>PVHY01000881.1:0-188479 GCA_004024945.1 Uropsilus gracilis | reverse complement strand
TTTTTTTTGACTTGTTTCTGCTAATATGAACTCTTCTAAGTTCATCCATGTTATCATAAAATCATCTAATTTGTCATTTTTAATTGATGAGTAATATTTCATTGTGTATATATACCACATCTTTTTCATCCAGTCTTCTGTTTTGGGACATTTGGGTTGCTTCCATGTCCTTGCAATTATAAATAGCACTACAATAAACATCCGAGTACAGGTGTCCCTTTGTACACACATTGAAGTCACCTTTGGGTAAATACCCAGGAGAGCAATTGCTGGGTCAAATGGTAGTTCCATTTTCATTAATTTGAGGGCCCTCCATACAGCTTTCCATAGAGGTTGGAGAGTTTACATTCCCACCAGCAGTGTAAGAGTGTCCCTTTCTCTCCACATCCTCACCAGCACCTGTTGTTGCCCATTCTTTGGATGTGGGGCATTCTAACTGTTGTAAGGTGGTATCTCATTGTGGTTTTGATTTGCATTTCCCTTATTGCTAGTGACATTGAACAATTCTTCATGTGCCTGTTGGCCATTTGTATTTCCTCTTTGAAGAAGTTTCTTTTTAGTTCTTCACCCCATTTTATGATTGGCTTCTTGTATTGCTTTTGTTTAGTTGTGTGAGTTCCTTGTGGATCTTCGTTATTAATCCCTTATCACTCTTGTGGAGGGCAAATTTTTTTTTCTCATTCAGTTAGGGTTCTTTTAGTTTTTTCTGTCATCTCTTTTGCTGTACAGAAGCTTTTTATTTTGATGTAGTCCCATATGTTTATGTTTTCCTTCAATTTTTTGCCATCAGTGGATTTTTCCAGAAAGGGGTTTCTGAATTGTACTTCCTGGAGGGTTTTTCCCAAGTTATTTTCTATATATGTTATGGTGTCAGGTTTAACATTTAAATCTTTTATCCAGTTTGAGTTGATTTTTGTACAAGGTGTGAGGATGTTGTCTTGATCCATTTTTTTGCAGGTTTTAGTCCAATTTTCTCAGCACAATTTATTGAAGAGGCTATCTTTGTTCCATTGTAATCCCCCCCCTTTGTCAAAGATTAGTTGACTATATATGTGTGGTTTTATTTCCGAGCACTCAATTCTGTACCATTGGTCTGATTGTGTTGTACCAGTACAACGCTGTTTTAATTATTATGGCTTTGTAGTAAAATTGAGTTCTGGGATAGTTGGCTCTCCATTCTCTCTTTTTTTGGACAGGAAGCTTTTTGATATTTGAGGTCTTTTGTTATTCCATATGAACTTCTGTGATTGTTTTTCTATCTCTTTAAAAATGTCATAGGAATTTTTATAGGAATTGCATTGAATCTGTAGATTGCTTTTGGCAGAATGGCCATTTTGATGATGTTCTTCCAATCCATGAGCAGGGAATGTCTTTCTATTTCCTTATGTCTTCTTCTATCTCTTTTAGCAGCTTTTTAAAGTTTTCTTTGCATAGATCTTTCATGTGCTTTGTTAGGTTTATTCCCAGGTATTTAATTATTTTTGGTGCAATGGTAAGTGAGATGGCTTTTTTAATTTCTTCTTCCTTTTCTTGTTTTTCTTTTTTTGTTTTTCTTTTTTGCATATAGAAAAGCTACTGACTTCTATATGTTGATTTTGGATCCGGCTACATTACTGAACTGGTTTATTATTTCAAGTAGTTTTTGTGTGGATTTTTTGGGGTTCTCTACATAGAGAATCATGTCATCTGCATATAATGATAGCTTAAGTTCCTCTTTTCCTATTTGTATCCCTTATATTTCTTTCTCTTGCCTTATTGCCCTAGCTAAGACTTCCAGTACAATGTTAAAAAGTAGTGGGGAGAGTGAGCATCCTTGCCTTGTTGCTGATCTTAGTTGGAATGGTTATAGGCAGCTTTAGAATATACCATAGAACACTCAATGTTCAACTTCTAAGGATGATAAACTAAAGGCTTGAAGTCAAACATGCCAATATAACCTTCTTAAAGACACTCTAGCAAAAGTCAAATGAAATAATTCACTATCACTTAAATGCCATAGATATGCCTTATTTAATGAAATATTCAGAATTTTCAGACACTTGTTGTCATGGGTCATTAGACAGGAAAACATGGTGAAAACTGAAGAAAGGAAAATATGAAAGGAAGATTCATGTAGCACAGCTACACATAATGTTTAAAATGTCCTTGAGAACACATGAAAAAGTAATATTTTGACTCTACACATTCACGTATTTCAAAGTCTATCCCTAAGGGCTGAAGTGGTATGAAGATTCAAAGGTATGTACAAAATTAGTAAGAATCAAAATGAAATTTAAAATCACAGTGGGAGTGAAATTGCCAATAGTAAGTGAGCAGGGAAGTCTAGCATTTCAGCTTCCAAAATGGCAATGAATAAGTTGGCAAATGTCCTAATCAATTTTTATAAAACTCTGAAATCTAGTAAAATTTGTCCAATAATTGGGTTTTGAAAACAAAAGAAAAAAGGGATACTGCAATAAAGTAATAAAGAACCTTAAAACTTCCTTTAAAATATCTTCTTACCACCGTCTATTTCCACATATCACAAAATATCATAAAAATAATGACACTGTCATTACAGACACTCTGTACAGGCTGTTAATGTCAAAAAGGAAAAAAATCTTTCTCAAAAGGAGTTGTGGTTTCATATTCCTATAGCCTAGAAGATATCTCAATAACTGATGAAAATACTTGCCTTTGTTTTACCCAACTTGGTGTATCAACCACTAGAGGGCAGCAAATTATTTGCATGATTAGAAATACCCTGGATACAGAAAGGATCAGTAAGTGAAAGAGCAACTGAAAGAAACTTCTTGACACACTGTTAGGGAACAGAATAAGGGATACCCACCCAGGTCTCTCAAATCTGCACACCTTAAACGGTTCTGCCATCCACATCAAGACAAAACATATTTTTAGTGCATAAGACTTTCAACAGAAAAGAGATTTAATACAATTAGTGTGCAATAGAAAGAATATAATTAAAAAGTTTCTTCACAAAATGGCCAAAGTAATCCATTTCCTAGTGAGTAAATGCCATGCCAAACAGGGTTGACCCAAAGCAAGGCCACTTGGGCCACTTGCCAAAAATCTAAGGTACCTTCTACCATGGAACCATAGGAAAGTGGCAGAAGGGGACAGGCAAGTCTGGAAGGAAAAGAGCAAAATATAAGTCATGATAAAGGCTATCATTGTCAGCTTTCCCAGGGATCTCTCACCCTTGTCTCTTCCAAGCCCCTCAAGACCCTGGTACTAGTTCAAGGCTTAGAAGAAAGCACAGACTCTTCTTCATGTCTCTCTCTGTCATCTGCATCTTTCAAATTTTTCTATGGATAACACACTGTTACAACACCTCTTTGACCATGAGGAGAGGTACTCTGTTGATCTGAAGCAAAATAAAATGTGGATTCACAACTCAGGAACATAATAAATAATGTCAAAGGATCTGAAATAGATAAAATTGATTTATTTAATAGACTTAAAATGCAAAGAAGAACCAAACCAAAAAACCCAAATCCAAGTCTAAATTGTTAAATAAACCTCTTTATTAAGGATAGAATGAAAACTGTACTAAAATCCAAGTGCAAATGGGGAAAGGATGGAATCAGGACAAAAGGTGAGGAAATAAAGTGTTCTTTCACATGATAAGAAAACATGAGTTTTTGAAGTAATGCCAGTTCTAAGTAGCATCTAGTTAGACACAGTTTAAAAATTATAGCACCTAGAAAATTTTAGGTAATTTCAGAGTCTTCTGTTCTTTTTGTTTTGTCCCTTTGTTTTGGCAAATGTGAAATTTTAAATGGGATATCTTTTGTGAAGATCTTTGTGGAATTTGGAAAGTATTGAATTGAGATAGTAACCCAATTTTACCACAGAATGTATGTGATATTTAGAGCTACACTTCCAAATAATCAAGCTATTGTATTTGACTCTAACAGTACCAAGTATACAAAATTACTAAATTAATTTATATCACAAAATTTATGTGCATTATAAAGGAGTAATGTAGTATGAATGGAATCTAAAATTAATGTAAAGAAGGTTCATAGTAGACATTGTTCAGATTGTGGCTATTTGGCTGCCAAAATTTATACCCTTCCTCAGAGCATCAAACTCCTTAGGGAGATTTATCTGTTCTGTATTATGTGTAATTTGTCATATCAATAATTCATATATCCATCTCCCACTGCTCTACTCCATACTTCTGATTAAGGCAAGTGAGAGAGTCAGAAGATTCAACATATGATTTAACATCAGTCAATCAAAAATGTTTTCCCTGGGTTTTAAATTTTCAAGAAAACAATGAAATCAGAAGGTGCATTTGGATATGAAATTTATAAGAACTGCAGCCATGATGATGGTGTCAATAGAAGTAGTAATAGCTTCTGAGCAGGAGAATCCTTAAAAGGTAATTGATATGATTTTCAATTCCTCAGATCTGCCTTATGTTCTAACGTCATGTCAATTCTGTGAACACTCAGAATCTGTAGACTAAATTGTTTTGTGCTTATGTTTGTCAGTGTTGCTTGCTACAAATTACATAATTTAATACAAGAATAATCTGAATGGAAGTGTATAAAGCACCAATACACACAAATTCATATCTAGACAGAGAAGACATTTTTCTATTTTTATTTTTTATCCAATAGATAGCAATCAAAGTTTTTGTTCTAAGTTGTTGCTATTAGTGCATAGAATTTATTCACAATTCACCTGTCCATGGACAAAGGAGAACAGATGACACTTCACAATATGGATTGTGCACTATAAAATTCCATGGGTACCATTCACATAGAATAAGATGTGAATGCCTCACCCTAGAAATGCACCACATAATGGCAATAATAAATGATAAATAATAAATGACCAACATGTAATTATAAATGACCAACATGTAGATATAATGATGTAAGCTTCTTGTTATTTGTCATGGTTATAATTTTGTGGATATAGCTCTTAAAACATAGGTAACAAAAGTCAAGAGATAAATAAGTGTTTTATTTTGTGTGTGTGTATATATATATACATATATATGTATGTATATTACATTATTGTGTACTCTGGGGTTTTCCCATTTCCTTAACACCTGTTAATCATCTTATTCTTTTTTGCCCTCTGTCTCCCCCATTTTCTTCCCCTTCCTTCTCGTTCACTCTTTCAGTTCTGTTGGTTGTTTCTGATTTTTTTCATTTGTTTATTTTTCACTGTATCCTTCATATACGTGAGACCATTCTGTATTTCTCTTTTTCTTTCTGGCTTATTTCTGCTGAAATGGGCCCTTCTAGTTCCATTTATGTTGCTGCAAATGACATGTTTGTCCTCCTTGGTTGATGCGTAGTATTCCATCATATACACATACCACATTTTTTTTCAGCCTTTCATCGGTTTGGGGGGCATTTGGGTTGTTTCCAGATCTTAGCAATTGTGAACAGAGCTGCAATAAACATGCGTAGAAGTGTCCTTTTGAATTAGTGTTTTCATGTCCTCTGGGTAGATTCCCAGTAGTGGGATTGCTGGGCCGAATGGTTATTCCATTTTCAATTGTTTGAGGGTCCTCCACACAGTCTTCCATAGTGGCTGGACCAGTTTGCACTCCCACCAGTAGTGTAAGAGAGTTCCTTTTTCTCCACATCCGCGTCAACACTTGTCCATTTTTTTAATGTGGCCCATTCTTACTGGTGTACATTTTCCTGATTATTAGTGACATGGAGCATTCTTTTATATATTTATTAGCCATCTGTATTTCCTCTTTGGTGAAGTGTCTTTAGTTTTTGACTGGGTTTTTTACTTTGTTTTTGTTGAGTTGTAGGAGCTCTTTGTGGATATTTGTTATCAGACCCTAGTCACTTGTCTGGAGGGCAAAAATTTTCTCCCAGTCGGTTGGGTTTCTTTTCTTTTCTTCTTCTTCTTCTTCTTTTTTTTTTTTTTGTTTATCATCTCTTTTGTTGCACAGAAGCTTTTTAGTTTGATGTAATCCCAGCTCTTTATGTTTTCCTTCATTTTTTGCCAGCTGTAGTTGTTTCCAGAAATGGATTTCTGAAGTGGAATTTATGAAGGGTTTTGCTCAGGTTTTCCTCTATGTATTTTATGGTTGCAGCTCTCATGTCCAAGTCTTTTATCCATTTTGGGTTGATTTTTGTATAAGGCTTGAGGGTGTTATCCTGGTCCACTTTTTGGCATGTCTTGATCCAGTTTTCCCCAGTACCATTTACTGAAGAGGTTATCTTTGTTCCAGTGTATGTTTTTTGTCCCTTTGTCAAAGATTAGTTGACCATATATGTGTGGTTTTATTTCTGGATACTAGATTCTGATCCATTTGTCTGTTTTTGTACCAGTACCATGCTGGTTTAATTATTGCTTTGCAGTATAGTTTGAAGTCTGGATTAGTAATACCTCCATTCTGTCTTCTGTTTGTCAAGAGGGTTTTGACTAATCGGGGTCCTTTGTTGTTCCATATCAATTTCAGTCATTTTTGTTGTAGCTCTTTAAAATATGTCATTGGAATCTATATTGGTATTGCATTGAATCTGTAGATTGCCTTTGGTAGTATGGCCATTTTGATAATGTTGATTCTTCCAATCCATGAACAAAGAATGTCTTTCCATTTTTAACATCTTCTATTTCTTTTAAGAATATTTTATAGTTTTCTTTGTATAGGTGTTTTACTTCTTTTTTTTTTTAAGGTTTATTCCCAAGTATTTCCTTTTCTTTGGTGTGATGGTAAATGGGTGTTTTTTAAAAAAATCATCTTGTTCTGATTGATTCTTTGAATATATGAATGTTATTGATTTTTGTGTTAATTTTGTATCCACCTACCTTACTGAATTGATTTATTTTTTCAATTAGCTTTTCTGTTTTTTTTTTTTGGGGGGGTTCTCTACATACAGTATCATATCATCCACATATAACAATAGCCTTTTTTCTTCTTTCCTTATTTGAATTCCTTTTATGTCTTTCTTTTGTCTTATTACCCTAGCTAGGACTTAGAGAACTATGTTCAAAAGGAGTGGTGAGAGCGGGCATCCTTGCCTGGTTCCAGATCTTAATTGAAATGATTTCAGCTTTTCCCCATTGAGGATGATATTTGTTGTGGGTTTCTCATATACAGTTTTCATTATGTTGAGGTATGTTCCTTTTATATCAATTTTTTCCTGAGCTTTCATCATGAAAGGGTGCTGAACTTTATTGAATGCTTTTTCTGCATCTATTGATATGATCATATGGTATTTGTTTTTCTCTTTTTGATGTGATGGATTATTTTGATTGATTTTCAGATGTTGAACCATCCCTGTGTCCCTGGGATGAATCCCACTTGGTTATGGTAGATAATCCTTTTTATGCACTGTTGGATGTGGTTTGCCAGGATTTTGTTGCAAAATTTCACATCTATCTTTATCAGGGAGATTATTCTATAGTTTTCTTTCTTTGTACTATCTTTTGTTTGGTTTTGGAATTAGTGTAGTGTTTGCTATATATAACATATTTGAAGGTAGCTTTCCTTCTTTCTCAATTTTTCGAAAGTTTTAATAGTACAAGATTATTTCTTTTTTGAATATTTGGTAGAATTCATTTGCGAAGACATCTGGACCTGTGCTCTTGTTTTAGAGAGGGTTTTGATGAGTGTTTCAATTTCATTGCTTATGATTGACCTGTATAAGTTCTCTATTTCTTCTTTGTTCAATTTTGGATGGCTGTATCATTTGAGAAATGTGTCCAACTCCCCAGGTTGCTGTATTTGTTTGCATATAACTGTTTGTAGTAGTCTCTAATTATTGCTTGGATTTCTGCTGTGTCTGTTGTAATATCTCCCTTTTCATTTGTGATCCTGTTTATTTGAATTTTCTCTTTTTTTTCTTTGTAAGCCTTGCAAGAGGTTTATCAATTTTATTTATTTTTTCAAAGAACAGGCTTTTTGTAAATCACACATTTGAGTTAAGAATTGAAATCAGTCTCTGTAATGCTTCAATAACACAAAAACAATAATCCAGTTAAAATGCTCAAAGCACCTGATTAAACATTTCTCCAAGGAAAGCCTAAAAATAATCAACAGGTGTATGAAAATACATGAAAAGGTATATGAAATTCCACTAGCTCCAGGGAAATCAAAGCAAAACTACAGTGAAATTCACCTAACACTTGCTATAAGGACTCTCAGGATGAAAATAAGGAATAACAAATATTGGAGAGGATGTGGAATAAGGAAGCTTGTGTGCACTGTTGGTGGGAATAAAAATGGTATAGTAACCATGGAAAAGAGAGTGGAGGCTCCTCAGAAAATTAAAACTATAGTTACCCTATGGCCCAACAAATCCATATATATATATATATATATATATATATATATATATATATATATATACATATATATAAATATATACACAAAGAGGATAAAATCACTATCTCAAAGAAGTATCTCTACTATAAAGTTTATTACAATATTATTCACAGTAACCAAAATACAGAAAATGTCTACTGATGGATGAATGGATAAATTACTAAATATGTGCATACTATTCAGCCTTATAGAGAAAGGGTTTCTTGCCACTTGTAACAACATGGATGAACCTGGAAAACATTATTATAAGTGAAGTAAGCCAGATGCAAAATGATAAAAAGAACTGTATAATCTCATTTGTATGTAGAATCCAAAAAAGCTAAATTCCCAATAGAATGATCTCATCCAGAATCTGGAGATTGCAGGAAATGAAGAGTTGGTGAAACTGTACAGTTTGTTTTTCAGGATTAATAATTTATATATATTTAATGTATAGCAGGTTGACTCTACTAATTCTGTATTGTATGCATGAAATTTATTAAAAGAGTAAATCTTAAAGAGTCTCACCACTCAATGTTAACAATATTTGATAATGGATATGTTAATTGTCTTGATTTTGTAATCATTTCATAATGTATACATGTATCGAAACATTATTATATACTTAAGTATATATGGGTATATGATAATATTAATTCTTTTTGTCAATTATGCCTCCAAATGTTGGAAAAATAATTAAATTAAGTGACAGAACAAAAATAGATTTAAGTTGCAGTTATATTATTAATTTTGCATATTTAACTAATAAATTTTAATTGAGAGAACATTAAAAGTTGTATTTATTTATTGATATAATATTGCTTTACCCACACTGTATATGATTTAGTAGAACAGGTTTCCATCTCCTGAGATGTATGTCAATACACTACACTCACCACAAAAGCATCCATTTGACTCCCTCCTTCTTTTGTTCCCACCACACAACATAAATGCCCGGTGAAAAAGGAGTGGATTAAGAAGATATTTTATATATAAAATCTTTTTTAAAGCTAAGCCATATTGTAGTGTACGATATTTGTGCTTGTGTATGTGTGTAAAAGCTTACCATTTTCCATTTGCAACAGCATAGAGGGAACTGGAGACATTCATGCTGTGGAATAACTAAGAAAGAGTGATAATTTCACTCCTGTAAGATACAGAGAAACAGAACAAAGGAACTGACAAAACCAACCCAAACAAACCTAGAAATGTGAAAATTCCTTTAAAAAAAAGAATTAGATGCTTGTCCTAATCAGTACTGAGCTGATTTTTCAGAGGTTCATCCCAGTCCCTGGTGAGGATATTGCATACACCAGGCTATTGAATTGTACTTCATAATATTCATACTTCTAAATTTTGGGGAAAAATTGTAATGCCATTGGAAACAGTCCAGGACCATCTGGACAATGTTGTCATGAGTAGACTAGAACTTTGCCCAGATATATAATCATGCTTCATTCCAGGAAAGTCCTGAAACACCAAGTTCATAAAACGTTGGAAAATTTCCCAGAAATAATAAAATCCAGAAGACATAATTATGCATAAACACCAGCCATACTAAATGTGAAGACTTTTTCTTATTAACTTTTCTTGAAAACTGCCATTGAACCTATGAATAATAAGAAGCTAGGGGTAATTGTCAGATGATGAAGTTATTGAAACAAGTTATCTTTCAATAGATATAGCTTTTATCCATCTTTTTTAGAAGGAATGTAAGGATTCTAATCTTGAAAATTGATATTAACATAAATATTTAGCGGTATTTGGTTTCTAGGTATTCATATAATGTCTGAACTTTAACTTCTAAAGCAGACACATTTTTCTAAGTAAAATCTGTATGTCTAAAATTAAGAAGCTACCATGCTACCGTACTTTTAATGTCAGAGGGAAATCAAAGAATCAGTCATATAGATAGAAAAGGTATTCTATAAATTTGATATGTTCAGAGACCTCAGATATTCAGTATACCATGCATGTTATATTCTGAATTCTAGAGAACTTGTGTATCTGTTGGTCTGAAAATAGTTTCTAACAAGAAACATTTATATAGGAAATTCTTGTTGCAGAGTAAAAACAGCAAACATCACAGTGTGTACAACTAACACTAACTTAAGATGCCAACAAAAAAATAATAAATATAAGTTATGCAAGTGATTATGGAGTCATGTGTCTATCTGAGGAGGATGGAAAAATCAGATATTACTTAATGCCAGGTTTCAGCCACATAAAATGATATTCCAGATCAACTCTGATGGGAAATATGTCTATCAACATTGTTCAATAATAAAAGGAAATTATATTGGTGATTGGTTCAAACATATCAAGATTTTATCCACAAAATTATCTGAATCCACAACATATATATGCAGAAGTTGATTCATATCACCTTAAGATCTATGGGTTTACAAATCAGTGACAGAGTCTGATTAATAATTGCTTCATTAGTGCTTAATGTAGATCTTGGCACACAGAAAACAGCAGATGTAGAAGAATGATTCCAGAATCATGGCTGAAGAAGATGTTCTTCATTTATACATTTTCGAGCTATAGTTTAGCATCTATCCACAGATAAAATTTCCTTTGTATGATCTGTGTGAAACAACACCAAATAGCAAAAAACCCTGGATACATCTCACATGCACATATATGAGGTAATAAGCTTATAGTCACTGCTTACAATTGTAGAACCTTCTACAGTTCATGAACAAACTCCATCATTTTTCAGTAGTGGTTCAGGAGTCCTGGAGAACACTGTCTCAAATAAGCAATCATGAGAAAGCCTTTTTAAAAGTGCAAGTTTCCCATGGAGAAGTCATGTTACACAATTAGAGCATTTATGATTTTGTACACATTGGAGAGGAGTACTGCATTGTTAATTCCATAAATAGGGGGTGGGAAGAATATGGATGAGTGACAGATTACACTCTTGGAGGGGATCCAATGAACAAGGACTCTACTACCTGCATCATAGACACAGATTCAATGAAGTACACTGTTTACAAACCACTGATGATTCTTTTAACTTTGTCTACTCTCACTTGGTTCAAGGGTACCCCAAAGATTTACATGCCTAACTCACAAAGCCCTCAATTTTTTGCTTTGATCCCTATGCATATATCTGATTGTGACTGTGAGAAGAAGCAGCTTGGAACAGGTTTATCCATTGGAGATATGAGAATCAGAAGATCTGGTAGGGTTGATGAAAGATATTTCTTTTCAAAGGCAGTAGCAATAACTGAAAAAGATGACTTCAATTTCAAATATAAAGATAACACACAATTTTGAGGAATATGAAAATTCAAGGAAGAATGGAATGCTCAATCATAATAATATTTTTGTAACAATTTTTAGGATAGCAAAATCACCAGTTTAGCTGCTTTGAAAAAGTTCAATGAGCTACAAGGAAACAGAGAAAGGGTAAGTCAACAATATCAGTAAAACAATGTTGAATACAGTAGGATGTTTAAAAAAAGTAAAAATAGGTAAAAGACAAAATGCAAACTTTGGAGCTGAAGAATATGAATGAAATGAAAAAATGAAATAGAAACCTCCATCAGCAGAACTGATAAAGCAGAAGAATAATTTGTAATTTAAAAAAAAATTATGATTATCTAATCAAAGTAAAACAAAGCAAAGAGAATGACCCAACAAGCAAAGGTCCAAGCCCAGATATCTTTATTTATTAATACTACCAAATGTTTCTAAGAGAGTTAATACTCAGCCTTTTCAAATGTTTCCAAAGAAATAAAAGGAAAGAATTTCATCCTAATTCCCTTTATAAAGCCCAATATTACCTTGATACAAAACAAGATAAAAATACCACAAAATTGCAAGTCATTTTTTTCTGATGAGTATAAATGCAAAAATACTCAACAAAATCTTAACAAACTGAATTTAACAATACATTAAAGAATCATACATGACCAAATGGAATCTGTTCTAGGGGTGCTGCACTGGTGGCTCAATATCCATAAAAATGTCAATGTCCCACACCAAATGAACAAAAAGAAATACAAAAAAATCATATGATCATTTTCAGAGATGCAGAAAAGAAACCTTTGAAAAGATCCAACACCAATTCATGAATAATACTCAACAATGTGAATATGAAAGGACTGTTCTTAAGCATAATAAAGATAATACATATCTAGACCATAGATAATATGCTCAAAGGTACAAGCTTAAATATCTTTCTTTAAGATCAAGAAGAAGACAAGATAATCCACCCTTGCTGCTTTACACAACATAGCATAATATTAATCAGGAAAAAATTGACAAGAAAAAGAAACAGCATCCTATTTTCAAAGGGGAAAAAGTAAAACTATTTGTAGGTGACATTATATATTACACAATCAATATACCAAATGACAGTAACATTTGATACACTAATAAATATCAGAAAGTAAAGTTAAGAAAGCAAATTTATTTGCACTTGCATCAAAAAGAATAAAGAACCTATGACTAATTCTATTCAAAGAGATAAACTCTAAAAGATACTTTGCATAAACACAGGTGCTATTACAAAGCAAAAATGTACATTATATTCACTAAAGAAAAGACCAGGAAAGCAAGAATATTTTTATGGTAAACTATCAATTCACATAGTCAGTAAGAGAGGGAGAAATAAAACAATGGAAAAGCAAAACAGCAAATAAACAGCTAATAAGTTAACAAAAGTAAGGTTGCATAACAATAAATACGTTATTTTTAACACAATGTATTTTATTAAATGATTGTTAGGTATACACTTAAAGATTAATTTTAAATATGTTGCATTGCAAAAATGCAGGAACCACATTGTCAGAATACACATAATGTATATTTTAAAAGTTACAAAATGGTTTTTCTTCAAATTGTTTTATTCTTATTTTTCTGTAAACATTATTCAAATAAATTGTTTAAGTGTTTATTTTCCCAATTTATTAGGAGTTGACATTTTACTAGTTTTAAACTTGATACCCTCACTTCATTATTTACAGATTTAGTGATCTTTTTTTAATTTGATTGCACATACACACACATTTTACACCAATGTATACTACGAGGTTCTTCCACCACCTTGTCATCCAAGGAAATACAAATGACCAACAGGTGGATGAAAAACTGTTCAACATCACTAATAGTCAGGGAAATAAAAATCAAAACCACAATGAGATACCACCACACCCCAGTAAGAATGGCTCATAGCAATAAATGTTTTCAATGTAAATGGATAATATCTGCTCATTCTAGAGGTATATAATGACTGAATAGTTTGGGGGGGTTTTGTTTGTATGTTTTGTTTTTTAAGATATCAACTATAATGGACTTACTTTACCATAAGGACACACATAAAGCCAAAATGAAGGGGTGAAAAAAAAAGATATTCCACACAAATGAAATCTGTAGATAGCTATACTAAAATATAAAATATGAATTTTAAGTCAAAAATTGTAGCAAGAAATTAAAAAAAAAGCATTACCTAATGACAAAGATCAATTAAACAACAAGATATAACAATAATATTGGCAATCATCATTAGAATACATAATTACAAGAAGAAAATAGTTCAATGGGGATAAATAGGTAATAAGACAATAAGATCAGGGGACATTAATAACCATTTTCAGCAAAGTACAGATCATTCAGATAGAAAATCCATAATGAAACTTGAACATGATCTATACTCTAGAAAAATTACTTGATAGACATATGCAACATATGGAAAACATTTCATCCAACAGCAGCAGAATACACATTTTTCTCAAGGAGCATAGATATTCACCAGGTTACATCATAAAAGTCACAAAAAAGAGCAAATAAGAAAATTGAAATCATATGTAGCATAATTTTGCTCATAATGGTGAAAAGCTAGAAATTAGTCAACAATATGAATATTGAAAAATTCACAAAATCATATAGACTCTTGAAAAGTCAATGAGTCAAAAAAGAAATCAAAAAGGAAATGAAAAATACTTTGAAGCAAGTCAAAATGGAAACATGGCTTACCAGTACATTTGGGATGCAGCAAAATTAACACTAAGAGGAATCTTTAGACATTTAAATGCTTACATTGAGAAAAAAAAAGAGATATAGGAAACAAAAACTAAACTGTACTCTTTAAGGATCTAGACAAAGAACATTGTAAAACTTGAGTTAGTAGAAAAGCATAAACCAGAAATGAACAAAATATTTAGGAATAAAAATACAAAGTGTGAGCAAAACCAGTTTTGTAACTGCTTTAAAAAAGGTAAGATTCACAAATCTTTAGTTGAGTTAATTGAAAATTAATAAAATTTTAATAAAATCGTAAAATATGAGGCACTACAAATTATACAAAATATATACAATATGATCAGCAAATTCAATTATCTAAGAGAAATGGCTAATTGTTAAAATATACACCCTACCAAAAGAAAATAATGAAGAAATAGAAAATTTGAACAGAATAAAAAATAAAGAAATTGAATTAGCAATCAAAAAATCTCCCAAAATAAATAATGCCAGGATCAGATAGTTTCCCTGATAAATTCTAACTAATTTTCAAAGAAGTAATGTCACAATTTTTAACCCTTCCAAAAAAGGAAGGGGGAAATGCTCTCAAACTCATTGTATGAATTCAGCATTATCCTGATTTGAGACACTACAATTATGAAGAAATACAGAACAATAACCCTGATGAATATAGATGTCAACAAATAACTAACAAAGTGATTCTAGAGCATATTAAAAAGATCTTATGCCATGATCAATTAGGATTTATCCCCCAGAATGAGGGGGTCAAAATATGCAAAGAAATAAACCTGATGTATAACATTAATAGAATTGATTGATTCATATAATTATCCCAATAGTCACAAAAAGTATTTCATGAAGCACTGCATTCTTCATGACAAAAATCTCAACAAATTGAATATTGAAGGAATATATTTAAATATTCAATGTTGTCTGTGATGAGTCCATAGCTGACATTATATTCAATGGTGAAAAATGAAATCTCTTACCCTATGATGAGGATAATAATCAGATTACACACTCCCACCACACCTGTTGAATATAGTAAAGGCAGCCCAAATCAGAGCAAACAAGGAAAGAAAAAAAATTAAAGATATCCAAAATGAAAACAAAACAAAACAGCAAACTAGAATTGTCTTAATTTCAGATTCTATGATATTATTCAGAAAATCCTAAGGACACAAATGGAAATGAAAAAAATAGACCAGGGAAAAAAACTACAATTGTCTTTATTTCAGATTATATGATATTCAGACAATCCTAAGGACAACTGAAAAACAGATCAACAAATTGACACAAATCAATATAAAGAAGCCAATTGCATTTTGGTAAACTACGAACTTCCTTAAAAGGGAAATGAATGAAACACATTCCTTCACAATAACAATAAAATATAAGACTAAGGAATCATAGTTAAATAAAATTAAAATTAAAATTTTACTTTTTCAAAAATTTAATTTACTTTTTCTTTCCCTCCACCAAATCACCAATGCCTATACCTGCTCTTCTCTCCTTTAGCCCCTTCACCCTCCTCCTTCCCCCCATTTTTTCTGCTAACCATTATCTTGTTTTTTGACAAACTAAATTTTTATTTTTCTATTGTGTGTGTATAATTGTATTTTTGGGTATTTATATTCTACAGAAGAAATGTGAGACCAGCCAAAATTTGTCTTTTATTATTTGACTGATCTCATTCAGCATAATCACCTCAAGATCTGCCAGTTTTGTTACAAATGCTGCCAGTTCATCTTTCTTTATAACTGTGTGATAGCTCATTGTACATATTTGCTCCACAGTTTATCTACTCATCTATTGAAGGGTACTTGGGTTGATTCCATTATGTGGCAATTTTAAACAGTGCTACTATGTTTCTACCTAGAGCTTTTCACATTAGATTTTTTTCATGTTATTTGAATAAATACTCACTGATGATATTGCAGGATCAAATGGAATTTACATTTTTTTTCTTGAGAAATTTCCATACAATTTAAATGCCACAAAGGCTGTAACAGCTAACATTCCCACCAACAATAGATGAGAGTTCCCTTTTCACCACAACCTTGCCAATATTTGCTAATTCCATTCTTTTTTGTATGAGTCATTCTCAAAAGGGTGAGGTGTTATCTCAGTTTTATTTGCATTTAGCTTATAATTAGTGATGGGAAACATTTTTTCATATGTCTATAGATCTTCATAATATCTTCTTTAGATTTATCAGGTTAAATATTTTAAAAGATGTTCAGTGCAATTTGTACTTATACCTCAATATTTTTAAAGTTTGAAACATACCTCTCAGGTAGCCTACAGAGAACACACATGCCAGTTATAAATCTAGTCCAGTTGGCTTCACTCTCATATCACTCAGGGAGTTCATCTGGTTCATAAAAATATGAGCAAGTCATCCTCTGTGGGTGGCTCTCCACATCATTGCCTACTCAGAGTTCACTGGGCTACAATAGGAGTATCACTGCATTGATATTGGCATAGTAGCCACTAGAAGTGGTTTTCATTTGTACCTGAACAGAGGGCTTACTTAGGTCATACTGATATAGTGTCATCCAATTGTGTATTTTTGCTCACCCAGAGGGCTGGGCTGTACTGGGCTATACTGCTGGTGACAGAATTCAGTGCTTTCCCATTGTCTTTGGAGATGGCAGACCCATATCTTTCAAATTCTAATTGCTAGCTCTGGTGTCTTTCCAATATGAGTTTTCTGCATTTCTTTTTTAAGTTTGAATGCATAGATGGAAAAGTCAGACAAGGTCTTGTTTTGTTTCCCATATTTTCAAAAATTGTTTTATTTAATTTATTTTTCATTCATGAAAATACATACCTACAGAAAAATTCCCAGGTATTTTGTATTGTTTTATACATATCTAATGACTTGAAAGTATTTGTGTGTATTGTCAAAATAGGTATGAAAATCTAAAGGAATGTCTTATTTTGTCTTATATTTGTCTTATATTAAAGGAATGTCTTATATTTATGTGAATTTCTATAGGTTATGTGTAGCATTCAGGGTATAGTATCAAAGTTAAACAAATTTTTTTAAAACTCCTACATTTATAAAGTTCCTCCCCCATTTCCTACATGGTTTAAGTGTCCAGAAACTCTCTTCCTACTGCCAGAGATTGGGGTTATCCAGAGTATAAATCAGGATCTCACATTCAGAAGTGTTTTCTGAAAACCAAATTAAATAAGGATTAGGATAGAATCAGAAAACAAGGATATAACAACTAGAATAATCAAAGTTTTCATTACCATTTATTTATTTTTTTTGGTTTATTTCAGAAAGATACTAAAGATAAAATTTAAAATTAAATAATAATAACTTTCTACATATCTTTTAAATATATGAGAATATTAGGATCATAATATCTGCAAATCTAAATTGGAATCCTTCTAATAGCTTGTTCATATGACTTGCCACAATCTTCCACACTCAAAGCTTCCATTGCTGCTATCAATTAACTCATTTCCTCAGTTTCATCACCTGGAATTTTTTGAGCCGAACTGAAGCCTCAAAGTAAATTTCCCCCATGTAGTTAATTTAGGCCACAAATGTAAGTATAAGGAATAACAGAGAGAAAATATTGCTTTAAAGTTCCTTGCAAACGATGCTGCATGAATTACTGACTAAAATGTAGCCAGTGAGGGACAGTTAAGGGGTGGGGGACAGGGTAAGATAGCATTTTAACATTTTCACCACTTCACCTCTATGCTCTAAAAGTTGTCATCCTTCTTAATATGCTAAGCTAAAAATCCTGCTATTTCCCAGACTTATAAATTTCTCTTTGATAAATTTCCAGGAACCACAAGAAGAAGAAAAACTAGTGAATACCCTCTCTGTTTAGCTCCAGAGGAAATAAATTTGCATTCATAATTGCTCAGAGTTCTGATTCTTCATGTTGCTTTCTCTGATCTGATAAATGTGCATTCCTTTTGGAGGAATATTTTCATTTTGTCTCATCTGAAAGCTGCAAATAAATAAAAAAACCAGGGGATAATGTTCAAATAACTTCTCTTTCATGATCTAATCAGAAAGTTATTCTAACCTTTGTGCAAATAGCACTAACTTGGAAACTCAGATTGAACCTAGTCACTAATGCATTAAAAATTTCAGTCACATTTTAAAGCAATATGTGCCATAAAGCTCTATTAGGTAAACAAAGATGATACTGGGTTTCAAAGTCCAGAATGCCATTCTGTAAGCAATTTGCCATAGTCTATTGTATTTTTCTTCTTGTCCCCCTTTGCTTCTTTCCCACTCCCCTGCTGGATGCCATGGATCTAAGTTCAGATTCCTAGGGTCTTTATATAGTCTTATATAGTCTTATAGTTTGTCTTTTTCTGATCCTTTATTTGGTTTCTCTAGATTCCATATAAAAATGAAACCATCCCATATTTGCCTTCCTCTTCCTGGAGCATTTTATTTAAAAATAAACTTCCAATACTGTAAATGTTGCCACAAATAGGATGAGTTTGTCTTTTTGATCATTGAGTATTATTCCATTTTGTAAATACACATATGTGTATATATACATATATACATATACATATATATATATATATGTGTATATATATCACATCTACTTGATTTCATTCATCATTTCTGGACACTCAGTCTGTTTCCATATAATAACTATTGTAAACAGTGCTGCTATAAACATAGGAGTACAGGTTTTATTTTGAATTAATGTTTTCATGTTCTTTGGATAGATTCCTAGGTGTGGAATCATTGAATCATGTGACAGATGCATTTTTCATCTTTTGAGAAATCTTCTCATTTCTTTCCATAAAGGCTGGACCACTCTACATTCCTACCAACAGTAAAGATTGTCCTTTACTCTCCACACCCTTACCAGCATTTGTTGTTTCTACTTGTTTTTCTGAGAAGGGCTTTTCTCAAAGGTGTGAGGTGATGTCTCATGGTCTTGATTTGCATTTCCCTGATTATAAGTGAAAATCATTTTTTATGCCTGTTACCCATCTGCATGTGTACTTTGAAAAAGTGTTTACTTAGTTCTTCCACACATTTTTGACTGGGTTGTTTCTTTTTTGTTAAATTTTATGAGTTCTTCATAGATTGTTAGTATCAGTTCCTTGCCCAATATATTATGAGTCACTGCCATTTTAACGAGATGTTTAAGAGGAGGAAAATATAGTAATCAACTATGCGCAGATTAAAAATCATTATTGTCATCAACTGTCATAAAGTAATCCATGACAAATAAAGTTACCATACTACAAAAACTATAAAATCACAAGTATAATAACAGGTCTTGAAAGAATCTTAAAGATAGCACATCTGATATCAGTTAATTAATATTAACAAAAAGAAATGGAAACCAACTTTCATATTATGTCCTTGCTTCAGAATACAACAAAATTTACTTGTTTATTCTTATCAGCATTAAAATCCAGTTCAGATTGGATATGTTGCTTGAAAGGTTACCAGAAATATCGTCAAAAATCAGCAAAAATAATAGCCATATTGTCCAGATTTAATTGAATAAACTAAGAGATAAGATCTATTTTCTACTAAAAAGATCTTAGTTAACTTGTAGTTATGACTAAATCTAAGTTTATTTAACTTGTCTACCTTCATGTCCAATAATGTTGGCTAAATATGTCATATTAATGGTTTATTGGATGTTACTCTTAAGAACTCCTTACTTAATCACACTGCCACTCAAATTCATCCTCCCAGGAGTACTAGTTTTTCTTTGGAGTGAAGACTTTGACAAAAAAAAAATTTCAAAATGCAGCTGAAAACTGAGAAGGATAACACTTTAAATCGTTAATTATACAGCAATTCTAAAGTTGGAAATGAGTTAATCTTATTTGTCAATTGTCAACAGACTATAAGATCTAACAATATCTGACTAGTAAAAAGAGATCTGCAATAGAGAGCTTTAGTCGGAGAAGGAAGTGCAATCTGACCACTGTAATATGAATTTTGGGAAACATCAATTTGTTTGGTTGGTGTGCCAGATCAGTTCAGAACACAGGAAGGTCATCAAGGTAGACAAGGTAGATTAAAGAGTTGTGGGATAGGAGGGGCTCTATCAGGTTAGCAGTACAAAGTTCTAACTAGCATTTAAATACTCTAGTCATAAAAACATTGCACATCTTAAACCTATACAATGCAATATGTCAATTATATATAAGAAATATGAGGTAAAAGTCTAAGATACATAAAATGAGGGCATGGAGAAAATAATATTTTTATAAAGTTAAAGGTTTATATAACAAAATTGGAAAGCAATTTTCCAGTACTGAGTTAAAAATGGAAATGTGCAGATGTTAACAATCCTATAATTACCTTTAAGGTATGCATTTTAAAAGATACATTGTGCATAAGGAAGCATGGGAATGTTTGATTCAACATTCTCTTTATTGGTAAAAAATAAATTCAAAGGCACCTATTCAATTTGACTAGATAAAATAATATAGTATATTTAAATGTTGGGCTGCTAAATAGTAGGTAAAAAGAATATAATATGTATATGTTACCCATAATTTTGGCAATTAAAAATGAATATACTATCTACTAACAAAATTTTTCATTAAAAGGAGTATATTAGACTTTTTAATGTTTTGAGAAACTTTCATACTGTTTTCTATGAAGGTTGGACCAGACTACATACCCTCCAAAAGTATATGTGGGTTCCTTTTTCTCCACATATTCACCAATGCTTGTTTCTGGTCTTTCTAATTTCTTTTTTTAAATTTTTAATTCATTTATATATAAATTTCACAACATTGTAATTACAGGGATTTACCTCCCCCACCCTCCCCTCCCTTCCCCCCCTTTTCCCTCCTGCTCAAAGTTGTGCACTTCAATTTGGTGCTTAGCTTGTTTTTGACTTTTCCTCAAGTCTTTTGTTTATTTTTTCACTATATCCCATATATTAGTGTTCTGTCTTTTTCTTTATGACTTGTTTCAACTTGTTTCTGCTAATATGATTTCTTCTAAGAACATCCATGTTGTTATAAATTGGTCGAATTTGTCATTTTTAATTGATGAGTAATATTCCATTGTGTATATATACCACATTTTTTTCATCTAGTCATCTGCTTTGGGGCATTTAGGTTGCTTCCATGACCTTGCAATTATAAATTGTGCTGCAGTAAAACATCCGAGCACAGGTGTGTTCCTTTGTACCCACATTGAGGTCTCTTTTGGGTAAATTCCCAAGAGAGCAATTGCTGGGTCAAATGGTAGTTCCATTTTCATTAACTTGAGGGTCCTCCACACAGCTTTCCATAGTGGTTGGACTAGTTTACATTTACAGCAGTGTAGCGGTGTTCCTTTCTCTCCACATCCTCGCCAGCAATTCTTGTTTTCTGTTCTTTGGATGTGGGCCATTCTTACTGGTGTAAGGTAGTATCTCATTGTAGTTTTGATTTGCATTTCCCTTATTAGTAGCGATGTTGAGCAATTTTTCATGTGCCTGTTGGCCATTTGTATTTCCTCTTTGGAGAAGTCTCTTTTTAGTTCTTCTCCCCATTTTTTGATTGGGCACTTTGATTTGCTTTTGTTTAGTTGTGTGAGTTCCTTGTGGATCTTCGTTATTAATCCCTTGTCACTCATGTGGAGGGCAACATTTTTTTCCCATTCAGTTGGGCATCTTTTAGTTTTTTCTGTTGTCTCTTTTGCTGTACAGAAGCTTATCCCAATGACATCTTTTAAAGAGATAGAACAAAATTTACTGAAATTCACATGGAATAACAAAAGACCTTGTATATCAAAAAGTCTCCTGACCAGAAAAAAAGAGAATGGAGGTGTTACAATTCCACACTTTGAACTATACTACAAAGCCATAATAATTAAAGCAGCATGGTATTGGTACAAAAACAGTCAGACCAATGGAGCAGAATTGAGTGCCCTGAAATAAAACCACACGTATATAGTCAACTAATCTTTGACAAAGGAGTGAAAAACTTACCTTGGAACAAGAATAGCCTCTTTAACAAATGGTGCTGGGAAAATTGGACTAAGACATGCAAAAAAATGAACCAAGAAAACTCCCTTACTCCATGTACAAAAATAAACTCAAAATGATAAGAGACTTAGAGGTCAGACCTGAAACCATAGCATACATAGAGGAAAACTTAGGCAAAACTCTCCAGGAATTACAGTTCAGAAATCCCTTTCTAGAAACATCTACAGAAGGCAAAAAAAAAATAAAGGAAAACATAAACAGATGGGACTATATCAAACTAAAAGTCTTTCTAATTTCATTCCTAAGAATCAGCTCAAATGATGCAAAATCACTTGTCAAAAGGGACAAATATCCATTGTAGCACTATTTACAATAACCAAGTTATCCAAACAACCTAAGTGTCTCAGAAGAGATGAGAAGATGAGGTAGAAGAGAAGATTAAAATAATCTGGTATTGACACAATGATGATTAAAAAGTCATGAAGTCAACATTTGTACAACATGGGTGGAACTTGAAGGGATAATACAAGGGGAAATAAGTAGGAGAAAGACAGTTAGTGAATGGTTTCATTCAGGTATTAAAAATTATTTAATATGTGCATGTAATTTCACCTTACACATTATATTAACACAAATAAAGATACAGAAATAATATGATGATATTAATAGATGCATTGAAATCATTTCAAAGAGTAAGCACCAATTTGTGATAAACATTCTGAGCAAAGTGAGATTAGAAGTATGAAACCTACCTCAATACAATAAAGGCCATACATTGAAAAACAAATGTTGATATAATATTTAATGGGAATAAATGAAAGCTTTTTTCTTCAAGATTGGGAACAAGGTGAGTGTATTCATTTACACTTTATTTAGTATTAAAGGTTTTGGCCAGAAGTCAGATAATAAAGAAGAAACAAAATATTTAAAAAGGAAAACAAGTATTATTATCACTATTCGCAGATGATATATTACATAGGTGTATATAGAAAACCCTAAAAATGCCACCAAGAGGCATTAGAAACAATTAATAATAAATACAACAAAGTGACAGGTTTCAAAATCAACACACAGAAGTACATGGTATTTTTTTACAAACAATAAACAAGAGCAAAAAATAAATTAATAAATAATTTCATTCACAATTACTTCAAAAGAAATGAAGAATTAACCTTAGCAAAAAAGTGAAGATCTGGAACCAGGAAAAGATGCCCACTTTCTCCACTACTTTTTAACATTGTACCGGATGATCTAGCTAGGGCAATAAGGCAAGAGAAAGAAATAAAAGGAAAACAAACAGGGAAACACAAATTGAAATTATCATTATATGCAGATGATATGATTCTTTATGTAGGGAGCCCCAAAAAATCCACAGAAAAACTACTGGAAACAATAAACCAGTTCAGTAAGGTAGCTGCTTAAAAAATCAAAACAAACGTCATTAGGTTTCCTATATGCAAAAAATTATGCAGAAGAAGAATTTTAAAAACACCTCATTTACCATCGCAGCAAAAAACATTTAATACGGTCGGCCATGGTGGTGCATGTCTGTAAGCAGAAGCCTAGGAAGCTGCAACCAGGGCCAAGGATCTCGGTTCGAGTCCTGCCAGGGGCATGTATCGAGACCTACTCCCCTCAAAGATAACTGGGCATGGTGGTGCGTGCCTGTAATCCCAGCTACCTGGGAAACTGAGGCTGGGGATTGCTTGAATCTGTGGTATTCTGGGCAACATGAGCATGCAGTCCTACAGGGAAAAATAGTGAGACCTAGTCTCAAAAAAACAAAAATTAAATACCTGGGAGTAAATCTAACAAAACACATGAAAGAACAATACAAGGAAAATTTTAAAGCACTGCTAGAAGATATAGAAGACATAAGGAAAAGAAAGACATTCCCTGCTCATGAATTGCAAGAATTAACATCATCAAAATGACCAACTACCAAAAGCAATCTACAGATTCAATGCAATCCCTATAAAAATTCCAAGGACATTCTTTAAAGAGATAAAGTAAAAATGACTGAAATTCATACAGAATAGCAAAAAACCTCAAATATCAAAAGTCTTCCTGACCAAAAAAAGAGAGAACAGAGGTATTACTAGTTCAGACTTCAAATTATACTACAAAGTCATAGTATTTAAAACAGCATGGTACTGGCACAAAAGCAGACAATCAGACCAATGGAACAGAATTGAGTACCCTGAAATAAAGTCACACATATATAGTCAACTAATCACTGACAAAGGAGTGAAAAACTTATATTCGAACAAAAACAGCCTCTTTAATAAATGGTGCTTGGAAAATTGGACCAAGATATGCAAAAAAATGAACCAAGACAACTCCCTCATACCATGTACAAAAACCAACTCAAAATGGATAAGAGACTTGGATATAAGACCTGAAACCATAAAATAGGTAGAGGAAAATCTGGGCAAAACCCTTCATGAATTACACTTCAGAAATGCATTTCTGGACACATCTATAGTTGGCAAAAATTGAAGGAAAGATAAATAGCTGAGACTACATCAAACTAAAAAGCTTCTGTACAGAAAAAGAGACAAACAAAAGAATAGAAACTCAATTGAATACATGAAAAATTGTACCCTCCATACAAGTTATAAGGATTTGATTATAAAGATACACAAGGGGCTCATCCAACTTAGCAAAAACAAAAGAAGAAGCCCAGTCAAAAACTGGAGAGAAGAACTGAAAAGACACTTCTCCAAAGAGGAAATACAAATGGCCAACAGGCACATGGAAAAAACTCAAAGTCACTAGCAATCAGGTAAATGCAAATCAAAGCCACAATGAGATACCCACCACATCAATGGCCCACATCAAAAAACAAAAACAAAAACAAAAAACAGGCAATAGCAAGTGCGGCCTGGATGTGGAGAGAAAGGAACACTCTTACACTGCTGTGGGAATGTAAAGTGGTTCAGTCACTGTGGAAAGCTATGTAGAGAACACTCAAACTAATGAAAATGGGACTACCGTTTGCCCCAGCAATAGCTCTTCTGGGATTCTACCCAAAGAAAACCTCAATACATGTACAAAGGGACACTGTACTCAGATGTTTATTGCAGCATGGTTTATAATTACAAGGATATGGGAACAACCCAAATGTCCCAAAACAGACAAATGGATGAAAAAGCTGTGGTATATATACACCATGAAATATTACTCATCATAAAAAGTAACAAATTTGATGAATTTGAGATAATATAGATGTACCTAGAAGAAATCATATTAGCAGAAACAAGTCAGAATGAAAAAGATAGAAACCAAGTGGTCTCACTAATATATGGGATATAGGAAAAGCAAGCAAAAGGCCAGGAGGAAAAGTCCAAACAAGCTAACAACCAAACTAAGTACTCAACTGGGGGTCAGGGCAGGGGTGGGGATGGTCAGGGAGGGGAGGTGTTGACTTAACCCTGTGGAATACAAAGATGTGAAATATATATATATATTATTTAAAAAAATAATTGAAGGGCCTATACAATGATATATATATAATATATATAAAATATTATTAAAGAAGTTAGTGATATAAGGAGATAGATTCTTGCTCATGAATGAGGAAAAGCAATATAATCAAAATAGCTGTCATACTTAAAGTATATATAAATTTAGGCATTTTGGGTTGTTTCCTTGCTCTGGTTATTATAAACAGTGCTGCAATGAACATAGGAGTGCAGATTTCATTTTAAATTATGGTTTTTGTATCTTTTGGTAGATTCCCGAAGGAGTAATTGCTGGATAAAATGATAGTTCCATTTTAAGTAGTTTCAGTATCCTCCAAACAGCTTTCCATAGTGGTTGGACCAGTTTGCATTCTCACCAGCAGTGTAAAAGTGTCCAGTTTTCACCACATCTTTGCCAGCACTATTTGCCTGTTTTTTTTTTGTTTTTTTGTTTTTTTGTTTTTTATATGGGCCATTCTTACTGGTATGAGGTGGTATCTCAATGTAGTTTTGATTTACATTTCCCTGATTTTAAGTGATATTGAGCATTTTTTTCATATGCCTGTTGGACATTTGCATTTCCCTATTTGAAAACTGTCTTAAACTTTTCTGTGAATGACTCAAGCAGTTGTGGTATATTTACACAGTGGGGTATTATTCAGCAATCATAAAAGACAAACATGTCATTTCTGGCAACATGAATGTGGCTAGAAGGAATTATGCTAGCGGAAATAAGCCAAAAGGAAGAAGATAAATACTAGATAGTCTTACTTATATGTGGAATATAGGAAAACAAACAAAAGGTAAAAAAGGTCAAAATTAACAAAGTGATAACTGAACTGAAACACATAGAAAGGGGGAGGGAATGAAGGAGCTCAAATTGGGGAGAGGGATGAGCACAAGTGAGTAAAATGATGGTTCACAAGTGACATGGTGGTGGGAGAAATTCAGGTACACAACAATATAAGAAAATTTATGTATTAATTAATTATGTAGTTAACTAATGAAAAAATAAATATTTTAAAGTATATATAAATTTAAAGCAATCCCAATCAAAATGCCAACAGCAATGTTCATTAATGAAATTGAAACAGGCAGCTCTCCTGCCTGTCTGTCACTATGAAAGCCTCTCTTTTTCCTCCGTCTTTTCTGAATTAACTTGTCATTTTAAAATCTAAAAGTAACAAAAAGAAATTGAAAGAAAAATTAACATTCATGTAGAGCAATATAGGGCCTCACATAACAAGAAAAATCTCATGGGGAAAATAAAAGAGAGATGGAGTGGAATCACATTAATTTATATACATTTTAAATAAGGGTAATTAAAACAATATGGTATTGGCATTAAAATAGACACATGAATCAATGGACTAGAATAAAAAACATAGAAATAAATCTATACACATATACATCAATATTTATTTTGTGATAAAGTAGCCATGGCTATTCAATGCAAGAGTTTCTTTAATAAGTGATGTTTGGAAAACTGGAAAGCCACATATAAAAGAATGAAATTGGGTCACTTGCCAATTCCATACACAAAAATAATTCCAAATGCATTAAAATTTATATAAAAGACCTACAGCAATAAAATTCATAGAAGAAAATGTTGGTAATATGTCCTGTGATATCAATAAAAAAGATATTTTTGGAGATTCAGTCCCTGTGGCTAGGTAAATAAAAGCAAAATTATCAATTGAGACTACTTTAAATTAAAAGAGGTTTTTATACAACAAAAGAAAATATAAACATTAAAAAATCCTTCTTTCTGAAAAAGAAAAATGCAAATTGTGTAACTGAAAAGGGGTCAATATCTAAGATAATTTTTAAAATGCTTTGTGCCATTTGCAAACCAGGGAAATCTTTGCAAATAAAATGAGGAAAACCTCTCTTGTTAATCTGCTTCCAGCAAACTGAGGGGCTGAATTATTGCATTGACCTTCTGAGATTGCAATGGTGATGCTGGCTTCCCTAAATCAGAGATAGTGATCACCTGCCTATACTCCCCATTCCTCAACTACTCTTAGGCTTTAAAATGTTGTCTCTCAGGTTTGTGTTTCTCTTCTTAAAAGTTCACCAGACCCTCACCCTATGTCTCTATAAATACCCATTTCTTGTTTAATATATTTCCCTTTGGTTTCATAACCTCCATCGGGCCCTCAGTCTTGACTGAGTAATCTCTCTCATGATTCTTCTCTTGTACCTTGCATCTGGCCACCAACAATTTTTAAAAGTATGCCATTCAACAACAGAAACAATCCTATTAATTGTGCAGCAAATCTAAATAGACAATTAGACAAAGTGGAAATAGAGAAAGCAATAGAAAAGTGGGAACATGTTCATCAGTTCCAACAAATAGGTTAAAATAAAAATAAAATGTCATCATCTATGAGAATAGAGCATATTAGAAAGAATTCACAAAATAATTACTAGAGAGCATGTGGAACACTCTTACACTCCTGGTGGAAATGCACACTTTCCCAGTCCTATGGAAAACAACATGACATCTCTCCAAAAGACTAAAAATGAATCTCCTGTATAATCCAGCAATCCCTCTCCTAGATATCTACCCAAAGAATACAAAATATTACCTGAAAGGAAATTTGCATTCCCATGTTCAGTACTACTTACAATACCCCAAATATGAAAACCTAAATGCCCCCAAATTGATGAGCAATCAAGTATTTATATGCACTGGAACACTACACAATTATCAAAGCTCATGACATGCTCAGCAACATGAGTGGAGATGGAAGTGATTGTGATAAGTGAAATAAAGCAAAAGAAAAAAAAAGATAAACAGTGGTTGTTGTAATTTAACAGTGCAGTAATAAACTAATCAGAGACAGAAAAATCCAAACGTAAAATTTAACCTACCAAAATTGATTATAGACTCAAGGAATCCACAGAGACAGGGGAGGGAAAGAGGTGAGAACTAGGTGGGAAGGGAACATAATGGACTAAGGTGGCAGACCACTGACTCTTTGGTGGTGGGTGTACTATGGTAATAACACTTGAAGAGCGTGAGGGGTTCCTATTCTTCCAAAATAAAAACAATAACGCAGACATTATCTTAATTTTAAAAATAGGCGAGATAAAAATATTTAATATCAGGTGGTTTCCCTTATATGTGAAACATAGAGAAACAAAACAAAGTGTCAGAAAAAAAAACAAAACAGAATAGATTAGAAATTTGGCTATTGAACTGAGATTACCAGAGAAAAAGATGAGGAGGGTAGAGAGCAAACTATGAAGAGGTCCCCCCCGACCATGTGGGAGGACTATGGTTACCTTGTGATTATGTTTGTGCTAACATACTCTGAAGGAGTATGATCCTATACCTCTGAATAATACACTGTTATAAGGAAATGTTACCTCAGTAAAATAATCAGTGAAGAAACATTAGCTTGGACCTAAGTGTATTGCAAAGTAAACCATTTAAGTTTTCAAGACTTTCGAGGTGTTTTTTTTTCCTATCTTTTACCACAAGGGGGCATGTGAAAATCAAATACAAGAATATATTTATAAAAGGTCTTTCTCTGATTTAAAAAAAAATACGATTCTTCTCAAGCCTTTGAAAAGTTGGTTTATTTCACTACTGGTGTGTTTATTTTGTAAGTCGCAGTTTTGCTGAACTGTGAACATTAGAGTTCGCTTAATATTAAGCCATTCCACATTTCTTTCCTGAATTTGGAGCTGAGAAAATGGTATTGTTGTCTTAAGAGTTTAGCCCTTTTGAATTGTTGGATGAGGAAAACAGCTAACAAGAATATGCCCACAACTGTCACTTTAATATAAAGGTATAAGGGAAGACAGGGGCATCTTTTATAAAGCTGGTTTTTTTAAGGTCACTATTAATTTTTGGGAGATGTTCTTCACTGTTACATGCAGTTCAGTTTTTTCACATGTTATTTATTTTTAAATGATTTAAATATAATTAGCCATTAATTGCTTTTTTAATACCTGTACTCTATTCATTATTGCTCTTTCACACACAAACACACATGCATACACAATGAACCAAATTTATATATGTGAATGGAAATATGATCAATTTTATGCAAAAGATATAAACAAATAACCTTTTTCACAATTTCAATGGAATTTACCTTTAACTCTCTAAACTGTCACAATCCCTCAAAGAAAGAATACTAATTTGAAAGGACAATATAGTAACAAACAAGCAAGGCTGAAATTCAAAATGGAAAACTTTCAAGAATTTTAAAAGCAGATATTTGCAAACTGAAATATGTTCATTTGAAATATTTTAGAAACCAAAATTCAACAAATGGTTTTAAACCTTATGCAAAAATTAGGACAAGTTTGGATATGGATTTTATTTTTTATCTTTTTATTTTTTTTAATTTATATATAAATTTCACAACATTGTAATCCCAGGAGTTTACCCCCCCCCACCCTCCCCTCCCTGCCCCTCCCTTTTCCCTCCTGCTCAAAGTTGTGCACTTCAGTTTGGTGCTTAGCTTGTATTGACTTCTCCTTAAGTCTTTTGTTTATTTTTTCACCAAATGGTATCACTAATATATGGGATATAGTATAATGGATATGGATTTTATATTTCAGCTAGCCCACTAAAAAAACTGCAACAGTTCTTTTTCTAAAGGTTATGACAACAGGAATCAAATTTTTTGGAATGGTATGTAGTGGTATGACAAGTTAAATTAATATTTAAAATGTATACCACATTCTTATGAAGGATATGGGAGGCAAAGTAATTATGAACTTACATTTTGATGTTCTTGTGTGACTTTTATATCTTAAATTGTAATTGGAAATGTTCAAAATATGCAGTAAATTTCAAAGAATTGTGTACAGGAAGTCAGAGCAAATATTTTCCAGAACTACCTCTCTATTTATAAAGGTCATTACTGTGTGCTCTTTGCACACAGTATTCTCTATGTGCTAAACTTTGAAAATATTATCTCCAATGTTAAAATTCCATCTTCTGATTGAATTTGCAAGTGTATTCATTCAACAAATATTATAGTGTGTTTACTATATGCAAAGAAATTATGTTTTGGGAAATAAATGTTAAGAAACAGTCAGTGAGAGAAGTTTTTGCTTGGTTGGTGGGGGGACAGAGTTAAGAAAGGTTGTCATTGTTACAAACATGGCATATTATGAAATGTGCAAAATAACTAATAAATGGGTTTCAGAGGTGGGTGGAGTGGAGACATTAAAGAGCATATAATGTGAACTGGCAGAGAGGAATGAACTGACATTTCAGTTAGCTAGATGAGTATGAACAAGTAGAGAAATGGGTTTTTATATGATGCCTTCATGACAGATAATACAATACTGGTTAAACTAGAGTGCTTAAGCTGTTCTGTTATTGAGAAACAGAGGATAATGAATTTAAAGTCAGTGTGAGTAATGGGTGACACATTTTATTTTATAGAAAACAGGATAATGGTATATAATTGTGGCTAAAGCAGTGATATAGTGAAAGCGACTGCTAGAGAAGATAAAATCATCAGTATTTTACAAAGCAAACTTAGGAATTGAAGACTAGTGCAATCATCCAAATCTAAAATACTATGAAGTTCAGAGAATGATGATAATGTAAATTATATTGTGATAACTAATTCAGCATTTATTCATATTATCAAAATATAAGCACCATAAAGAGTTGTTCTAGCCAAGCCTTTGACTTCAAACTTGGGACTGGTTTGTCCTTTTAGAGCAAATCGCCTGGAAGATCCCTCATTAATCTAATATACTGGAATTATTTTTGGAAGCAGAACTTTGAATCTTGATTATGAATGTGTATTATTTGGTGTCAAAAACTTAAATTTTCCAATCTTTATTTTCTTCCTATGACCCCAATGTACAACTCTATTGAAAAGTATTACATATATGGGAGTAAACCTTATGAAGAAAATGAAAGTGTACACTGAAAACTGAAAGATGTTAAAGGAAACAAAAGAAGACAAAGGGAAATGGAGGATATCTTGTGGTCATAAGTTCGAGGAATAAACATTGAAATGGTTGTATCTTTAAGGCAATTTACAGATACAACACTATTTACCAAAATAATTTTTCAATGAAATATAACACACAATAATAAAAGTTGTATAGAACCACAAAAGACCACATAGCAGACAAAGCAACATGAAAGCAAACAAACAATAAAACCTAGAGGTATCATGCTCCCTGACTTCAAACTGTACTATGTAGCAAACAGAAATTAAAAGAGTGCTATCAGAACAAAATCAGAAAAATGAACCAATGGCATAGATGAGAAAGCCCAAGGACAAACCCACAGAAATATGGGCAGTTAATCTTTGACAAATGAGCAAGCAATATACAATAGAGGATGGAAAGTCTTCTTAACAAATGGTGTAGGTGTAAGGTATATGGGTTAAAAATCAAGATATTTTTCACCTTCCACAAAACAAAGAACCCACAATCTAGAAATCTTAGCAAACTGAAATTGTATCCAAAAGTGTCAGAAGCCTCTAACTAACAAACCACAGGTCCACATCATGACATGTAGCAGTTCCCACTCAAATGCAGTTCAACAATAGGATTTTATTTACAAGGAAATTAACCAGGAAAATGAAAAGTCCTCAAAGCCACAAGTGGTCAGTTTTTGTTCCCCATTCACCATTTTTAGTCCCCAAAGTCCCAAAGACACATGTCCAAGATGGTGTTCCTTTGCCCCTCCAAACCTGAAGCAGGGACTCTGCAAATGTCCCGTCCTTCTCTGGCATCTTCTTTTTGCTTCTTCTCCAGTGTTGTGCTCCATTTCTTCAAGTCTCTTCAGATTTCTTTCACAATTGCTGATACACAAATCAGCTTTCCAAATCCCTGGCCATCTCCAGGTATGAGCTTACTATGCCACCTTGCTGCAGTGCCACACTCTCCACATCAGCTGCTTCTGCTGGCCACACCCCCACCATGTGACTCCTCACCTCCTCCAGCTCACTCTTCCAGGGGCTTCCACTGGCCAGGCCATGTGGGCCTGTTCTCTCAGTCTGCCATTCTCATCTCTCTCCCTCTTTCCCCTTCCTTCATCTTTTTTTTTATACACCCTCTCTTCCCCCTTCCTATTTTCTCTCATGGTTCTTTCAGACTCCACCCACCAGAGTATTTTGGCACCAATACAATTTTTAACTGTGTCATTACCCTGTATCAAAACAACAGATGGGCCTTGCATTTTTATCTATTGTGTAGTTAACACATTTAATAGTGTAAAGGGGACTAGTAGGTTGAGTAGTTGCTGTTGATTTTCTCTCAGAGTTAAATTCTCTGTTTCTCTCACCTGTCTGTGTATAGTATTCCCTGTATCAGAACAAAGTTATGTTGGATGAAAAACGTGTGGTGTATACACACAATGGATTATTATTCATCAATTAAAATGACAAATTTGAAGAATTTGAGATAACATGGATGTACCTAAAAGAAGTCATATTAGCAGAAACAAGTCAGAAAGAAAAAGACAGAAACCAAATGGTTTCACTAATATATGAACAACCAAATGGAAGTACACTACTGAGGGGAGGGACCAGCTGGAGCAGACAGGGAGAAGAGGTGGTGGGTAACCCCAGAGAGTACAGTGATGTGAAATATATATATATGTATATATATATATTTATATATATGTATATATATATTTATATATATATAAATTTAAAAAATCAAAATAACAAAATAAAAAAAATCAATGTACAAGATTAAAAAAAATATGTTGGATACTATAAAGACACCAAAAATCTTCTTGGATTTGCCCGAATCGACAATGAACCTGCCTTACTTGACATGGTTGCATGACAAAAATGTATCAAGGGAAATAGCCCCAGAGGAAATAAAAGCAAAAATAAACAAATGAAACTATATTAAGCTAAAATGTTTTTGCACATCAAAAGAAACCACCATTAAAAAAGGATAACCTGCAAGCTAAGAGAAGATATTTATATACCACATGTTTGACAAGGAGTTAACTTCCAAAGTATATAATCAACTCATACAACTCAACATTAAAAAATAAACGAAAAAATTGAAGGAAAGACCTAAGCAAACAGATCACCCACACCCACATGAAAAATACTATCACTCTATTTTAAAGGAAATCTAAATCTAAACTACAAAGCAATATCACCTCATAACTGTGAGAATAGTTTATATAAATTAGAGTGGAAACAACAAATGTGGGAATATAGGGAAACAGAGCAAAGGGTCAGGAAAAAGACAAAACTTGAAGGAAGACCATAGATCAGTTCATACAGAAGGACAGGGGGATGGAGAGGGGTCAAAACAAGGGAGCCAAGAGCACAAGGGACTGTGGTGATGGTTCACAACCACAGAGAATAATGGGGACTACAGCTGAGAGGATAAATCAAATAATGTGCAAAAATGAAGAATTATGTAAGAAAATAGAAAAATCAATTAAATTTTAAAAAATGTGTACTAAAAGGGAAATTCATCCATTGTTGGTAGGAAATCAAATAGCTATAAACTCTATGGTAAACAGTATAGCGATTTCTTAGAAAAGACAAAATGCAAATCTCATATGATCCAGCAATACTTCTGCTGGTATTTATCCAAAGAATACAAAAACACTAATATGAAAAGATCTATGCACATCTAGGTTCATAGCAGTATTTTGTGCAACAGACAAGTCTTGGAACCATCCTAGGTGTTCATTGACAGACAACTGGATAAAGAAATAGTGAAATTTCTCAATAAACTACTACTTCGTTATTTGAAAAGTTGTAATAACATCTTTTAGTACAAAATGAGATGTGATTGTGTTAAGTAAAAGAAATCATAAAATTACTGGATTTCATTTATTTATGAAGTGCTAATATATAAAAAATCTGACAAGACATAACAAATATAATCCCTATATTCTAAAACTTATACTAGTAGCCATAGTCAACGTGGGTGGAGGGAGATGGGGATATGAAGAAAAAGGGAATAGGGCCACTGAACTGGAGATTTTTTTGAGAGTCAGTAAAGCATGTACAAATATCAACTTTCACTCCCTTAATTAGCTATGTAAATTACTAACAAATTTGAAGGAAAAATAATCGTATCAATATTATATGTCTATTCTAAGGATTAAGTGAAGTAATTTAAGTATTTAATGATACCTACAGTACTGAGCTACAGCTAAAGTTCCTTAGCAAATACTTGATCTCATTATATAATAGTTCATTTATTTGTTCTTGGTGAATAACATTCATGACCAATCAAAACAAAAATCAGAAGGTCAGACCATATACTTTCTTATGGTTCCACCCAGTAATCACATCTCATATCCTATGTTATTAGAAACCTCAAAGCAGCTTATTTCCAAGAAAAATGCAAGTAATATAGCTATATTAATCTAATTTCAGTGTTGAAATTATTAATTTTGATGTAGAAAAATAAACTTTGGTGCATGATCTCATACATTTAGTGTATATTATATTTCATAATTAATTACTTTTATTCATCTAAGAATTCATTTTTCATCTAAGAATACATTTCCAAGGCTATCTAAATAAGCAGAACCACAATCTTGTTGACATTTGTGGGGTTTTATTATATCATTATATAATATCAACCTTCATGTTTTTATTATTTGAACAAATTTCTATTTGATACAAGAGCAGTACATGATTGTGAAATACTCTAGTAACTGAAAAACTAATTATGCCTTGTTTTTTTTTTTTTTCTGCAGGCTTTAGTCCTGGGTCATCTGCAAAAGCTCACTTGTCCATCCTAAAATTATAATTATTAATGAATTGTTACTGCTATTCTCTAGTTACCAGTTATTTATATGCAAAGTATGACAGGAATCTTTGCTTCATTGGAACCTTGCACAACTACCAGATGTAAAATACCTGAACACTTTCAGGAGTTAAGATTCACAGAGGTGAGTAGATTATAGACTCAAGTAGAGTTTTGGCATTAGCAAGAGAAACAAATTCTTTAAAATATATAAAATGGTTTTCCTTCATTTTTTTGCCTTCTGTAGATGTTTCTAGAAAGGGATTTCTGAACTGTAATTCCTGGAGAGTTTTGCCCAAGTTTTCCTCTATGTATGCTATGACTTCAGGTCTGACCTCTAAGTCTCTTATCCATTTTGAGTTGATTTTTGTACATGGAGTAAGGGAGTTTTCTTGGTCCATTTTTTTGCATGTTTTAGTCCAATTTTCCCAGCACCATTTATTGAAGAAGCTATTCTTTTTCCAAGGTAAATTTTACACTCCTTTGTCGAAGATTAGTTGGCTATATATGTGTGGTTTTATTTCAGGGCACTCAATTCTGTTCCGTTGGTTTGACTGTCTGTTTTTGTACCAATACCATGCTGATTTAATTATTATGGCTTTGTAGTATAGTTCGAAGTTTGGAATTGTAATACCTCCATTCTCTTTTTTTCTGGTCAGGAAACATAAAAAGATGGGACTACATCAAACTAAAAAGCTTCTGTACAGCAAAAGAGACAACAGAAAAAAACTAAAAGATGCCCAACCGAATGGGAAAAAAATTTTGCCCTCCACATGAGTGACAAGGGATTAATAATGAAGATCCACAAGGAACTCACACAACTAAACAAAAGCAAATCAAAATGCCCAATCAAAAAATGGGGAGAAGAACTAAAAAGAGACTTCTCCAAAGAGGAAATACAAATGGCCAACAGGCACATGAAAAATTGCTCAACATCGCTACTAATAAGGGAAATGCAAATCAAAACTACAATGAGATACTACCTTACACCAGTAAGAATGGCCCACATCCAAAGAACAGAAAACAAGAATTGCTGGCGAGGATGTGGAGAGAAAGGAACATTACTACACTGCTGGTGGGAATGTAAACTAGTTCAACCACTATGGAAAGCTGTGTGGAGGACCCTCAAATTAATGAAAATGGAACTACCATTTGACCCAGCAATTGCTCTCTTGGGAATTTACCCAAAAGAGACCTCAATGTGTGTACAAAGGGACACCTGTGCTTGGATGTTTACTGCAGCACAATTTATATTTGCAAGGTCATGGAAGCAACCTAAGTGCCCCAAAGCAGATGACTGGATGAAAAAAATGTGGTATATATACACAATGGAATATTACTCATCAATTAAAAACGACAAATTCGACCAATTTATAACAACATGGATGTACTTAGAAGAAATCATATTAGCAGAAACAAGTCATAAAGAAAAAGACAGAAACCAAATGGTTTCACTAATATATGGGATATAGTGAAAAAATAAACAAAAGACTTGAGGAAAAGTCAAAACAAGCTAAGCACCAAACTGAAGTGCACAACTTTGAGCAGGAGGGAAAGGGGGAGATGGAGGGAAGGGTGAGGGGGTGGGGGGTAAGCCCCTGGGATTACAATGTTGTGAAATTTATATATAAATTAAAAAATTAAAAAAAATAAAGCAATAAAGCTCTTTCAAACTAAAAAAAAAAATAAAAATATATAAAATGGGAGGAAATTTATGCAGCCTTTCCTCTGCTAAGATGTCTTACACTCAGGTACTCAGGGGTTTTGAGTAACTTTAGAGATAAAAAAAAACAGAGAAAGAATAACTTAAAATGTGGGTATCTATCAAAGCCCCTCATTCTATACCCTCTACCACTCAGCATAATCATCTGTGAAGGATCTTAGATAACATTTGAATGAGTCTTTGGCAGAAGAGGAAACCAGAAAATGAGGTATGGTGAACTTGAGGACCTTTAAGATTATTTTAAATCTTATATTTGTGTTTTTAGGTAATTTCTAAATACAACTATTGCAATTAAGTTGATTCATCATTCCTTGACTAACTGGTCAAGCCCACAATATTCTGGACAAATGAAATTAAAGTCTCCACATCTGTTTCCTAACGTAAAATCTTAGGTGAGCACATAGGAAGATAAATACAGATTTAACATGTATCCTTCACAGAACAAGTGTCCAAACCAAGGCTGATGAAATGGTATTTCGATACATATAAAACATCTCCAATTGACTGAATGGCATTCATTTTTTTTCCCTTAAAGGTGAGAGGTATTTTTGTGACATGTTGTGTGTATATTGTTACACTGTTGGGAATGTAGACTAGTCCAGTCGTTATGGAAAGATGTGTAGGAATTTCTCATAAGACTGAAAATGGATTTACCACATAATCCAGCAACTCCACTCCTAGGTATCTACCTAAAAACAAAAACACGAATTTGAAAGGAAAGATGTATGCCTATGTTTTCTGCAATAATATTTACAAAAGCCAAAATATGGAAACAAAATAAATGCCCCCAAACAGATGAGTAGATCAAGATGTATATATAGACAATGGAATACTACTCAGTGATGAAAGGAGATAAACTCATGACATTTTCAACTTGCTGAAAATATCATGAGTTTACCTCCTTTCATCACTGAGTAGTATTCCATTGTCAGAAGGAGAAACATAAATACTGGATAGCTTCACTAAGATTCAGAATATAGAGAAACTAAACAAAGTGTCAGACAAAGATGAACCTTGAATGTTGACCATAGATCTGAGGCATACAGGAGGGTTAAGGGAGGGGATAGGAAAGGGTGAAGGATAAAACAGTGGAGCAGAAGAATACAATGGAATACTGTGGGTGTTTTGGTGGTGGGAGTCCTATGATGACATCTGAGGGGAGAACTCCCATACACTCAAAAATAAATAAGGATGTAAGAAAAGATACTTCATTTGAAAAATAAATTGTTTAAAAAGAAAGAAAAAAATGCCAGACTTAAATTTCTATGGCTCTACCCTTAAATTTTGTGTCTTTCCCCCACCACCATTACTGATATATCCTTATCCCTTTCCCTCCCCATTTTTTGACCTCTGAATCTTCTTGGTGTTATTGATTTCCATTGGTTTCTGGAAGTGCTTTACATTATTGAACTTTCTTGTGTGGAAATGTCTAGTATTTTTCTTATAATTTTGACTTCCTTTACCACATATAATTCTATTCTCTCAAACTGCCTCAATTTATTGAAAATTGTTGCATTTCATTCTTATGGCTCCATAGTGTGGTTATGTCACATCATCTTGATACAATTATCAATAGACATTTAAGCTGCTTACATGTCCTAGCTATTGAAAAATGATATTGCTATGAATATTGTGGAGCATATGTATTTTGTGTTGATGATTTCATATTATTTGGATATAATAGTTCAAGAGTGGGATTGCTATGTAGTACAGTAACTCTATTTCTGTTTTTTTGTTTAAGGTAAACCCAATTGATTTCCCATAATGATTGCCCAGTTTGCATTTACATAACAGTGTAACAGTGTTCCTTTGTCCTCACATCCTTTCTGACATTTGTTGTTGAAGGCCTTTTTAATATGTACCATTTTCATGGGTGTGAGATGGTATCTCATTGTGATTTTTAACCTACATTTCTTTTATCAGAACTGATTATATAATTTTTTTTTAATGTTTACTGACATTCTAACTATTCCCTTTGATAACTATATGTTCACATTTGTTGCCAATTTACTGTATTTCTTCTTAATGAATTTGTGATTTTTAATGTTTCAGATATTAAGGTATGTTATTATTACTTGGAACTGTTCTCATTGTCATTATATACAGTGTGACTTTCTTCCCTCATTCAATAGCTTACTTTAATCATCTTCTATTTTGACTTAAGATGATCTTAGCTGTTTTCAGTTTCCTTGAAATAGAGATTGAGTCACGAAATATATCTTTATTGACTCCAGCAGGAAAAACTGCTCACAGCACAGGGACCTGGAACTGTGGGCTAGGGAGGGTCCTGTGTTCGATCTGAGGTTACCAAAGACTGAGGTTTAATGCCAGGAACTCTAGAGGGAAAAACTGCTCACACCACAGGGACCTGGAGCCCCTGCACAGGGCTTATTTGTTGCTGAGGTAACCCACCTGAGGGCTAGGAAGGGTCCTGTGTTGGACTGAGGTTATCAAAGAATGAGGTTTAATGCCAGGAACTCCAGCAAGAAAAACTGCTCACAGCACAGGGACTTAGAGCCCCCACATAGGGCTTACTCCTGTTGCCAAGGTAACCCACCTGTGGGCTAGGAAGAGTCCTGTGTTGAACTGAGGTTACCAAAGAATGTTTTTTAATGCTGGGAACTCCAGATGGAAAAGCTGCTCACAACACAGGGACCCAGAAGCGCTGGTGCCACAAGTGGCACTGGCACATACTAGGGAACCAAGGACACTGAGGTGTCTGCCAAGGCACCCAACAAAAAAAGTTTATGCAACAAACCCTAGACATGTCACTAAATAAAGACACATGCACAGTGGCACCGAAAAACATTTAAAACCCATCAATCTAAAAGAGGAGAAAGAATGAAAAAGAAGATAGCCAATACACTAGAAACCATATATGTGCACCACATCCACTGACTGAAAAAGAACTTGTCCCCTAAAATTACCAATGGAAATAAGATATATCCACCACAACTGCAAAAGACAGAGGCAAAAATAATCACAACTTGGCTGGCTTCGCCAGGCCATCTAATTCTAAAACAGCAGTGAATCAATATGTAGGGCAAGCCCAAAAGGGAAAACACAAGAAGGAGGAAGAATACAAATACTCAAGCAAGCCCTAAGAAGAATAAATCACCACCAAAGGATAAACAATTGGTGGAAACCAACATGGAGGACATGGAAGAAATGCTATGTCAGAAAAATAATTCAGAATCTATTTGTTAAAAGCATTAAAAGAGGCAGGGAAGATGGGGAAAAAAGGAAAAATAAAAGGTCAGAAACTTTCAATGAGCTAAGAGAAATAGAAAAATATAAAAAAGAATGCAGAAAAATGAGAAATATCATTTCAAAGAGAAAAAATGAGATTGAAACCCTAAATAAGAAGCTGAAACAAGATACAGTTTCTAAGAGGAGCAATAAAAGAGCTCAAAAATGCAGGGAAAAGCCAGGAGAGCAGATTAGAAGATACAGAAGAACAAATAAGAACACTAGAGGACACAGAAGTAGAGAGGATGAAGAAAGAAAGAGAGAGAAAAACAAAGTAAGAAGATAGAAAAAAAACCCAATATCTGTCAGATGGAGAAGAGAAAGATATAGGATCTGAAAAGCTTTTCAATGAAATAATGGAGGAGAATTTCCCAAATCAGAAGAAAGAAATGAAAATAGACATACAGGAACAAAAAGGACACCAAACTAGTTTAATGAAAGAAAAAACACATTAAGTCACATCATGGTAAAACTCTCAAGAGCCAAAGATAAAGAAAAAATTATGAGATTAACAGAGATAGGAAACAGATAACCTACAAAGGAAAACCCATTAGACTGACTTCAGACTTCTCAGAAGAGACACTCCAAGCAAGGAGAAAATGGGGCCGCATCTTCAAAACACTCCAAGACAAAAAGTGCCAGCCAAGAATAATCTACCCAGCAAAACTGTCCTTTCTTTATGAAGGAAACATTAGAACCTTCTCAGACAAACAAAGCCTCCAGAAATTTGCTACCACCAACCACCCACTCCAAGAACTAGTTCAAGAAGCCCTAAGACCAAAACCCACAGAAGAATAAAAAGAACAAATAATTAAACAAGAAGAAGAAGAAACTAAAACAGAATTCCAAATGACCACCAGGAACCCAATGCTAGAACCTCAAACAGGTTAAATGTCAATGGGTTAAACTCATCAGTCAAAAGACACAGAGTTGCAGACTGGATTAAAAGACAGAACCCAATATTCTGCTGCCTCTAAGAAACACATCTGATCCCAAAATATAAGACAGATTGAAAGTAAAAGGATGGAAAACAATTTTACAACAAATGGGTCCCCCCAAAAGGCATGGGTCACCATTCTTATAGCAAACAAAGCAGATTTCAAAATAAAAAGGTGTCAAAGGATAAAGAAAGTCACTTACCTAATGGTTCAAGGGTCAACCCACCAAAAAGATATAACAATTATCAACATGTACTCACCAAATGAGGGTGCACCAAGATTTAAAAGCCAGCTACTAAGAGAACTGAAAACAAATATTGATGAAAACAGATATGTAGTAGGAGACTTCAACATGCCACTCTCAACAAAGGACAGATCAAAAAAACAAAAGCTACACAAGGACACAAAATCCTTAAAAGAAAACCTAAATAAATTGGACCTAATAGATATCTACAGGACACTACACCCACAAGGAAAAGACTGTACCTTCTTATCAAATGCACAAGGATCACTCACTAAAATTGACCACACACTCAGCCACAAGGCAAACATGAATAAATACACAAAGATTAAAACAACTTTCTTCTCAGATCATAAAGGCATCAAACTAGAAATCAACAATGAAAAGAAACAAGGAGAGCATCCAACACCTGGAGACTGAACAACAAGTTACTAAATGTGGAATGGGTAATTGAAGAAATTAAAGAAGAAATTAAAACCTACTTTGAAACCAACGACAAAGAAGACACAACATTCCAAAGTGTCTGGGATGCAGCAAAAGGATATCTAAGAGGAAGCTTCATAGAAATACAGGGCCATACCAAAAAGCAAGAAAATAACCAAAGAAATAACCTTATTCCCCAAATCAATAAGTTAGAAAAAGAGCAACCAAAAAATCCAAAACCCAGAAGGGACAAGAAATAATAAAAATAAAATAGGAATAAATAACTGAAAAACCAAAAAGACTATCCAGAAGATCAACAAAACCAAAAGCTGGTTCTTTGAAAAAATAAATAAAATTGATAAAACCCTTGCAAAGCTCACAAAGGAAAGAAGAGAGAAAATTCAAATAAACAGGATCACAAATGAAAGAGGAGAAATTACAACAGACACAAAAGAAATCCAAAGGATAATGAGATTACTATCAACAACTATATGGAAATAAATACAACAACCTGGATGAGATGGACAGATTCTTAGAAAGGCACAACTACCCAAAATTGAGCAAAGAAGATATAGAGAACATAAACAATTCAATTACAAGCAGCAAAATAGAAGCAGTCATTAAAACTCTACCTAAAAGCAAGAGCCCAGGACCTGATGGCTTTACAAATGAATTCTACCAGACATTCAAAGATGAAATAACACCTCAACTACTAAAACTTTTCCAAAAAATTGAAAAAGAAGGAATACTGCCAAACAGTCTATGAAGCAAACATCACAAACATCACACTCATACCAAAATCAAATAAGGACAGCACCAAGAAAGAAAACTACAGACCAATTTGCTGAATGAACACGGATGCAAAAATTTTAAACAAAATCCTGGCAAATAGAATCCAATGATGCATAAAAAAAGCATTATTCACCACGATCAAGTGGGATTTATCTCAGGGGCACAAGGATGGTTCAACATCCAGAAATCAATTAACATAATATACCATATCAACAAAGAGAAAACAAAAAAAAACCCACATGATTATATCAATTTATGCAGAGAAAGCATTCGATGAAGTCCAGCATCCATTCATGATAAAAGTCCTTGAAAAAATGGGGACTAAGGGGTCATACCTCAACATAATAAAAGCAGTCTATGACAAGTCTATGGCAAACATCATCCTCAATGGCGAAAAACTAAAATCATTTGAATTAAGATCAGGAACAAGGCTAGGGTTCCCACTCTCCCCACTACTTTTAAACATTGTACTGGAAGTTTTAGCTAGGGTAATAAGGCAAGAGAAAGAAATATAAGGGATACAAATAGGAGAAGAGAAACTGAAGCTATCATTATATGCAGATGACATTATTCTCTATTTAGAGGACCCAAAAAAATCCACGCAAAAACTACTTGAAATAATAAACCAGTTCAGTACGGTGGCTGAACACAAAATCAACACAAAGAAGTCAATAGCTTTCCTATATGCAAAAAACCAAGAAGAGAAAGAATAAATTTAAAAAGCCATCCCATTTACCATCGCACCAAAAACAAATACCTGGGAATAAACCTAACAAAACATGTGAAAGTCTAGACAAAGAAAACTTTAAAAAGCTGCTAAAAGAGATAGAAGACATAAGGAAACGGAAAGACATTCCCTGCTCATGGATTGGAAGAAATAACATCATCAAAATGGACATCCTACCAAAAGCAATCTATAGATTCATTGCATTTCCTATAAAAATTCCAACAACATTCTTTAAAAAGATAGAAAAACAATTACAGAAATTCATATGGAATAACAAAGACCTCAAATATCAAAAAGACTCCTGGCCAAAAAAAGAGAGAATGGAGGGCCAACTATCCCAGAAACTCAATTATACTACAAAGCCATAATAATTAAAACAGCATGGTACTGGTAGAACAACAGACAATCAGACCAATGGTACCGAATTGAGTGTTCAGAAATAAAACCACATATATATATTCAAGTAATCTTTGACAAGGGCGGGAACTTACATTGGATCAAAGATAGCCTCAATAAATTGTACTGGGAAAATTGGACTATGACCTACAAAAAATGGACCAAGACAACATCCTTACACCTTATACAAAAACCACTTCAAAATGGAAAAAAAAGACTTAAATGTCAGACCTGAAACCATAACAGTCATAGATAGAAACTTGGGAAAAACCCTCCATGAAGTACAATTCAGAAATCCCTTTCTGGAAAAATCTTCTGATGGCAAAAAATTGAAGGAAAACAAACCGATGGGACTACATCAAACTAAAAAGCTTTTGTACAACAAAAGAGACAACAGAAAAAAGCTAAAAGGAGCCTAACTGAATGGGAAAATATTTTTGCCCTCCAGAAGAGTGATAAGTGTTTAATAACAAAGATCCACAAGGAACTCACACAATTAAACAAAAGTAAAACAAGAAGCCCAATCATAAAATGGGGAGAAGAACTAAAAAGAAACTTCTCCAAAGAGGAAATACAAATGGCCAACAGGCAAATGAAAAATTGCTCATCATCACTAGCAATCAGGGAAATGCAAATCAAAACCGCAACGAGATACCACCTTACATCAGTAAGAATGGCCCACATCCATAAAACAAGTGCTGGTGAGGATGTGGAGAGAATGGGACACTCTTAAACTGCTGGTGGGATTGTAAACTGGTCCAACCTCTTGGAAAGCTGTGTGGAGGGCCCTCAAATTAATGAAATTGGAACTACCATTTTACCCAGCAATTGTTCTTCTGGGAATCTACCCAAAGGATATCTCAATGCACGTACAAAGGGACACCTTTGCTTGGATGTTTATTGCAGCACTATATAATTGCAAGGACATGGAAGCAACAGAAACATATAAAAATCAGATGACTGGATGAAAAAGATGTGGTATATATACAAAATGGAATATTACTCATCAATTAAAAATGACAAATTGGACGATTTTATGATTACATGGTTGGACTAGAAGAATTCATATTAGCAGAAACAAGTCAAAAAGAAAAAGACAGAAACCAAATGGTTATGCTACTATATGGGGCATGGGAAAGATAAAGAAAAAGCCATGAAGAAAAGTCAAAATAAGTCAACAACCAAATTAAAATACTCAACTTGGGGGGGGGGCAGGGTGGTAATAGTAAGGGAGAGAGGGTGAACCCCAGAGATCACAAAGATATGAAATTTATACATAAATAAATTATTAAAAAACAAATATAACTATTGTTGAAATGAAACTTTGCCAATGTTTTCTTCAATGTTTTTATTGTTGTAGATCTTCTATTTAAATTTTAAATCCATTTGGAATTTTTTTTTGTAGGAAGTAGCAAGTGATCCAATTTGATGTGTGACTTTCCAGTTTTCCCAGCACCATTTATTAAAGAGACTATTCTCTCTGTAATGTCAACAACTCCATTGTATGGGGTTCCCTATTTTATACAGTGGCTTTGTCAAAGATTAGGTGTTGATAAGTGTGGATTTACTTTTGAGCTTTTTATTATATACCTTTGATCCAACATCTATTTTCATGCCAATATCAGACTGTTTTTAGTACTGTTGCATTATAATAAAATTTAATGTCAGTTAAATGATCCCTCCCAGAATGCTGCTTTTAGAAACAAATCAACCAACAGTATTTAATCTCACTGTTGATATGCCTAAATTTATACTAAGAATTTTAGAAACTCAAGGAGTCCTTAGATAACTGGAACCAGATTTGGTATATATATGGTAACCAAAAGTTTCTCATTAGATGACTAATATTTTTTTGCCATTATCATCTGAAATTGTGGATAATTTACATTGTAAATATTCATGCCTGGAAGGTACTGCCATGAACAATGAATGCTTTCAGCATAATTTAACTGAATCATTTCTATGTTTAGAGATGTTTGGAATTTCTGTCTTTTGCAAAATAGACCTTATTCCTTTCCTAATAAGTTTTAAAGAAGTTAGAAATACATCTTATCACAATTATCAATTAAAGGGAAAAAGAAGAAATGGAAGATGTCTTGGTTTTCGTAAACATGAAGTCTCTAGCCATGAGACTAGATTGATGGTCTAGACAATTTATATATCTAAATGAATATTATTCTTCCTAAGTAGTTAATCTAGGAAACAATACAATGTTTATGGAAATCATAATCCTTTGCCATTGTTCTCAGTATTAGTTAATACATTTCTAACATTATCAATGAGATAAATTCTTATTACAATTTTTATTTGTGAAAATAGAAGTTATTCAAGGTTATACTCAGTGTTTGAGATAGATGAACAAGTTTGCTAATTTAGATCTTTGAAAGCTAAAAATAAATGAGATTTATTGTCTTGTATAGCAAAAGAAAAATAAATAAACTGACATTGATTTTATAGTCATGACTGCATTTTTGGCTAGTATGTGACATCACTTAATAATTAAGAATGAGGTGAATGAAGCAATGATATCAGAAGGGAAATAACTACATTTCCCCTTTTCTCTTGACCCAATCCTAAAATCCCATTTACTCACACCTGAGAGTCTGTCTAGAAGACTATGCCCAAGGAAAATAATAAAGGAATACTGTGCTCCCCACACCCAGCACAGGAAAGGCTGTTCCTTTGATTTGCTTCTACTGCAACACTTCATCTTTGTATCTTCCATAGTGCTGACTGTTCAAAGGAAGTTAGCTATGGAATTAATTTCAAAATTATAAAAGCATGTATGATTTACATGTGATAAGGTCCACATTTTAAAGGGTACAATTAAATGAATTTTAGTGTATTTACAGGGTTATGCAAGTGCTTTCACTTGCAGAATATTTTCATTTTCAATTCCTGAAAAATGACATCACCTCTGAAAGAAGCTATACACCAATTCCCAGTGAATCCACTTTAAAACCTCACCTCTACTCCTGGCATCACTAACCTGTTTCCTGTCTCTGGAGAGTTGCCTATCCTAGGTATTTCCTATGCATGGCATCATGTAATATGCAATGCTTTGTAGCAGACTGTCTTTATGTTGATAAAATTTTTGATCATCCTATAATATATGTAGCTATTATATTCTTTTCTATGCTTGAATAATAGTCCTTTGTGTGAATGTAGCACAATTTGTTTATCCATTTGTCAATTGACTAGCACTTAGGCTAACATTGCCAAGATAAAAATAATACACCTATGAATATTTTTGTATGAATAACATTTTCAATTATATTGAGTACATTCCTAGGAATAAAATTTCTCCTAGCAGTCATATGGTAAATTTATGTTTAATTTTTTGATGAATTGCCAAACTCTTTCCCAGAGTGTCTATGCTTTTAACATTCCCACCAGCTGTGTAATGAGAGCCTCATTTGTGACAGACTTTTTAAATTAAAGACATTCTAGTGAGTGTGAAGTAATATTTCATTAGTTTTGATTTGTATTTTCTTAATAATGAATTGTAGAATCTCTTTTCATGTATTTATTGTTCATTTGTATATCATCCTTAGTGAAATTCTATCCAATGTTTTTTCTCATATTTATAAGGTTAGTTGTTTTTTCATTGTTGAGTTGTAAGTGTTCTTTATGTATTCTGGATACAAGTTCCAAACCAGACATACAGTTTTATAAATATTTTCTCCCACTTTTCAATTTTTTAATGGCATTTTAAATGTCCTGGTAATGTTCCAGAAGCTATTTTTTTCAATATAAATTAAGTTTATATTTTTCTTTTGTCAATTGTATTTTTTGTGTCTTATCTAAAAAGCATTGTAAAACCTGAGGTCAAGAAAATTTATCCCTGTGCTTTTTCCTGAGGATTTTTAAGGTTTATCTCTTATGTTTGGGCCTTTTATCCATTTTTAGGTAAATTTTATGCATTAGCTCTTTATGTTTGATGTAAGGGTTTAGCTTCATTCTTTTGCATGATATACAGTTAGATAAGCATTATTGTACAAAAGACTATTATTTCCTTATATTGTGTGACCTTATTTTAGCATCATTGTTGATGTCAATTAACCATAAATGTAAGAGTTTATTTTTAAACTTTTAATTGCATTTTATTGATCTTTATGTTTGTCCTTATGCCAGTACCAACATATCGATTACTGCACAAAAGTCAATTGGGAGGAGGAGGTATTCAGAGTAGAAAAAGCAGCACAAGAACTTTGGAACAGGAAAGCATTTAACATTCTTTGGAAAGAAAATTTATCCAATTATTAGTCATAAATTAATAGCAAAGTCTGAAGTTTATAGTGTATTTTATTTTTGTTTAACAGGCAGTATTTAGAAACAATTAATTATATTAATTAAAATTCATTTCCATTTTCTCAACTCTGCTATTCACACTTGATTTTTAATATTCTTGCTTAAAGCTTGGTTTATGGATTCTATAACACAGTTTCACAGCTGGTGGATTTACATATTTTACTTTATTTACAATCTAAGATGGATAGCTGGTCTTAAGTTAAAATGCTGAATTGAAGGCACCTTATTTAAAAGACTACCAAATGAACAAAGGGTGTGAAGATTCTATTGACAAAGATGTGAAAAAAGAGATCTATTGTGAATTGTCGGTGGGAATTAGCACAACCACTATGGAGAACAGTATAAACATTTCTTAGAAAATTAAAAACAGAAATAGCATTTGATCTACCTATTGTATTTCTGAGTATTTATTTGAAGAATATGACACACTAATTTGAAAATTAGGCTTTATTATAGAATTATTTACAATAGTAAAGATATGAAAACAACCTAGCTATTCATCAATGAGTGACTGGAAAAATGGGAAATGCACACACATATACACACACACTGCACACTCAGAGGAACACTGTTCAGCTATGAAAACAATCATATCTTGCCATTTGAAACATTGCTGGACCTTAAAGTTATTATGCAAGCAAGTCACTTGGAGAAGGACAAATACCACGTGATTTCATTTATACTGAATTATAAAGAAACAAAGCAAATGAACAAACAAAAGCAAAATAAGACCAACTCATGAATACAGAGTCAAGACCGGTGATGCCAGAGGGAAGGGGATTGGGAGGGTGGGTAAAATGAATAAAATGTGTCAATTGTATGGTGAGGAATGGAAACTAGACTTAGGGGTGACTGTGATGGAGTGAATATAGTAATGGTATTATGATGCTGTGCACCCGGAACTTCAAAAATGCCATAAAACAATGTTACTGCTATAAAATTAATTTAAAAATAAATAAGGAAGTTTTTTTCTCCTGTTTAGCTTTTTAAAAACAAGTTGCATGTCTGAAAGATTGATATTATAGCGGAACCAAAGATGGACAGGAACAGGCAGAAAATCCTCAAGGGAACTTTCAAAGTAAATCAAGGGTGAACTGGAAGATGGTTGCTATCAGAATGTCAATTCTGCAAATGGAAAGGAACAGATGTAAGAGAAGACTTGGCAGAATATGGTGACCAGTTGAATATGTGGGTGAGGAAGAAGGAAAGCATTGTTCAATTTCCTAACACTTCAATTTCCTTCCCGCAATCCCATATAAGTGCTGAATGCGGTTGGCTCCTTCTGTCAGTTCATTTTTTTTATTGCTTTTTTCTTTGGTCATTTGTTTCCTCCCTCACATTTCACAATGCCTTCTTGAGATGATCCAAGACCCACTGGGGTGTGCAAAACCAGTTACCATTCTAATCAAATGATTATTGCTCCTAGCTCCCAGTTAATATCTACCAATTTTAAGTTAAACTCCAGCATGTGAAACAGCTACAGAGATTTTATCATGAAAGAAAAAAAGTAAAATATAGTTGAGATATATATATTTACAGGCATATCTTCCTCTTTTTGGAGGATAAAATTGAGACCCTGAGATTTGTCTTGATGAAAGGGTTTGCTGCCTGAGTGTGTTCACCAATATACTTTGCTTGGCGAAACTTAATTTTCACAACAGTAGTTTCTTCCAAAATTTCTAGATGGTCCAGTTCTGACTAGGAGCAACAGTATTCAATGTGACTAGAAAGTGATAATTTTCTTCACGTACAACCTGGAGTTTAGCCAACGGGTGTCTTAATGATGAATGAGGTCCTAGTTTCTACTTAGAAACATTATCACATCATATATCAGTTTTATGTCAAATGTTTTGAAGTTTTTATAGCCTTCCCATTCAATATGCTGGTGCTCCTTGTCACAGGATCTTTTTAAAATATGACCATAGAGCATTTAAAGGCACAGCATGATTTATAAGACCTCATTCATGTATCAGGCATGAAAAACAAAAACACACAAACCAAAAGCATTTCACTTTTGTGAAAAATGCTTCTGCAACTCAGTAATGAGTAGGTGGACAGTCACTGAGTAAATATTCAAAGGACAGCTTTGAATTGATGTATCTAACTTATAAGATCAATAAATTAGTGTCATGGTAACAAAGCTTTGGAACATAAACTCAGGCCAAGGGTAACATGGTTCAGTCAGTCAGCTTTCACATGGTCACCATCCATTTAGGAGGTCCAAACCTAGACATGGAGGCAGCAGACTGTGGAGGCAAGGGTAAGAAAGGGATGTGGGAGAGTGAAGTGAGAGGGGGAAAGCAGGTATTTTCTAGTGACCACTGCAGACAGAATAGCACTAAATGTTGAATGATTATTGCAGCACCTGTGTTCATTGTGACCCAAAGTAAATCACCATAATGTGATATTGGATATGCATGAATCCAAACTGCAGATTCTAATGACTGCCACTCGCACCTGTTCATTTCTTGTTACAAGCCAGCCTCTGAGCAACTGTATATGTGCATGTGTGTGTGTTTGCCCAGCTATTCATATCAATCATAATAAACAAACATTATTAAAAGTAAAACAGAAATTCCTTTACTATAGACTGTAGAATTTAAGTGGTCCCTAGTTCCAATATCATAAAATTAAAACAACATAGCAAAGTCTGTACAGAGAGAAAGTTGCCAGAAGTGAAAAGTAAGTATGAAAAGGGAAAATTATATAGCACTAGCTCAGGCATTTATTATTATCTTTGTCTGATTTTCTATGAACAGTATAAGTTTTATCATCAGTGTCATGATCATAGGAGAGATTGAACTCAGGAAGTAGAAAACTGTAGTAGAAAGAGCAAAAGGAACAGGAACTTACTCTACTTCTTTAGCAAACACAGGAAACTTTGAGGAAGTCACCTTCTCATGGGCAGACAGAGAAGGAGCTGAACCAAGAATTTTGTTTTAATTATATTTATTTAGGTAACATTCATTTTTTAGTAGATTAGGTTCACAGTTCTACAAGAGTATTTTATCACACCTTGCCCCACACCAAGACCACAATAATCCTTTATCACAGTCCACTGAGCCCAGTTTTGCTACTTACCCACTCAACTTAACCAAGTTTATAAGATTCCTTCCAATGCTGACATTTTATGATTCTATGAAGTCCCATTCTTTTTACACTTGTTTTTGAAATGCAAATCCTTCAAATCTAGATATTTTGTAGTGGCTTTCCTGAGAGGCCCAATACAAAGATAAAAGCTTATTTGTAACAATACTATCTTTATGTAGATATTTTGTCATCAGGATTTTCAGTTTGGGATTTGAGTGTTTCTTCTGTGCAATTGAAAGCTGAGAGAACTCTGAAGTTAGACTTTCTAATTCAAATTTGTCTTTTATCCCTAAAATATACCCCTTTAAGGTGGACTGTGTGAATGAAAATGAGATAGTCAGCAAGGAGCTAGAAGATTGTAGCGAAGCAGAAACATTCACTGCCAGATTTTCTTTAAAAAATACATACTGGAAAACTGAAAACTTCACATTGTTAAGCAAATACACTCTCTAAGACTAGGACTATAAAATTAGGAGCTAGTTTAGGTCTGCCAATTTTTGCCATAATGGAAAGGAAAAGAAGCATAAAACAACTAGAAGACCTGAGTTGATCATTAAACATATCTATCTATAGTCAGACAGAACAAATATCAAACAAAAGTTACTAAGCAAATAAAAATTCTTATAGTTCTGAGGAGAGCTCCTCATCAAGTGTACATATATGACCCAAATTCAGACTGGGCATAAGTCCTGCTAGGGATCTGATCTAAATGCCAGCCCCTATGGAAAACAGAATGGAGGCATCTCCAAATATTAAAAATGAATTTACCATATGTCCTAACAATTCCACTACTAGGTATTTACCTGAAGAATTCAAAAATACTGTTCTGAGGGAATATATGAATTCTTATGCTCTTATGGCATTATTTTCAATAACCGTACTATGGAAACAACCTATGTTCCCAAAGAGAGGTGAATGTGAATGTATCAGGATGATTTGGTATGTGTGTGTGTGTGTGTGTGTGTGTATCAAATATATGTATATATAATACAATTATATTCAGATATAAAAAGATGAATTCTTGATATTTGTAACAAGACGGATAGAACTAGAGAGGACAATGTAAGTATAGAGAAAGCAAAGGATCAGATGAAGTCAAACCAGTAATAAGCTCTAGAAATCTAACTATATAATCGAAACTATCAGAAGGGGAGGGGAAGGATAGAGAGAGCAAGGTGGGGAAGGAGCACAATACAGTAAAAAAGTATTATTTTTTTGCTAAGTGTGATATGATGGCAACATCTGAAAGAGGAAATCCCACACCTCTAAATCATAAGCAATGTGGTAAACCAATGTTACCTCAACTAAAAAAATATAATAACTAAGAAATAAATACATAAAATAAAACACAAAAATTGAATAGATGAAGCTTGCATGTACATGAAGAAAGCCTAGTCTATATACATCCCAAGTGGGCAATGTATAGAGGGAGAAAACCACCAAGGAGAAACAAGCTTAGAAAGTAAATGTGCACACAAGACACAGGATGGTTCTTTCTTAAGCTTTGAGAGAGAGAAGAAGGAATCAGGGAAAAGTGGGATTTCATGTGCCTCAAGGACAAAATTTTTTTTCTCCCCTAAAGACATGAATCTAATTTTATAAATAATGACAGCAAATAATCAGTACTTCTTAGGTTGGGTGAGGGGGAAAGGTAAGGATTTGTCTAATAGTAAATATACATAACTGTATCCAACTGTAACAAAATCAACTACCATTCCTATGTAAGTATTGTTTTCTAAGTAAGTCATAAAGCATATAAGCTAACTTTATGTTTTCATTTGTCAGAGAGGCTCCAAGGCAAAGAGGAAAACAAGGTTATCATAGTTTAATAAGACAAAATTTAAATGAAAAGTTTTTTAACTCCATCTTCTTTTGCATAGTAGTCAACAAAAAGGTTCCAATCAGTTACCTGAAATTTTAAGATCAATTTTATAGCTGGAATCTAATGAACAAGCATCAAAATGGGCTTATTTTCAGTCCTGCTCTGATCTTGTTACTCAGTTCTTATATCTCTCACAACATTGGCTTGTGTCTCTTTCTATCAATACTCCTTATATTTAGGAGTACAGATTATAACACAATAGAAAGTGCAACATTCACAGAATAAAAACCAGAGTTTGCTATTCTTTGTCAGTTGATGTGAGATTAAACAAATATCAAATACACAAATAATTGGTCCTCAAAGTATTCCCAGACATCTCTGATGCTGATCTCTAATTTATACTTCTTTAGTTCTCTGACATTCTACTTAATATGTTTTGACTTTCACTGTCTCTTTTGGAATCTTCCTAAACCTAAGGTACTCTTCCAGCAAGTTTCTCCATCCAGGAGAACATTCTGAAAATACACCATGTGATTGTCATACAATTAAAAGACAAAATGCTACAAGATTAATCTGTCACTCATTCCATAATGTTGTCACCAGATGAATATTGGTCCATGCAAAGTCATGGAGATCATACTGTAAGGAAAATATTTTATTATACAAGAAACATTAAATCTGGGCTCTCTTTACAATCCGGGCTCCTACCAGCTGGCTTTAGACATTTGTTTCCAAATTTCTGAACTTGTACAAAAATCTTATTTCAGTATTAATCTATATTCCACATATAAGTGAAACCTCTAGTGTTTATCTTTCTCCTTCTATCTCACTTCACTTAGAATAATCCCTTCCATTTCCATCTATCTTGCTACAAATGGCATATGTTTAATATTTTGATTGCTAAGTAGTATTTCATTGTGCATGTATTCTTAATCTATTCATCTATTCTGTGGCACTTAGGTTATTTACTTATCTTTTCTATTGTAAATAGTGCTACCATGAACATGAGTACAAAGTCAAACTTTAAGAATGACCCTAGAAATCAGACCATAGGTCTGAGACAGTCAGGAGAGGAAAGAGGAAGGGTGGGGAGGGAGAGGTTGAGAGTAGAAAACAGGAGAGGAAAGCACAGTGAAATTTGATAGAAACTAGAAATGCTTTGGTGGTGGGAGTGCTATGGTGACTATACCTAAATGAGGAAATCCTATATTGTGAAAAACAAACAAGGACACACACACATATTAATATTGTTAAATCTCTTCTCAAAGAGATTATCTCAGCCTTGATATCAACCATTTTGTGTAGAAAATCCTTTATACCAATCAAAATATCTTTCTAGAGAAAGCATTCTGAATCCTTAAAGTGATTAGTTCCCACCCTAACCTTCTTCAACTTTTCCCCCACATTTGTTTCCTAGAGTTAAGAGAGAAGATTCCACATTAAGGTAATTAATTATATTTTATGGGTTAACATGTTGAACATAAAGTATTACCAATTCAATCTGTTGATACTTGAAATGCTGTCACTTTTAGAAACAAACTTGACAGCTTCTGAAATTAGTCAAGTTGAGTTTTTTGTTGTTTTATTTCTAGTTGCATCTAGTAAAACACAAATTCTTTCAAGAAAAATGCAAAACAAAAACTTGATGAAAATTTCATTTTTTAAAGACTTTTATAACATAATTGAAGAAACAGTATTTTAAAAATGTACTGCTGCACAGTCCAATGTGGCAATTTCATATGACTAAATTTGTTGAAAACCCAAATGTGAAAAATTTTGGACATTATTTTTCTGAAGTTCAACACAAGTATCCACCACTTGAACCTATATTTCTATTATTCGTTTGTTTGTTTGTTTGTTTCATCTTCACATTCTTCATAGCTAAATTATATTTTAAAATTTATTCTGCTGATCTCTGCCTTTTTTAATTGAAGTAACATTGGTTCTTGGCATTGGGGCTTCATGCGTACAGAATTCTATATCAACATCTGTGTATGCTACATTATGACTGTCACCAGAAGTCTAGTTTCTATCAATAATCATGCAATTGACCTATATTACTCCATGAGCCCTTTCCCCATTCCTTTCTGGTGACCATGTTTTTTTTTCATAGTTGAAATGGTTCTTTGTTTTGTTTTATTTACCTGGTTCATTTGATCTCTCTATATATCACATATGAAAGCTGTATGGCATTTGTCTTTCTCCATTTAATTTAATTCACGTGACATAATTTTCTTACGTTCTCTAAATTTCAACTTTTTTAAAGATTAGAAATATTTCACCATATATATAACATATGATATATGTATATATCTATGTATCTATGTATCTATCTATGTATCTATCTATGTATCTATCTATCTATGTATCTATCTATGTATCTATCTATGTATCTATCTATGTATCTATCTATGTATGTATCTATGTATCTATGTATCTATGTATCTATCTATCTATCTATCTATCTATCTATCTATCTATCTATCTATCTATCTATCTATCTATCTATCTATCTATCTATCTATCTATCTATCTATCTATCTACCAACCATAATTTCTGTATCTAAGGATCTGTCCTTAGATGTTCAGGTTGTTTTCAACGCTTGCTATTGGGAATCAATATTGAGATGATTATATGTCTTCAGATTACTGTGTTTCACATTCTTAGAATAAATGCCCAGAAGTGGGATAGTTGAACTACATGGTATTTCTATTCTTAACTTTTTGAGGATTCTTCATAATGTTGTCCATAATAGCTGCACCAATTTTCCACCAACAGTAAATGATGGTTCCCTTTTCTCTGCATCCTGGAACAGTTGTTTTTTGTCTTTTATATGATCGTCATTCTCACAGGTGAGAGGCAACAACTCAATGCTTGTTTTTGATTTGCAGTTCCCTAACAGTAAGAGATTTTGAACATCTTTTTCTGTGTTGGACTAGCTGAATTCCTTCTGTGGAGGATTTTCTACGGAGATCCTTTTCCATATTTAAATCTTTTTGTTGTTGATGATGTTGTAAATACTTTTGCTGTTGTTGAGTTTTTCCAGTTCTTTGTAACATTTGGATATTAACTGATATACTGTTTGAAAATAAAATTTACCATTGAAGATTGTCTTTGTGTCTTAACTGTATGAACCTATATTTCCTAAGTTGTATTTATAAATAAGGGAATAACAAAGATCTGTGAGTTGAGTAACCAAAGATAATTCAGGTCAAATAAAATAAGCTCTGTTACAGTTAAAGTGATTTATGTACAAAATGGTAATAAAACGGAAGTTTAAAAATGCATTTCTTATCAATTTCTCTGCTTTAAAGAGTCCCAAAATTGCAATAATTTACTGAGCATGATAACTAGAATTTTGTTAAAGATTATATTTATTTTTTCTGAAAATAACTCTAGGAGGCTTATTGATACCTTACTTTATGGTCATTGCACTTATTCCTGCTTGTAGATAACCCAAATTTGTTGACCCAGAAAAATTTATCTTTTCAGACCAGAGTAAACTGTGAGTTGACTAAGCCAATTGTGAAAAAATCTATTATTCTTCTGATCAATAATTATTCTAGGAATGAGTATATAATATAGTAACAGAAATGTGACAACAGGGGAAAACTGCTTAGAAAAATCTGGGGAAGATTTCAGAATCTGCATATAACCATTACTCTAGACTACCTCAAAGATTAGGACAACAATAAGGAACATTGCATGTATGTCATGTGCATTTTTACATTTGATAAATTCAGAAAGGCTGAAGTTGCCTCTCTTTCCTCAAATCAAAGAAGACTGTCTTGACCACTGATACTATGCATAAATATTCTATAAAGTATCTTGGTGTCAATGGTTCATATTTATCTTAGAACCTTTCTCGTGGTCTGTTTTAAAAAGCTACATGCTATTGGTATTGTTTTACATAAAATTCCTTGGTGAAATGGAGGTCTCAAATGGTAAGCATTCAAAGTCATATTTTCATGCTACTAATGATGATTTATATGCTGGAGGTTAGACGGGGATATCTGTTATACCTGGAAGCAATGTGTTGTGATAGAAAGATAACTTTGAGTTAAGAGACATGGGTTCTTTCCAATAGGCCAGAATCTGTTTCTTCATCTGTCAAAAGGAGTTAATGAGCTCTGCCTTGATGAATATACATTTTTATCAGAATCAAATGGAGCAAGAATTGCAATGTTAGTATCACCCCATAGAGTTGGAATCTATTAGCATTCTATTGCAGAAGAATTTATAAAACAAACATTTCTGTAGAAATATTTCTTTATTTTCTATACAGCATAGAGTCAGGCACATGTAAGAGGATAACTGAAATATTGTGCCACTTAATTTTCCACTTGATTTTTCCCATTATCCTCAAAGAGAAGCAAATATCAACAAATAGCACAACAGGTATGTTTGCTTTGAATACTAAGTATTTGCTCAGACTCATGCTAGATACTGTGGAAGTGAAAAACATGAGACTCAATTCCTGCTTTTCATAAGCATCTAGTATAATTAGAGAGGAGAAACACAGTGGCACACTTGACATCAGATCACAGAAGTAAGATACTACATGAAGTTAGTGCTGGTGGAAAGCAAATAATAAGAAATTTGTGCTCCAGGAAAGCACTATGGCAGAGGTGAAATTTAATGAGTGAATAGTTTTCAGTTTTGTACTTATCCCCAAGGAGATGATTTTGCTTCAGAATTTCTATGGGTGCTTTATAATTCCAAGGTAAAGTATCCCATTTCCATTCACTGTCTTACCAATTTAGAAATTCAGGAATGCAGACAAAATCATGCAAGATAGAACATTGAGTAATCAATAAAGTAGAAAAATCTTCGTGGCAATTGTAAGGGGTATATGTGCCTTGATTGATAACATTCACAACTTAACTGTTTTCTCTGAACTCCAGATTCAGTTCAATTCTTTTATCGTTTCAAAATTGTAATGGGCAAAGGACTTAAACAATGCCAAGAATTCAAGGGTATGTTATACAGAGGCTGATGAAAGCAAAACATAGATATACATGGAATTACTATGCAATAAGACACTATAGTAACATACAAATCCACTTCATTCTTTCTTGGCAACAGTGAGTTCTAGAATCAATGCCAGTCACTTCAGAAACATCAGAAACTTTGATTAACCCTTAGAAATAACTCTGCTAATATTCTACCACGTTAGCAGATCAGAAGTACACATATCACAGATATATATATATATATATATATAACATAAAATTGAAGATGATACTAGTATTGATCAAAGAATAAGAACAATGTTAACATTTTAGTTTAAGATGGTCAGGACTTTACTGTTATATGCTGTACACAAAGTATAATTTATGTGCTTTGGAAGGTGCCAATTCTTTGGATACTTAACATATTTGCAAGATTTAGAGAAACTAGTCTCTAAAGAATATGCCCATTAAAGCCAATACATACACACAAACAGAAACAAGTTATGTGTTTAGTTGATTTGTTGGGAGAATACTTAAGCTTCTTTGAATTTCGTAGATAAAAAAAAGTAGTTGTTTTCACTCTTGATTGCTGAGAGGAGATTTCTAGCTACATTTGGAAAGCAGATTGAGAATTCAGTTGCCTTTTCTTGCAGAGATCTTTTTAGAGGAAATTTCTTTGCAGGTGGCAGAATCACACTCTACCACAATCTCAGCACATTCATTATAGTACTTACTAAATTCTTGATAATCAATCATTTTCCCATTTTACCAGCTTCATCCAGGTTCACAATGCCATGGGTTATCCCTGCCTTCTCAGCAAATTGATCTCCTGAGTAACTTCTAAATACACATGCCTTTTCCCTAATTTCTTCATACTTCATTATTTTTCAATAGCAATTCTTGGCAAGGATTGAGAATTGATGTATTCTCAAAGTATTTATAAATAAATTATCAGACAAGATGCCAAAAAGTACAAAAAGAATTCACCAAAATAAATTCCTTTTAGTTCTCATGGTAGGTTTACAGAAGTAGAAAATTAAACAAATTGCATTTCAAGTAAAAGTAGAGGCCTATTTATTTGTTTGTTTATTTTATTTTATTTATTTATTTTTAAAATATATATATATTTATTTATATATAAATTTCACAACTTTGTAATCTCAAGGGTTTGCCCCTCCCCTCACCTCCCTTCCCCCCCTTTCCCTCCTGTTCATAGATGTGCATTTCATTTTGGTGCTTAGCTTGTTTTGACTTATTTATTTAACCTTAAATTATAACACTGCATTTATTTATCTATTTATTTATTTGTTTGGGGGTGTTCCTCCCCCTTCCTTTTCTTCCCCCCCCACTCTGGTCACACAATCTCTTTCACTGCGAGTTATTGGTCAATTTTTAGTCCATTAGATTCTTCCTTTTCTTTCCTGGAGCAATGTTCTTTTGCCAGGGGTAAACATGTTTTCCTGGGACACGGTGGCCTGTGCTTAGTTTTCTAGGTGTATCTTTGCTGTGGGTAGCCAGCTCATTCCTGTTTGTATCCTTTAAGTGCATCCTTCTTCTTACTGGTCATTCACTCCTACCCAGTTTTTGTCACATTTTGCTTCTTCTTCACTTTATAATTCAGTCTTTGTCATTGGGAGCATTTCTCTCCCAGCCCATGTTTGCGTAAAAGTTTCTTAATCAGGATAGGCACTGTCGAATGGTTGGTCCGATTCATGGTGGGGGTCTCTGCCTGTCCCTTTGACTTTCCTCTTCACATGAAATGGGAGGGTGCTTAGCTCACACTGAAGTCATCTCTGAATCAGAGATTCTGTTCCCATTGGTGGAAACCTTGGTGGTTGTATTTCTGACACAGTATATCTCTATAGTCAGTCTCACAGTCCTGTGTCTCATTGATCTGAAATGTTCCTTTGTTCTGGGCTTTACTTCTTTCTCCTCACCTCCAGTCTTCATGTGCATCTGCTGCTGAATTAGTGATTTAGTTGTTTGTGGTGAGGATTGACTGAATTTGGAGACCAGAGGGTGTGGCCTGCTGCCCTTCACCACACCTGCCACCACCACTCCCAGCCCTGCCCCACCCTCCCCGCCCCTCACACTCCTTTGACCTGCTCACTTGGCAGTCTCCCCCTTTCCAGGGGTGCTGCATGGGAGGGTTGAGCCTTTGGGGACATAGATGGCCCAGTCCCCAAGGGTGGGACTGAAGTGTGGGCGAATGCCCTTTGTTTCTGGGCCACTATTTAAGGTGGCCCCAACCCTGGAGACCTCCCTGTCAGAAACAAATGTGACAAGGGTCCCACCCACCTCCTGCACCCCAGTCCAAGGGTGCTGCATGGGAGGCTGAGGGTAGAGGTCTTTTTGAAGGTTAAATGTCAAGAGGTAACCTTGTAGGGGGGGAATATTCTCATTAATGGATGTTGGCATTTGTGCAATTATTTCTATCTATAAATGTCATTCTAATATGATTTTAGTAGAATATTTTAAATTATAAATCTCAAAGCCAAATATGAAAAAAATAGATCAAGTTTCATTGTGTTAAAAAGAAGAGACCCCTTTATTCTCAGTAGAGTGGACAATAATTTTGTGCAGTATTCATCTCATTGTGGTGGAGGCTCATATATTTCAGTTGCTGAAAAAACATTAAAATCATTTCTCTAACTTCAAAGTCAGGAAGTTTAAGTGATGTGTCGATGAAAACAGCATAGTAGCTACCACACAGTATTGCATTTTTATTCAAAACTTTTCTTTTGCACTAGAAGATAAACATGGCAACTACTCTAATATATAAGCATCATTTTCTATGGAACTTGAGTTTGGGCTAGGAGATTATCAAGCAGAATTTGCCAATCGCAACATGACTTAATTTGTTGAGACTGTGCCAATGACCTGAAGATAATCTAATTTAGAACACTCTTTTGTTGTATATACTCTTTTGCCCTCAATATTAAAAATATATCACCATTCTTTGGCACAATCAAAAACTTTGAGATATAATTTAAAGTAGTTGATTGAAATTTTAGTGAAATAGAAATAAAGAATTACATTTCAAGAACAATAAAAATGAATCATGTCTATATAACAGTTTTGGATTTTGTATTAAGACTAAACTAGGAACAAAACATTGAGTCACCAATAAAACTAAAAATACAATATAGAGACTGTCTGAACTAGACTACTATATCACATCACACAACAAAACAACTCAAAATGGATAAAAACTTGAATGTAACATCTGAAACCAAAAAATATATAGTAGAAAACAGGCAAAACATTTCATGATGTACACCTCAAAATAATCTTTGAGGACTCATTGCCAGAAAGAAAGAAAATGAGAAGATGTAGCTGTGACTACATCAAAGTGAAAAAAAAATCTGTATAACCAAAGAGACAATAACCAAAATAAAGAGACAACCTACTGAGTGGGAGAAAATATCTGCACACCATACAACCAATAAGGAACTGATATCAAAGATCTACACAGATCTTATACAACTCAACCGCACAAAACAAGGAACCCAGTCAGAAAATAGGCAGAAGAGGTAAAAGGACACTTCTCCAAAGAAGAAAAACAAATGGTGAAACGTTATATGAAAAGATGTTCAACATCACTTAGCATCAGGTAAATGCAAATCAAAATAACAATGAAACAACAGTGAGAAATACCCATACTATAAAACTAGCAAAAATAAATGTTGATAAGGATACGGAGAAAATAGGAACACTCACACTGCTGGTGGGCATGCAAACGGGTCTGGCCCCTATGGAAAGCTGTGTGGAGGATCCTGAGAACACTAAAAATCGTACTCTCTTGTGATCCCACTCATGATTCCACTCGTAAGAATCTACATAGCAGACACAAAACCATTAATTCAAAAGGAAACCTGCACTCCTATGTTTATTGTAGCACTATTTCCAATAGCTAAGATATGGAAAGCACCTAAATGCCCCCAAATACATGTGTGGATCAAGATGTATTTTGGGTTGTTTCCAAATCCTGGCTACTACAAATGATGGTGCAATAAATATAGGAATATTTTGATGGTAAAATAAAAATTCTATGATTTCAATAAAAAAGGATGTGTTTTATATAGACAATGGCATACTATTCAGTGATTAAAAAACATTCATGCCATCTGCAGTAACATGGATGGAGCTGGAAGGGATTATGCTGAATGAAATAAGTTTGACTGCAAAAAAAAAATCACATGATTTTAAATATAGGTGAAATATAGGGAAACTGATAAAGGCAAAACTTACGGAAAGAATATAGACTAGCAGGGAAGGGGAAAGCAGAAGAGTCAGAATAGGAGAGTGAAGATCAAAAGGTGATGGTGATGGTTCATGGATAATGTCGTGGTAGGAGAATAATGGGAACTACACCTAAGGGGAGAAATCCACTATTGTATGAAAAAGAACACTGAAAAAGAAAAGAAAAAACATTAATGAAACAGCCATTTATTGTCCATTCATTGAATAAGACCATAGCACTAATGTCACAAAGATAGTTTAGTGTCACTTAATACTACATTAAGAAGCAAATGAAATATCTGTACATTCTGTACATTTTCAGTAGCATTCCTAGCACTAGACTTGAGCTTTTTCTTCATAGTTCTCGGAATAAGAGCTTATGTAAAGTGTTACCAGATAAAAGATGTTATGATTCCATTTAAAATATTCCCCAAAGAAATTCTGCAACAAGAATTTTTTAGATTGTTTCTAAAGGGTATATTAAAAGTGTAGACACTTTTTACCCAAATGACAAAAAAAGAAATGTGATTTTCATAAATTGGGATGAGGTATCACCTCTTCACCTTGAACATATGAACATACCATTGTGAAAAGATATTTGTTATCATATTAAGAAAAAGTTACATACTCCTATAATTGTAGCCTAGTAACCTATGAAGAAAATTGTAAATGTACTTGAAAAACAAGAATTGATTCCAGAAAGCTAGCGTCATTTATTCCCATGTTGTCCATTATCTAGCTATGTTCCAGAGAAATAGTGAACCTAGAAAATGGTCTGCTTCTTCAAAGTTATAAATAAAAAAATCTGGAATTATACTCAGAAGCATTTGCCTGGACAACTCTCCCTGTAGTTGTTTTTCTGCCAGGTGAAAACAACTGAACAAATTAGGATAGATATGCTTAGGATGAATAACATAACCAAGTACTCATGACTAGCAAAGTTTTAAAGAATTTCAAATGTTCTTAGTCCTGAAACAAATACTAGGCAAAGATTTTTGTTTGAATTTGACCAGGAGATTGATATTTTATTTCCCTACAGAATATGTTGATGATATTTCCTGCTTCCAAGTTCTTTCTTGATTTTCTCATTTCTTTTAGTGGAGCAAAGCAATATGGTGGTTAAGAGTATAAACAATAGAATCAGACCATCTAATTCTAAACATAGTTAGAGGTTGACCTTGGGTAAATCATCTAAAATCTCAAAAATTCAATAAACAATAAAATGGGGAATATAATAGTATCTCAGCATTGTTGTAAAGGTTTAATGACAATTATTTTGGTTTAAAACAGAAACTTAGCATTTGCTGTGTTAAACAGCTGTTTATTATTGTTATCAAGGACATCACCCTTTTCTCTATATGATGTTCTCAGTCATTCAAAAGAGATTTAAAAAAATTGTTTGCATCATATATTTTTCTTTATAAGCAGATTTATTAAAATGTAACTTACATAGTAAAAATTTACAATTTTTCAGCTTATGAAAAAATAAATTTAAGCATATTCAGAGTTGTACAATTACCACAAAACATTTTAGAACATTTTTGTCATGACAAAAAGCTCTGTACCTATCAGCATCCACTCAACATGTATTCTTAATGATTTATGATATGACTCAACAATTCTACTCCTAGGTATCAAAGAACACAAAAACAGTAATTTGAAAGGAAACCTGCACTCCTGTTTATGGTAATATTATTTATAATGTCAAGATAAGGAAACAACCTAAATCCCCAGAACAAATGAGCAGATTAAGAAAATGTGGTACACATACATGATGGAATACTGTGAAGTTATCAAAAAGATAAGCTCTTACCATTTGTGGCAATATAGATGGAACTAGAAGAGATAATGTTCCAAGCAAAATGAGCCAGAAGAAGGAAGATAAATACCTGTTATTTTCACTTATATGTGGAATCTAGAGAAACAAACAAAAGATCGAAGTCAATCTGGAAGACTGACCCTTGAAAGCTAGTCATATATCTGAGACTCTCTGGAGAGGAGGTCAGGGGAGGGGGCAGAATGAAGAAGGGGGAAAGAGAGCCTGATGGAGTGTGGTGGATTGTTTGGCACTTTGGTAGTGGTAAAACCATGTCATGCATTATATGGTTTATGCGAACATCAGAACTCATAAAGCATGATTCCTAAATATTTTCAGGAATTGATCCTTTATTTTCAATATCTTAGTTTCCAATGCATTCTACTACATATTACTGGGAATGCTGGAGTGTCTCCTAACTGGTTTCCCAATACAAATTGTCTATTCCTAAATAAACTTCTGAGGTAAAGCCATTGAAGGTGAGCTAGAAATTTAGATATCAAGTTGTATTGACTGTCTTTGGAACCACTCTGCTTTTTTGAAGAAATGCTATATATACTCTACAGGACCAGCATTCCACTACAAAACTGAACTCATAAATATTATGCTATTTTAGTGATTGCAGTGGTGATTACTCTATAAGGAAAAAGTTGTGTGTACTTTATCACTGTTTCCATGACTGATCATACCACAAGACATATAGTAAACCTTCAGTAAATTCTTAATGAACAAATAAATAAATTTATGAATGAAAGATGTCATGAATAGCCTTATTGTGTGAGTGATTTTTTTTGTAATCTCACGAGATCATTTATAGAGAATTGACATCATTACTTGATATCTTATTGTATGTAACACTCTAGTCAACCCAAGATATAATAATTTAGCCATCTGACACTTGAGAACAGAGAAGTCATTTATGAATAGATATTCAGATGTTATTAATAATTTTAGCTGGAATTTGCAACCAGAATGCCACATTTTCCAAACACAATAAATAGAAATTGATTCTAAGAGACAAGAAAATATTACTGGGAAAGAAAGAATACAACAAAGTCATTGAGAACAAATTTTAGTAGATCAAATAATGTTAACTACTGGCTTCAACCCAATTAATAAATGTCATAGTATATTTTGAAAATCAAAAAACCATATATATAATATTCATTCTTCCTAAAACGGGCACTAACTAGTGGGTAGTTTCTCTATATTCCACACATTAGTGACAGCATCTGGCATTTATCATTCTACTTGTGATTTATTTCACTCAGGATTATCTTCATTCTGTACATACTACTAATAATGGCAAGCACTTATCTTTTATGATTGTTGATAAGTCTATTCACAATAGCCATGCTACAGAAGCAGCCTAAGTTCCTGAGGATAAATGACTAGATTAAAAAGATGCATTAGATAATTATGTATGTGTATATATACATACATACACAGAGTGAAATGCTATTCAGCTTTATAAAAAAAAGATGAAGTCTTGTCATTTGTGACAACATGAATGGAACTAGGATCAGACAAAACCAAACCAAAACAAACCCTAGAAAGCTGAATGTAAAGTTTAGGTTACCAAAATGGTAGGGCAAAATAGAGAGCGAAGTGTGGAGAATGCTCAGTGGACTATGTTGGAGAACTGTGGGTGCATTGGTGGTGAGTATGCTGTGGTTACAAACCTGAAGAGTTGTGAACCTACACCTTTGAATCATATGTATTGTAGTAAACTAATGATACCTCAATAAAAAAGAAAGTTTCCTTGGGTAAACAGCCATTTTACTCCTGTATTTATTTTATAATTTAAAAATTGTTTTCTTCTTAATTGTCCCTAACGTTCCTTGGAGTAATGGGAAAAAAATATTGCATCATTCTATTGAGGAGGCAACTAAGACTCAAAGATATGGGGTGATATGTTCAATGTCACCAAACCTAGAAATAACTTTTTAGCTTTTTTGTTGTTAGAATTGGTGTCTACTCATCTGAAAAAATGGAAATAATCCCTGATCTTTTTACTTATTATGTTTTAATTAGATACATTAAAATATTAAATTTCCACAAAATTGGTAGTTAAAATGTGTAGGAGCAACAATATTTCCAATGATCCATGTGTGGTGAATCATAGGGCAAGATTAATACAGATCCTAAATTTGCGCAAGACTGACAAACAGAAGGCAATTGTAAAGAGAAGCATCTGAAGCTTTTAAATTTCTGAATAAATGTTAAATTATAATGGTCACCCTTGATTAAGTGAAAGAATAAGTGAAAACAATGCCAATATTTCTAAGTAGGTTCAAACATCTGGTCCTGTGTAAGGCACAGGTTTCCTAATCTTCCCATCAATCCCTTTTTATCTGTGATGTAACCAAGAAAATAAAGGCTGTCTTCACAAAACACCCACAGTAAAGACAACACAGGACTCAGAGTCAAGGAAATCTCTTTGGAAAAAAAATTTAACATGGACAGAGTTCTTGAACAGAGAGGTGGTCATTTTACATATTCAACTCCCTCTAGTAAATAGATTAATTTAGGATTTCCTAGTAAAGTTACAGAAACACACACACGTGTACGTATGTAATTGCCTTCACAAAACAAAGTATTTAATAAAACATTTTAACTCTGCCATCTCCAGTTGCCACAGCATGAATTTTATATGAGGTTCTCCTTTAGTGTCACCAATCTAGGAAAACTGGAATAATAACATGTTTACAGTGGCTACGCATGTAAAAGTTCCAATTATTAATTCAGCCTTTTTGAAATTATTGATTTTGTCCCACTAAAGCTATATTAGCATTTGGCTAAATTTCATATGTCCCTGAACACTTCTGCCTCACTATACATAAATATACATACACACCTGCTTTTCTCCCTGCATATTTCATAGTGGATTACTGAAGAGAAACAGGCCCCGGTTTCCTTGGAAAAATGCAGAGTTGAGAAGGCAGAAGCTATGTATTTCTTATTTACCATTGCCCTAGATTAGGAAATTAAAATTACAAAACAAACTACAAGAAAGAAAAGATTTGCTGTGAATTAACCATGCAACTGTAAAATGGTTTGCCAATATTCTTTAAATGGAAGACCTTAGGTATAGAAGGTATAGAATTGTCATGAAAACTGCTTTTGTGACTCAGGTGGGTGTAGAACTGGAGATGATTGGGTTAGTGTCAAGTTACTGGGGGAATCAGGGCCCAAGTTTGGAAAAACAAAATCAGGATCAGGGGCTATTGTTACAAAACAGAGGCAGAAACACTGTCTGGCAGGGTTCCTTCCCGGCTAGTTCTAAGAGGGGACAGAGAGTTGGTGGGAGAAAGCCTGGAAAGTAGGTGAGGGGCGGTGAGCTCCAAGCGTCCAAGGGCTCCACCTCCTTCCTCTTTCCCCACGGACATCCCTCACCTCCATTCCAGCAGCTGAACCCCTCTCGCTCCTCCCCAGCTCCTCCCTGGCCCCGCCCACAATCTCCCACCGAGTTTGTAACCGAGCCTTCAGAATCCCCGATCAGTGCTAGTAGCTGTATGAGGCAGACTCCAGACGTAGAAGGTGCTTCTAGGGTTAGCACGACCCTCTTTCCCTTCTACAGCTTAGGGCGCTGATTCCAGCCTTCATTCACCTCGCAGTCCAGAGATTCACCATGGTGAAAATCGCCTTCAACACACCCACAGCGGTGCAAAAAGAGGAGGCTCGGCAAGACGTGGAAGCCCTAGTGAACCGCACAGTCGGAGCTCAGATCTTAACCCGAAAGGTAGCAGTCCCCGATTTACCCCCAAAAGCCCGCGGGAGTTGGGAAGCGGGGGGGTGGGGGTGGGGGTGGGGGTGGGAGTTGAAAATGGACCAGAGTAAGTTGTAGAAAAGAAAATGAAAGCCGCCGCCTTCTTGATCCTGCTTTCCCAGCGTTCTTCTCTGAAATATCCTGTTCTGTCTAGCCAGTCACCTTCCTCCTGCTGTGTCCTTACCCCTTTTAATACCAGCACGTCGACCCAAGTTCCTGCGGTTCTAACTCACGCAGTATAGGGCAGAGCGATGTTTTAGGGAGTTAGAGGAGAACCCCTAAGACCAGATATTATCTTCTCTTTGGGAACTTGTGGGAGGTTGGGATTCTAAGAGAGGAATGCCGCCGCCGGATCCCCATCTCCAAAGCACAGTCCCCACAGGGGCAGAGTGCACAAGCGCGGTGAGCAAGGGCAGGAAAGTAAAACTGTTCTTTCCTTTTGACTTGGATGAAGTTCTATGGTTCCAAGTCCATCTAGCATCAGTGAGTTTTAACTACTGGCATCTAATTAGACTGGATCACTGGGAGAAGACAGGACAGCTTTTACGAAGCAGTCAACATTGAGGCAGGCATGTGCCTGTGCCTGAACTTGGATATTTTCAATTTCTCCTTGGTCATGGGGAACCTTAAGTATTTGGTAATGGAGTTATTAAAATTGAAGTTGGTCTTAACTGGAATTTGAGATATTCATTGTGCCTTCTTATTGCAAGAACCTTGTATGTTTTCCAAGTGGCAATTTCTTCAAGAAAAATTAATTTTGAGATTTTTTTCCCCTTTCTTTTTCCCTTTCTTCTCTTTGCATTTCCTTTTTAAGTCATAGTGCCTCTGACTCCCTCTCCCTCCATGTAGAGATCTAACTCATGTAGGACCTTGTAATTTTAACTCTTAGCATTGCCAAGAACTGGGAGAGTTTTCAAAAATATCTATTAGCCATTTTTTATCCATTCCAATTTCCTTTAAACATCTACCATGGCTTCAGTGTTTGTAAACTACTTCTAATCTCCTCAGTAAAACTACAATTCTAAAAATTACAATCACAAGTTTCTTCTTGTTCTACAAGATCTATGACGATCTATTGTGTTCAAAATGGAAATTTTAAATGTGCTTTGAGTGAAATGATAATCCATGTAGTAAAATGACCATGCATACAATTTGAAATACTGATGTTCTTATGTAAAATTTCTATTATGAAAACATTCAATATTTAATCCAGCAATCAGAATAACTTTTGAGTATTATACATTTCAGAACTGGAAAGTAACACTCCCTTGCATTGTAATTTTGATTAAGTGATAGAAGTTTAAATACTGACTTTATAAGTGTAACTGGCCAGAGTTTTTGGAGATGCCAGTAGTCAAATAGTCACAGAGTTATCCATTTTTTCCCCATAGAGCCAAAGCCCTCATGACTTGCAGTTAATATTCAAGTTATACTTCTTGCCAAGTTTGTGGTGTGATGAGAAATGAACAAAAATGAGCATTTGCACTATGATTAAATTTCTTTGGTAGGTGTTGAGAAACTCCCAAAGGATCCTGACTTGGTCAGTATAAAACAATGATTTAATATTACTAGAAACATCATATTGTGATATAGTGATCACAACAGATATTGAGCACAACAGAATACTATCACAGGTTGTGTATTGAAATGTAATACAAAGAGAAATTAGCTATGAGTGACAACTACCACTACCTTGAAGTCTGGAAATTTAAATGCAAGCAAAAAACCCTTAATCTTTGTATGGTGTGAAACTTCATGAAACTGAGACTCTAATATTTAGAGGTTTTTTAAGTAATAGATGCTCCCTGATCATCGTGAGGGAAAAGAAATTGTAGCACACATATTACTATACTCATATCTCAGAAACAAGAGAAAAAGAAAATTAATTGATAATTTCACATCAAGTCATTTTTTAACTTATGGGCAAATCACTCATCTTTATGACCTCAATTTAATCAGCTAAAAATATAATTTCTAAGTCTACATTACAGTGCTTCCACAATCATAATTTATACTTCTATCTGTGTAGTGTTTAACTTAAACTTTTTAAAAGCAATTATCTAAAATTTCTGAAAATTAATCAAGGCAAGAAAAGGCCTTAAGGCTTTTAGGAAATTAGTGATAAGCTTGAGTTTAAATACATGTAGCTAAGAAAATGTATCAAATTTCTTTGAATTTTAAAGCAAAATATTTTTTGAAAAAACACCATGGTTGTTTAGTCTTAGCACTTGTTTCCACCAAATTAATTGACAGTAAAAAAGTAATTGAATAACAAAATAATTGATAATTAATTCGGTCCTATAAGCATCGTAGTAGTTATGGAAATTAGCCAGCTAAGTTGGCAAGCTAATTAAAACAATTATATTTATATACCAATCTGAGTGACTTATCCTTTGATTACCAGAAACTAGATTTGCTGACTTTATTTATTCTACTCTTATATAATAATGTTTCTTCAGAAAAGTTTGACATAGAAGAGTGGGATTGAAGGTCCCATTGATCCAATGGTTTGAGAAGAGTGCAGATTAATAAATTACTTGTTTGCTTTGAATTTCTCTTGTTCCAATCCCCAAGCAAACAATGATTGACTTAATAGACTTTTGCAGTGACTGTTACACACACTTTTGTATCTAACTATTTCAAATACTGTGCTTTAAAATTTATTGTTTTGCCTGGAACTTGGAAAACAGTATTTTATTCATGGAGTACATAGTTATAGAACATTAGGTGACGTGGGGAGCTTTATATATGTGTAAAAGTAAAAACAAGATGAAATATATCTGACTTTCTATATTTCAATTTTTAAAATAGGTGGGAACAGCATACAGGTCTCATAGAACTCCTTCCTATAGAACTTAATTTAATTTTTTTTCAAATTATTTAACAAATACATGAATTACTTTTTTTAAGTTTCCAAGCACATAGAGTTACAAAAAATTGTCAAGAAAGACAATTGTATTCCAGAAAGTTAGCAATTATATCACTAGACAATCCAAAAAATAACAATTTCTTTTTATTGAAGGAGAACAACTTATTGCATAAACGAATGGTTATTTTCAGCTAATTCTACAAGTAAGTATTTTGAAATAACTTCATGTCTTTATTTGGGTTTGGAAATGCCACGAGGAAGGTTAATGTAATTGGAGATTTCTACATCTATTAAACACCAGACATGTCTTGAAATGATTTTAGGCTTGGATAATAGCATCTTTTAAAAATATTTTAGATTTCAAGAGACATAAATCAGACACAAAAGGAACTATGTATCTGAAAGTGCATTGACTTGTTTATTTTTAAATGAAGTAACATTATTTTACACTCTTGTCAAAATTTTGACAGTAAAGGATTTTTCCACTCAGGTGTGGTTACCATAATTCTCCCAATTGTTTTTGCTTTCAAATATTTAGGAGCTCCTAGTGGCGTCCCAGGAGAAAGAAAGTTCCTCTGGGAGATGCATGCTGACTCTTTTAGGCCTGTCATTCATCTTGGCAGGACTTACTGTTGGTGGAGCCTGCATTTACAAGTACTTCATGCCCAAGGTAATAATTAAAATAATTATTTGGATTACTCATTACATTTAGTAGCAACATTTAGTATATACATTTAGTTGTACATTAGTATATACATTTAGTTATACACTTAGTAGCAACTTCAGTAATTCAGTGTTTGCAACAGAGGAATGAAAATATACGGAAAGACTTCAAATGCCCTTTTAGTTTACAAAACTGAATTGTCTTCATGGTGATAAACATAGTCAACTTGGCAAAGAGTGTGATGAATTGATAAGAGTATGAAAAATGATTCAATGTCATGGTAATATTAGAATGTTTTATTACTCCATTTTCATCTTCTAGAGTACCATTTACCATGGAGAGATGTGCTTCTTTGATTCAGAGCTACCTGCAAATATTCTTCAAGTAGGAGAGCCCTACTTCCTGCCTGTCATGGAGGAAGCTGATATTCGCGAGGATGACAACATTGCAATCATTGATGTGCCTGTTCCCAATTTCTCTGATAGTGATCCTGCAGCAATTATTCATGATTTTGAAAAGGTGGGTTTTTTATTCCGATAGATATTTTCTAAGTTTATTCATTTGTACTAAACCTGTTTATATTTGTGATTTCTTTTTTCCAGAAGGATGCTAGTATTCATGGATTATTATAACACATACATAATCTCACTAATATCCTGGAATTCTTTTAAGTTGAAGTAACTATGGTTTATTATAAAAATGTGGGGTATACAGCCTTACTAATTAACATATGAATATAGCCCGTTATGTACATCTTTATGCAGCAAAGTTTTTTCATTCCTTTGCAGTTGAATGTACACGTAGTTGATTTTGAAAGGATGTAGTTGCTTATTTTAAGGGTATTTGAAAAATCTGAAGCACTGATACTTTCTATATCATATCTCACATTTCTCCCCTCCTCAACAGGGCATGACAGCTTATCTGGACTTACTGTTAGGGAACTGCTATCTGATGCCACTCAACACCTCCATTGTTATGTCTCCAAAGAATCTGGTGGAACTCTTTGGCAAACTAGCTGTATGTATTTTGCATGTCAAAATTTTTATAAACATTTCCAAAATATTTTTATTTAAAAAAATTATTTGAACCCAAACATTCCAATTCATTGAAGTATAATCTTCAAATAAAAAGTATGTTGTGAACCTAAAATTGTTTTTTAAAATGTCTATTTAAAAAATGAAGCTAATATAGATAAGGATTTAACTAATGAAGATTTTTAAAAAGAGTTTACCACTTCAGTCTTCTTTTAATTATGATTTTAGAGTGGTAAATACTTACCTCACACTTATGTGGTTCGTGAAGACCTAGTTGCTGTGGAAGAGATTCGTGACGTTAGTAACCTTGGCATTTTTATTTACCAACTTTGCAACAACCGCAAGTCCTTCCGCCTTCGTCGCAGAGACCTTTTGCTAGGTATATAATTGATCCCTTATTTCATCTTGTGTTACCGGGAAGCTGTAGTGGGAAAAGTTGAGATCAAATTTAAATATGGTTTTATCTACACTAAAGTTCAACAGCCCCTTGTCTTACTAAGATTCCTTAGTTTATAAAGTATATAAATTTCAGGTATGTAACATTGTAATCTGACATGTGCATATACTTCAGTTGCTCACCATGAAAAAGTTTAGTTTCTATCCTGCAACATGAAATTAACATTTTGCCTACTTCCCTACTCTCTTCCTCCTGGTAACCACCAATCTGCTCTCTCTTTGCTTTGTTTCTCTATATTCCACATATGGGTTTTATCATACAATATTTGTCATTCTTACTTAATTAACTTAGCATTAATATACTTGATGTCCAGTCATGTTGCCAAAATGACTAGATTCCGTGGCTTGCCATTCATGGCTGACTAGTATTCCACTGTATATACAGTTATTTGTGGCTTAACATTTCAGTCAACAATGAATTCCATATATGATGGTATCTCCAATAGGTTATAGCAGTTAGTCTATAGATGTATACTATACAGGTTTGTGTAATAAAATTCTGTGATGTTTGCATCATGAAGTCACCTAATGATGCATTTTTTTTCAGATTGTATCCCCATGTTAAGCAATAAATGATTACATGTAACAAATCTTCTTTATCCATTCATCTATGAATGTGCACTTAGCTTCTTTCTATATATTGGCTATTGCCAATAGTGTTGCAGTGAACATAGGGCTACATATATCATTTTAAATTTAGCTTTTTATATTATTTTTTATCCTTTTCATATTCTTCATCCCTAACAATTTGTGATGTGAACATTTTTTCAAGTTACTATTGCTCTTCTGTATGTGTCCTTTAGAGAGATGACTACTCAGAACCTCTACCCATTTTTAATAGATTGCATGTTTTTTAGCTGTGGAGTTATATGTGTTCTTTATATATTTTGTATACTAACCCCTTATCAGACTATGCTTTGAAATATCCTTTTTTGTACATTTCCTCACAGGTTTCAACAAACGTGCCACTGATAAATGCTGGAAGATTAGACACTTCCCCAATGAGTTTATTGTTGAGACCAAGATCTGTCAAGAATGAGAAACAACAGAAAAATTATAAGAATTCAGTAGTAATAAGAAGTCAGTGTTCATTTTATAATTCCAATATTAAAGTTGGGTGAGATACTGAAGAAATTTACTCATGCATTTACTATACTGCTTATACTCAAAAAATAAAAAAAGAATTAAAAAATGATAAAATACCAACTTCTTGTCAGTTTTTAAGTTCACTGTCATTGCTTGTTGTTTGAAACTAAAATAAAGTATTTTTTTTATTTGAATTTATAGGGTTTAAACTCCTGAAAGCATCATGAATGTGTCAGCTAACATCTTGACAGGAAATTCCATTTTTTAAAATAAACTCTTTACTTAGTTATGTTATAGAACATGACTTAAAATTAAAATTGTTTTGATCTTTTTTGAAAAGCATTGCAAATCCCTTAGCATGTTTTGCTTTGTTTTCATTTTTTGCAACTTCCATGAATTTAGAAATTATACCTTTGCATTTTTGTTAGATGTTCTGCGATAATTCTGACTTATATGTGAAATAAATTATTAGTAATCTTCATTAATGCAGTGATTCTTTTTTACTGATATGTAAATCCACATTGTGAAATCCAGAAATTGTACAAGTGACAAATGCTGTGAGAACTCTGTTGCAGACTATGAATTTTACAACTGTATAATAAATTTTACCATATTCAACTACTACTTCTTATTTGATGTATACTTATTGTGAAAAATTAATATTACTTTAGTGTGCTTGGAACAGACATAAGATTATTAAGCTAACTTGGCCATAACACCAGACATTTATAATTTGTAATCTCATATTTACCACTTTTTTGATATATCAAATACTCTTTTATAAATACCCTATAATTGACCTACATATAAATTCAATGCTAGGTTCATAGTAATTTCAAGCCTCTTAATGTGTTTCCTTTTTCATAAAAAAATCATACACAGAACTAATCAATTGCTAAGAACTAACCTTGAATAAGATGTTAAGATTAAGATCTTAAGAATATGAATTGTAAGAACTTCACACACTGTGATCTCCAGTCAACCAAATATGCCTACATGGCTCCTGTGGATTCTTTCATAGCTGGCAAATGAAGATGCATCTGTTGTAGGACACAGTGCTGCCACTGAACTGAGAAGTATCAAGAGTCAGCCACCAGTCACAAGTGTCCACATTCTCCCTGAAAGTGTGTGAAAGCATCCTCACTGCCCACATCTAGCACATAGTGACATGTCAGGTTCAGCAAATTCCTTAGTATTTTAATGCCTTACTTTCTTCCACTCTCATGTAGATCACTGAGCATTTAGATCTGTGAGACAATGGCCTTGTTGGAAAAATGAACAGGACAGGTGTTATTGTTGAGAAATCACAATCTAGTTGGAATGAAACTACAGAAAACCCGAAGTTACCAACTTAACTTTGTCCATACCCCCAAGTCCTTAATGTGTTACAAATTTTTTGGTTTTAGCTTAGGCAAAAATTTGAAAACTCTTTTATGAAAAATTCATGCATTTTTTGATATTGACATTTTTATACTAAGATCTTTTCCTAAAAAGTAAAAATGGAGTTTACTACTTTAAATATTTTTATTTTATTAAGTAAAAATTGTCCCTGATAACTGATCACCAGCTGATCAAGGCCAAAACAGAACCCAGTCAAATTCATAGCCCTAAATATGTCATTATTTAAGAAATTAAAGTAGAAAGTAAACAAGAGAAAATGGCACATAGACAGCATCCTGAGTTGTTGCTTCCCTAAGAAACACCAAGCATACATGCTTACAGGGAATAGCACTTAAAATGGAGCTGAAGTAGAGAGAACCAAAGTCTCAGAAAGAAGGAGAACCAGGAACCATCAGAAAGGGAAAAAAAGACTGAGAAACTATACCAGGAACGGTGCCACTTTAGTGGCAGGGCTACTAGCATTTTTCCCCAAACCTGGCAGTTTCTCCCACTGTTCTGAGGAGAAAAAATAGTGCACTGAGAGCACAACCCATCCCGATATAACAAGGAACAACCAAGGACTAGGAGCCCTGTTCAGAGATAGTCACATGGTCATCCCCAGCATGCTTCCCAGAGTATTGTTAATTGCCCTGGGTAAGCTGGAATATTTTTTGCCCTCATGGGAGTGGCCTCGAGTCTGCACTCACACAGAGGTTACAGATCACCACAAACTTAGTCTGTTTGGTGGTTTATTCAGAACTACTATATTACTTGCATAGACTTTTTGGCAGAAGACTTCTAGACTCCAGGCTTCCAGATGACTGGGGAGATACCCATTGCTTCCTCATCACCACCTTTGCAAGCCCTCTGCACTGTGTTGACAAAGGGGGTGGAAACAAGGGAGGCCTCTAGCCTCAGTGTAAGAAGGGAAGTACTGCTGTATCTCATGTGCATGGACTTCCCTGCAGCGGACTAAATAACTGTCAGCATGTGACTGAAGGGTACACATGGATCCCAAGCAATTAAGAGTTACAAGCTCTAAAAAGGGATCTAAAAAGCCATCCACCACGCAAAGACAAAAGTAGCATAATCTTAATGCAACATGTCTTTAATAGAATTCATGTGCATAGAGAAGGAAGATAAGAAAGGATATTTCCAATAAAAAGTTTCCAATAAAACTCACCAAATTACTTATTCCCCTCATGGGCAAACAGAGTCAAACACTTTTGGCTCAATGTGAAGCAGCTGAAGCCTAAAAGTTTGCCTCAAGTCTAAGGTGCCCTTTAGCTAGAAACCACAGGAAAAAGGTTAGGCATCTCAGGGACAGAAGGAGAGACACAAAAATACAAATCAAGAAAACAGTAGACATTGTCTATGTCAAGGACAATTTACACTTATGTCTCTCACCCATGTGATCCCTTCAAGTATCTCAAGTGTCTGTTCTTCATGGCTCCTCTAATTCTCCTTTTCAGCAGTACCAGGGGCCAAGTCAGGTCACAGAAGCAAAAGCCCACAAGTGTGCTATTCTAAACCCAATCATGGCAACTTAACTCCACCCCTAGTTCTCAGCAACCTCCCAGTTAGCTTGTCAAATTCATTGCACATGGGGAGTTGTAATCCTGCACACCTGAGACCTCTTCAGTGTGGAGGAGGGATTGGAGTCCGTAAAATGTCAAGAAGTGGAGTTCATTCAGAATGTAATTCACAGTTCAGAGTTTGCTCCCTACTCTAATAATTCAATCAATATTTAACCAAAATAAGCATAAAATGTGGCAAATGGGTTGCAAGTATTAAAGATTTTTAGCAAATGAGATAAAAATGTGAAAAATATTTCTATTGAGGTAAGATAGGCATATGCTAATGGGATTAACAGTTTTTTAATTACTTTATTTTTATTTGTTTTATTGTATATCATTCTCTACCCTAGGATTCTCCCATCACCTTATCACCTGTGAACCATCATCTTAGTCTTTTGTGCCCTTCTCACTCCCGCTTTCCCCCCACCCCTTTCATGCTCCATGCTTCAATTTTGCTGAAATTTTAAATTTTTTTTCTGTTTGTTTGTTTTCCCTTATCCCTCATATAAGTGAGACCATCCAGTATTTCTCTTTTTCTTTCTGCCTTATTTCTGTTAACATGATTCCTTCTAGCTTTATCCATAAGAAATAAGAATGGAATGAAATAACAGTTTTAATGATAGACAAAGAGTTTTTTAGATAATCAAGTGAGGATTTGAACATGGGATGCAGTACAGCATATTTTTCTCTCTCAGAACTATTCCAACAATATAAGTTTGAATTTCATTTTTTTACATAGGAATATCGAGCTATTGATTTAAAAATACAATTATTCTTAAAAGGAGGCACTCTAATTTTCTATAGGCTTAGATCTTTCAATTTTCCATTATACTTACCGAAAGATATTTTGATAATTTCTATACATAAGAGGGGGAAATGATGGAATTTAATCACTTCATGAGTTCTGTGGAGATACAAGCCTGAGTAGCTTTCTTCAAATATTTTTATTAGGCTTCTTGGACATTAGTGCAAAGTGAAAGACTGGTTTGCCAACAGGTAGAATTCTTTTCTTCTTTTATTTATTTTTAATTTTCTTGCATCATCTTTTTGCATCCTTTTCTTGCATGTTCACTTTGTACACTTGATTTCTTTCCTCAGGTGTAGTACGTATAGTACCCATAATTTTCCCAGCATCTCAGCATCTGTGATCCATCACCATAGTGCCTTATGTCTAGGTTCACCTGTTTAGACCTCTCTCCTTCCACCTCCCCTGCTATATGCCTCTATAGTTTACCTGCAAGTTTTGTCTTTTTCTTAACCCTTTGTTTGGTTTATCTATATGCCACTTAAAAGTGAAACTACAACAAGTTTTCTTTTTCCTTTTGACTTATTTCACTAAGCATAATCCCTTCCAATTCCATTTATACTACTGCAAATGGCATGAATTTATTTATTTATTTATCTTTTTTTTTCATCACTGGACAGAGTGCCATTGTGTATATATACCACATCTTCTTGATCCATTCATCTGTTTTGGGGCATTTAGGTGTTTTCTGTATATTAGCTATTGGAAATAGTGCTGCAATAAATGAAGGGATGTAGGTTTCATTTTGAATTAATGGTTTTGTGTCCTTTGTTTAGATTCCTAGGAGTGGAATCACTGGATCATATGGTAGATCCATTTTTAGTGTTCTGAGGAATCGCCACACGGTGTTCCGTAGGGGTTGGACCAGTTTGCATTCCGACATGCAGTGTAAGAGTGTTCCTTTTTCTCCACATCCTCACTGACATTTGTTGTTGCCCGTTTTATGAGATGGGACATCTCACCTCACTGATTTGAGGTGGTTTTTCATTGTTGTTTTGATTTGCATTTCCCTGATGCTAAATGATGTTGAACATTTTGTTTTATGTAATTGTTGGTCATTTGCTTTTCCTCTTTAGAAAGGGGACTTTTTACCAACCCCCTCACCCCCACACACACATTTTTAACTGGTTGGTTGGTTGCTGTTTTGTTGTTGTTGTTGGGTTGTATAAGCTCTTTACAGCAATTTGGTATTCACTGTGTGGTGGGCAAATATTTTCTCCGGTTCAGTTGGGAGCCTCTCCATTTTGACAATTGTCTTTTTTGGCTGTACAGATACTTTTTAGTCGAATGTGTTCCCATCTTTTCATCTTTTCCTTCATTTTTGTTCTTTCTAGGGCTGAGTCTTCAATGATGTTTCTGAGATATATGTCATGAAGTGTTTGCCTATGTTTTCTTCTATATTACATTCAAGTCTTTTACCCATTTTGATTTGCTTTGTGTGCCATTTTGATAGTGTCAATTATTCCAATCCATGAGCAGGGGGTGTATTTCCAGTTCTTTGTATCTTCTATTTACTCTAAAAATATTTTGCAGTTTGCATAGGTCCCTCCTTTCATTTGCTAGATTTATTCCCAAGCATTTAATTATTTTTGATACAATTGTAAGTAGGATGATTCTCTTAATTTCTTCTTTCAGACTGATTTTTTTTTTTTTGCATATAAGATGACTGAATTTTGTGCTTTGATTTTATAGCTTGCTATATTATTACTGAACTGGTTTTACTATTTTTATTAACTTTTCTGCAGGATTCTTAGAGTTCTCTCTATATATTATGTCATCTGAAAGAAGTGAAAATTTTACTTTTTTTTCTTTATTTGGAGTCTTTGTATGTCCTTTTCTTGCTTTATTGCTCTAGTTAGAACTTCCAGTACTATACTGAAAAGCAGGGGTGAAAGTAAACATCTTTGTTTCAGATCTTAATGTGAAGGCTTTAAGTTTTTCCTCATTAATAATGATATTAGCTGTGAGTCTGTCATGTATGGCCTTTATTATGTTAAGATATGTTCCTTTTATCACTTGTTTTTCAAAGATTTTTATTATAGTCAAGGGCTCTCATCATAAATCAATATTGACCTTTATCAAATGCTTCCTCAGCATTTATTGATAATATGCAGTTTTATTTTTCTTTTTATTGATTTGTTGGATTATATTAATTGATTTTCAGATGTTTAAACATGTTTGTGGCCCTGGAATAATTCCCACTTGTTCATGGTATATAATCTTTTTGATGCATTGTTGAACTCTATTTGCTAAGATTTTATTGAGTATTTTTGCATTGATGTTCATTAGGGAGATTAGTTTCTATTTTTATTTCTTTGTGGTCTCTTTGTCTGGTTTTGGTATTGGTGTAATGTTGCTTTGTAAAATGCATTTGGTAGTATTTCTTCTTTCTTTATTCTTTACAAGTGCCTTTGTAGGATAGGCATTAATTTTTCTTTGTATATTTGGTAGAATTTACTGGTGAAACCATATGGTTCTGGGCTCTTGTTTCTGGGGAGGGTTTTGGTTATCTTTTCAATTTCATAGCTTGTAGTTGACTTGTGTAAGTTTTCTATTTCCTCTTTATTCAGCTTTGGGTGATTGTATAGTTCTAGGAATTTGTCCATCTGAGCTAGACTGTTGAACTAGTTTACATATTATTGTTATTTGTACTCTGTCTCTGGATTTCTGTTGTGTCTGTTGTTATTTATCTTCTTTAGATTGTAATCCTTTTTTAGCTAGCTAGAGTTTTGTCTATTTTAAATTTTTAAAGAAACACTTTGTTTCATTGATCTTTTGGACTGTCTCTCTGCTTTCTATTTTGCTTATTTCTGCTTTAATTTTTATTACTTTCGGCCGAGCACAGTGGCTCGTGCTTGTAAGCTTCAGCCTATGAAGCAGCAGGGGCTAGGGATCGCGGTTTGAGTCCCGCCTGGGGCCCGTAGCGAGACCTAGTTCCAAAAAATAGCTGGGCGTGGTGGTGCGTTCCTGTAATCTCAGCTACCTGGGAAGCCGAGGCTGGGGATTGCTTGAGTCTGTGGTACCCCGGGCAACGAGAGCCTGCGGTTCCATGGGCAAAAATAGCAAGACCCAGTTAAAAAAAAATATATTATTTCCTTTCTTCTACTGGCTTTTTTCCTGATATTATTTTTTCTATTTCCTCTAGTTTAAGTTTCCTAGACCCCAGATTAGTCTTTTCAGGAAAAATCTTTACCAAGAGATGTTTAGGTATAAACATAAAAAGGGAATTTATCTTTGGTGACAGAAACCAAATTATTTTTCCTTGCTGAATATCATGAATATCCTTTATAAGTAAGCAAATTTAAACATAAAATAAAAGTGCCCAACATTTTAATTTTAAGGCATGTATGCTCTTAATAAAGCTATTAAATTTTGAACTAGTTCTTCTTTACCAGACTTCTAGATCATGGTCTCTAAATGCGGATACTTTTTGTATTAGAATTTGTACAGGAGCTGTTTATAATTAATTTTACCACAGTAACCCTTTATGCAAAAGACAGACAAATACAGAAAGGATCTCTTGATTTTTATTAAATATTTTCTAAGATCACAGATTTTTGTTAAGTTCCTAAAGAGACTTTTAATGGTAGGCAGTTTTCTAGATTCATCCCCATTTTAACAAAAAGATAGCATAAATTTTAGTAACTGGAGATTTTTTTTATTACACAAATAATTTATTTATGTATGCGTTTCACATCATTGCAATCCCCGAGGGTCAACTACCACCTCCTCCCCTGGCCACTCCCACTGGTCCCCATTGTGTGCTTTCATTTGTTTGTCCATATATTAGTTAAACCATTTGAGTTCTTTTTCCTTCTGACTTGTTTCTGCCAATATGATTTCTTCTAGATACATCCATGTTACAAAAAAAATCATCAAATTTGTCATTTTTAATTGATGAGTAATATTTCGTTGTGTATATATACCACATTTTTCATCCAGTCATCTGTTTTGGGACTTTTGGGTTGTTTCCATGTCTTTGCAATTATAAATAGTGCTGCAATAAGCATCTGGGCACAGGTGTCCCTTTGTACCCACAATGAGGTTTCCTTTGGGTAGATTCCTAGAAGAGTGATTGCTGGGTGAAATGGTAGTTCCATTTTTGTTAGTTTGAGGGTCCTCCACACAGCTTTCCTTAGAGGTTGGACCAGTTTACATTCCCACCAGCAGTGTAAGAGTGTCCCCTTATCTCCACATCCTCACCAGCACTTGTTTTATGGATGTGGGCCATTCTTACTGGTGTATCTCATTATGGTTTTGATTTGCATTTTCCTTATTGCTAGTGACATTGAGCAATTCTTCATGTGTCTGTTGGCCATTTGTATTTCCTCTTTGGAGAAGTTTCTTTTTAGTTCTCCCCATTTTATGATTGGGCTTCTTGTTTTGCTTTTGTTTAATTGTGTGAGTTCCTTGTAGATCTTCGTTATTAAACACTTATCACACTTGCAGAGGACAAAATTTTTTTCCCATTCAGTTGGGCTTCTTTTAGTTTTATTCTGTTGTCTCTTTTGCTGTACAGAAGCTTTTTAGTTTGATGTAGTCCTATCTGTTTATGTTTTCCTTCAATTTTTGCCATCAGTAGATTTTTCCAGAAAGGGATTTCTGAATTGTACTTCATGGAGGGTTTTTCCCAAGTTTTTTTTTCTAGGAGTTATGGTTTCAGGTTTGACATTTAAGTCTTTTATCCATTTTGAAGTGGTTTTTGTACAGGTGTGAGGATGTTGTCTTGGTCCATTATTTTGCAGGTCATAGTCCAATTTTCCCAGCACAATTTATTGAAGAGGCTATCTTTGTTCCAATGTAAGTCCCCCCCCTTGTCAAAGATTATTTGACTATATATGTGTGGTTTTATTTCTGAGCACTCAATTCTGTACCATTGGTCTGATTGTTGTTCTACCAGTACCATGCTGTTTTAATTATTATGGTTTTAGAGTTTAACTTGAGGTCTGGGATAGTTGGCCCTTCATTCTCTCTTTTTTTGGCCAGGAGTCTTTTTGATATTTGAGTTCTTTGTTATTCCATATGAATTTCTGTAATTGTTTTTCAATCTCTTTAAAGAATGCCCTTGATATTTTTATAGAAAATGCATTGAATCTCTAGATTGCTTTTGGTAGGATGGCCATTTTAAAGATGTTAATTCTTCCAATCCATGAGCAGGGTATATCTTTCATTTATTTGTGTCTTCTGTCTCTTTTAGCAGCTTTTTAAAGTTTTCTTTGTCTAGATCTTTCATATGTTTTGTTAGGTTTATTCCGAGGTATTTGTTTTTGGTTCAATGGTAAATAGGATGGCTTTTTAAATTTATTTTTTCTGTTGGTTTTTTGCATATAGGAAAGTTAGTGACTTTTTTTGTGCTGATTTTGTATCCAGATACCTTTCTGAACTGGTTTATTATTTCAAGTAGTTTTTCTGTGGATGTTTTTGGGTTCTCTAAATAGAGAATCATGTCATCTGCATATAATGATAGCTTCAGTTCCTCTTTTCCTATTTGTATCCTTTTTATTTCTTTCTCTTGCCTATTGCCCTAGCTAAAACTTCCAGTACAATGTTAAAAAAGTAGTGGGGAGAGTGGGCACCCTTGCCTTATTCCTGATCTTAATTGGAATGATTTTAGTTTTTCCCCATTTAGAATGATGCTTGCCATAAGCTTGTCATAGATTGCTTTTATTATGTTGAGGTATGACCCCCTTAATCCCCATTTTTTTTCAAGGACTTTTATCATGAATGGATGCTGGACTTTGTCGAATGCTTTCTCTGCATCTATTGATATGATCATGTGGTTTTTGGTTTTCTCCTTCTTGATATGGTATATTATATCAATTTATTTCAGATGTTGAACAATCCCTGTGCCCCTGGGATAAATCCCACTTATTCTTGGTGAATAATGCTTTTTATACATTGTTGGTTTCAATTTGCCAAGATTTTGTTTAAACTTTTTGCATCCATGTTCATTAGGACAATTGGTCTATAGTTTTCTTTCTTCATGCTGTGTCAGGGGCCATGTGTGGAATGAAGAAGAAATTGAGACAGAAGAAATTGATAGTGATCTGTGAGGCTAGGCCACTGAACGGGGATCCTGGGAAACATGTCCAGGTCCCACTTTAATGATGTTGAGATGCCACTTATATATCCCAGCAAGGAAAAGTTACAATGATGTAATGAGGAAGTAGCAAAGTGTACATGACATGGAGCAGGGAGGATGTGGGGATGCAGGATAACAGGAGAATTTACCTTTGGGGGCAACAGTATTAACTAATAGGTAATATGTCTCTTGGACATTCCATAGAGGTTAGGAAGCTGGGTTACAGGTGAGAGATGTGTTATTACCCACCCTCTAGTGTGACAGAGGAGACTAAAGAGATAGGAGGTATCCCACTTATCTGAAGCTCCATCTCTCTACATGTTTCCATGTTCCACAGCACTGTATTTATTTGGTTTTGTTATGAGTGTGATGTTTACTTCTTAGAATGTGTTTGTCAGTTTTCCTTCTTTCTCAACTTTTTGGAAAAGTTTTAGTAATGGAGACATTATTTCCTCTTTGAATGTCTGGTAGAATTCATTTGTGAAGCAGCCTGGTCCTGGGCTTTTTTATGAAGAGTCTTGATGACTGCTTCAATTTTGCTGGTTGTGATTTCTTCTTTGTTTAGTTTTGGGTGGCTATATCTTTCCAAGAATCTTTCCTTCTCATCCAGATTGTTGTATTTCTTTTGCATATAGATGTTCATAATAACCTCTGATTATCCTTTGGATTTCTACTCTGTCCATTGTAATTTCTCTTCTTTCATTTGTGATCCTACTTATTTGAGTGTTCTCTCTTCTTTTCTTTTTGAGGTTTGCTAAGGGTTTATCACTTTTATTTTTTTTCAAAGAACCAACTTTTGGTTTTGTTGATCTTCTAGGTAGTCTTTTTGATTTACAGAATATTTTTGCTTTATTTTTATTATTTCTTTTCTTCTGCTTTTTTTTTTTATTTTGTTGTTGTTGTTGTTGTTCCTTTTCTAATTCTTTGAGTTGTTAGATTAGGTTATTTCTTTGGTTAGTTTCTTGCTTTTTGATATAAGCCTGTATTGCTATGAACTTTCCTCTTAAAACTGCTTTTGCTGAGTCCCAGATATTTTGGAATGTTCTGTCTTCTTTACATGTGTTTAGAAGTAGTTTTTAATTTCTTCTTTAATTTCCTCAATTACCCAATCTTCGTTTAGTAGCATATTATACAGTCTCCATATGTTGGGCACATTTCTTGCTTTCTTTTCATTGTTGATTTCTAGTTTGATACCTTTGTGATCAGAGAAAAAAGTTGGTACTATTTTAATCTTTGTACATTTGTTAATGCTTGCATATGTCCTAATAAGTGGTGAATTTTTGAGAATGATCTGTGTGCATTTGAGAAAAAGGCATATTCCTTTCTTTGGAAATGCATGCAGTGTTCTGTAGATATCTATTATGTCCATATGGTCCAGATCTTCATTTAGTGCTTTTGTGTCTTTGTTAACCAATATATAGTGCCCTTCTTTATCCCTTGTCACCTTTTTTTAGCTTAAAGTCTACTTTATCTGCTACTAGTATGGCTACACCTGCTTTCTTCTAGGGGCCGTTTGCTTGCAGAATTTTTTTTCCAGCCCTTTATTTTTAGTCTTTGCTCATCTTTCTAGTTTAATTGTGTTTTATGCAGGCAGCAGAATGTTGACTTTTGGTTTCTGATCCACTCTACTACTCTTTGTCTTTTGATTGATGACATTTAGGGTGATGATTGATACTTGATGTTCTGTTGTTGGTTTTGGGGAGGTCATTTTGTAATTGGGATTTGTATTTTTCTAATTTTTTGTTCTATTACTGATATTTGAGATTCTGAAGTCAGTTTTTTGGTTGTTGTTTTGAGGTTCTCATTAGCTTCCTTGTTTTTGATCATTTTGCTTATTCTTCTGTTGGTTTTAATCTTAGGGCTTCTTGCAAGATTTCTTGGAGTGGTGGTTTAGTGGTAACAAATTTCTGGAGGCTTTGCTTGTCTGAGAAAGCTTTTATTTGTCCTTCGTAGAGGAAAGAAAGCTTTGCTTTCTTTACAGTAATCTTGGCTGGCATTTTTCTGTCTTGGAGTGTTTTGAAGATGTGGCTCTATGCTTTCCTTGCCTGGAGTGTCTCTTCAGAGAAGTCTGAGGTCAGTCTAATAGGTTTTCCTTTGTATATTATCAGTTTCTTTTCTCTGGCCAGTTTCATTATTCTTTCCTTATCCTGGACTCTTGGGAGTTTTATCATTATGTGTCTTGCTGTGGTTTTTCTTTCACTGGTGTTGTTTGGTACTTTATCGGCTTCCTGGATATCAAACTTAATTTCTTCAGGTTTGGGAAGTTCTCCTCCATTATTTACTTAAACAGCTCTTTAGTAACCATGCATCTCTTTTCTCCTTCTGGGACTCCCATAATTCTTATGTTTCCTTTCTTTAAGGAACCAGACAGGTCTCTGAGTTTTTCATCAATTTTTCTTACATTGTGTCTCTCTTCCTCTGATGTTCTTCCTCTCAATTTCAGTGTCCTCTAGGGTACTGATTCATTCTTCAATTTCATCCAGTCTGTTTTCATGGCTTTTCCCTGTGTTTTTGAACTCCTTTGTTGTTCCCCTTAGATCTTGGGTTTCTTTCTGGCTCTTGTTTAGGTATTCAATTTTATTATTCAATTTTTCAATTATGTTATCCCTGTTGATGTTTTCTTTCTTCATTTTTTCCATTTCTTCTTCTAACTTATTCAGTTTCTCTGTCATACTCACTTCTTTTTCTTTGTGTTTTTATAATTCTTCCCTTAGCTCTTCTTATGCTTGTATCATGTTAAATTCAGTTCCTTGTCTGGGAGATGACCCATTTCTTCAATGTTATATTAGCTGGTTTTTAGAAGCTGTCTTTCCTTTGGTGGTGTATTAGTTTCCATGGGGTTTGCTGGGGGTATTTGTCTTTTTCCTCTTTCTGGTGCTTTGCTTTTGTGGTTCCTCTACATATTGAGTGACTATGGTTCTACTGTTGGTGGGCATGATGACTGGGGTCTTCTAATAGTAGCTGATTCTAATAGTAGCTGATTCTGCTTTTGTGCTTATGTTGCTGATGTGACTAATTATCTTGTTTCCTTTGACTGATTTGGGTGGGCAGTTCCTTTTCCCTGAGCAGGCATGATGGATAGATGAGGTTACTGTGGTACACTTTGTCTCCTTTTTGTGTAATTTCTTGCCCTTTAGGCTGGTGGGATAACATGTCAATTCTGTGTTCCCCTAAGAGGGGCTTTAGTTAGTAGTTGCTATAGCACTTTTTCTGTGGTTCTTTTTGGAAGGGGAATATTAATGTCTTTTTGTTGTTGTTGTTTTTCATCTGTATCTTGGGTTATTTTGTCTGCGCTGGGTCTCTATGGGGTCGCTGGGCTGCTGACCAAAGCCCCTCCCCCCACCTGGGAATTGGTGCCCTGGCATTTCTATAGCTGCTATCTGTATCTAATTTTATTATTTTCTTAAATATGGATTTATTTATTGTACATTGCTGTAGTCACCACATATCACTTGCCACCAGGTCATCCATTATTCATCACCATTTTCCCTTGTGTTCTTTACTCGCTCTGTCCATCCTTCTTCTCTCTTTTGCTGGGTGTTTCTTTTCTATTGTCAACTTGGTAGCTTTTGCTATTTCTTGTCCTTTTGTTTGATTTATCTAAACTCCACATATAAGTGACACTATCCAGTATTTTTCTTTTCCCTTTTAAGTGATTTCAATCGAATAAACCTCTGAAGACAAAAGACACAAAAGCAAACACATAGACACAGTGATATCTTTGATTTAAAATTTTGATCATGTGCTAATTTTTATAAATATTTACTGATATTTGTGAAGACACTAGGAACTTTCATTAATTTGGCTTGTAAATATTCTTTTTTTCACTAACTCCTTCAGATAAGAAAACATTCCTTAATATATTTCTAAGAACACACCTTTGGTTACAAAGAATTTTGGACAGAAAATTCCTTATGCATTTTCTAAGGTAACATATTTTCTTAGATTCCTGGGAGTTTGGGAATGCATTTCATCAGATTTATACCCATTTTCAAGACAAAGATTATCTGATTTCTCAAATAACTTAATTTTCTAAGTTTAACACACCCATTTACTTAAGTTCTCTTCCAGTATAGTTTTCTGTTAAGGAGATTACCAATTTGAGATGGAAGCTAAAATCCTTAGATATTAGATTAAGTATCTCATTTTAACCATTACTAAGTCCTCTAGGGCCCAAAACTAGAGCCATTGCAAAGATAAACAGAAAATTCAAGTTTTTGCCCCAAATCATTGTTTATGCTTGACCTCACATGATACTAGGCCTGTTTGTAAGAGAAGCAAAAAAGAATACCTTATTCATACAGAATGAGAAGGACAAGAAAGGGGATAGATTAAGGTCTTCTTATCTTGCATTTTGCCTGCTCATAGACACTCACTAGAAACTTGAGATTTGGAACTTAGCTCACAAAAAGTCACATTTACTCTTCATAATTCTCTGTTAGCAAATTAATTACTATAACCAAGAAATAGATTTTCATTCACCACAACATTCACCATTCACTTGATTTACCCAACCTTCTTCTTAGCTCTCTTCTGATAACCGTTATTTGACCTTATAATCTAAATGCAGCTTTTGTCTTACTTAGTTCATACGTTTGTGTGCTTTTTTTTGTTTGTTTAGGTATCACATATGTATGAAATTGTATAGTTTATCCTTTTCCATCTGACTTATTCCACTAGCATTATTCCTTTGAAGACCATTCATGTTGCAAATGGCAGGATTTCACCTTTTTCAAAAGCTGAAGCATATATTGCTGTGTACATATACCACACCTTCTTAATCGGCTTGTCTGTTGATTAGCATTTAGCTTATTTACAGTTCTTGACTGTTGTAAATAGTGCTGCAATAACCTTAGTGGTAGGAGATGCACCCATCTCATCAAATTAGTATTTTTGTTGTGAGTAAATACCTAGTAGTGAGGTAACTGCATTGTGAAAAATATCCTTTTTCATTTTTTGAGTTATCTTCATATACCATGAGCATCTCCACCAAAGTATATTCCTACCAACAGTATAAAGAGTATAAAGGTGTTCCCTTCTTTTTCACATCCTCTCCAACACTTGTTTCTTGTCTTTTGGACTAATCATTCTTTTTTTTTTTTTTTTTAAATTTTGAGACTAGGTCTCGGTATTTTTGCCCGTGGAACCACAGGCTCACGTTGCCTGGGGTACCATGGACTTAAGCAATCCCCAGCCTCAGCTTCACAGGTAGCTGGGATTACAGGCACACACCACCATGCAAAGCTAAATTTTTGGAACTAGGTCTCGCTATGTTGTCCCAATCAGGACATGAACCATGATCCCTGGTCCCCGCCAAGGCTTCCTAGGCTGCCACTTACAGGCATGTGCCACCATGCCCGGCTTTGGACTAATCATTCTCAGGGGTGTAACAGAATGCCACATTGTTGCTTTGATTTGCATTTCTCTAACTATAATGTAATGAAGAGCATGGTTTTCTATGTGGCTATTGGTCACCTGTATATCTTCTTTGGACAAGTATTCATTGAGATCTCTCTTTTTTTTTTTGAAGTTTTATTTCATCCTTCCAGGGAGGACAGTCTTTTCATTGGTGTATTTAGCTCTTTACATATAGTTGCATATAGAATATTAGTTCTTTTTGTATGATCTAGTTATCATTTTTCTCTTCTTTCTTACTCATTATTTTTGCTCTTGTCCTAATTTCTATTGGATAGAGTTGGTTTTGTTGATTTGATACTTATATAGGCTATTCTTTTTATAGTCACTGTCCATAACATAAATATGAGACTATTTATTTACTCATATATGCTGAAGTATCAATTTTTATCTTTCCCTACTAAATATTATACTTTATTCACTCTCTTGCCTTTTTGGTCTCCAGAGCCTCATGTTAACACTGTACATAGAGTTCTAGATTATTAAGAATATAAATTCTCTTTATTTCTGTTTTTGTGTGGTATTCTTTTATTTATTTATTTATATGTAAATTTCACAACATTGTAATCTCAAGGATTTCCCCCCCTTCCCCTTCTGCTCAAAATTGTGCACTTCAGTTTGGTGCTTAGCTTGTTTTGACTTTCCCATTGAGATCCCTTTTAATCAGGTTTTTTTTTTTACTGTTGCTTTTGAGTATTAACAGTCCTTTATTTATTTTGGATATTAACTCCATGTCAGATACATGATATACACATACTGCTCTCATTCAGTGGGATGTATTTTCATTTTGATGTAAGTTTCTGTCATTGTGCTGAATTTTTTTAGTTCAGTATAGTCATATTTGTTTTTGGTTTTGTTTCCCTTGTTGAAGTCAAATTTCTAAACATATCTCTAAGGTCAATGTCAGGGAGGGAGCATATTACTTATGTTTTATTTTATGCATTTTATGATTTCTGGTCTTATATACAAATACTTAAACTATTTAGAATCATTTTTTCTGAATAGGGTTACATAGTGGTCTAGCTTCATCATTTTTTATGTGCTTTGAGTTTTCCCCTACACCATTTATTGAAGAGATTTCCTTGTCTCATTATAAAATGTTGACTCCTTTATTGTTGATTAATTGATTATATATTTTTGTACTTATCTCTGGTCTTTTAATCCTGGTTTATTCATCACTATGTCTTTTTTTATCCCTAAACTGTGCTGTTTTAATTAATTTTGCTTTGTAGCATAGTTTTTTCACTGGTATCAGTGAAAAATTTAAGATAGTTTTTTACATGTATCTCTTCTCAAGTAGCAAACTAGTTTACCTACAATTCCACACCAAAATCTAATATACATAGTGTCTCCAGACACTGTTTGTACCACTGAAAAGCAAGGAACAAGTTCATAGTCAGGATGCTAAAGGCAAATGTGTCATAAATAAAGCAAATCCAGAATAGAGACTTGCCTACTTTCATCTTACATTGGATGGCATGGTAAGCTCATATTTTAACATTATTATTTTTTCTAATTTCCTGAATTGCACCCTCCATTTGATATTAACCTTCAAATTTAATCTTGTCAAAGAAATTGGTGAAAAATTCTTTTCACTGTTAGATTAAAAGAACAGAGTAGAGGTTTCCAGACAGTAAGGAAATAAGGGTGTGGTCAGTTATATGGTGAAGGATACAAGCTAGATTTTGGTGAAAAATACAATGTAGTATATATAGATGCTGATTTACAGTGCTGATTTACAGTGTGTACTTGGAACCTATAAAATGTCAAAAAAAATAAATGCTACTTTGATAAAAGTAAGTAAAAGTAAAATTTCCTTAAGCAACATTTATGAGGGATAAGAAAGGATACTAGCATGAGTTAATAAATAGGAAGAGTGAGATAAAGCAGAAGTTTTCAAAAAGAACATTTGTCTCTGAATAGAGAATTACAGGTTAATTTTAAAGTGTAGAGTGTAAGTTGTGTAGACTGGTTCATCTTGCTTCTCTGTGAATAGACACACAGTTAATGGCATGAATGTAGAATTATAGTACAGTAATTATTTTTGTAACATTAAATATTTTAACAAAAGTTTGAAAAGTTCTCATTTATTTTTTATAAGATTATGCTATATAGGCTTATTACTTGAGAGTGAGATTTGTTTCACAATTTAAATTTCAAAGGCACCTCTTCTCTACTGGAATAATTTTCAAAAGGAAACCTAGAAGAATCAGTAGTGTGTTCACCATGAACCTGTAGCTAGATTTTTTTCATAAGATCTGACTTCCACCAGTCAGATATGAATCTTTGCATGACATTTCAAGACAAAGTTATAACAGATAATGAGAAAGCCTAAGACCTGAGGACAATTTAGAAACAAAACCACGACCGTCCTGGTTAGGTGAGGAATCAGAAGAGGGCGCCACAGACTTTAAACATACTACAATGGAGTCAGTGCTAGCCCTTTAAGGAGGAAGAGAGCATGATAAGATCATATCACTATTATTTTCAAGTAATTATTGGGTGTTTCTGTGTAGGCAGTTACAGGAACTATTTCCTCAGAAAATAGAAATAATCATGCTTCAAAGTTATTTCATTATTTTCTAAGTTTCTACCTATAACTGAAATTTTCAGTAGAGTCAGTGTTTAAAGATGCCATATTGTATCCATTTTCTATTTTCTATATGTCTATCTAATGGAAAGATTACAAAACTTAATAATGAAACCTAATACTGCTATGTAAGTACAGCATATCAGAAAATAATGGGATTTTAAAGACTGTATCTACTCTCTTATTTGAAAGAAAGAGAAACTGAAGTCTTGAGGAGTCACACACTTGACTGTTGACAGAGTGAGGATGAGATTCTAAGATAACAGTTTTCTGTAGGGCTTTCTCTAATATAGCAAGTTAACAATTCCAGTAAAAGTATCATGTGTACAAAGGTAATGTAAAACAGATTTGTGTTTATTAATTATATATGTTTACTGAAGCATTTACGGATGAAATGACACTATATTAGGGATTTGTTTTTGCAGTGCTTCAACAAAATTGTGAGGGAAGACAGATAAACACAAGATAATCAATATGTTCTTAATTATTGTAGCATGGTTTTGAGCACACTATGGGCTATCATAACACTATTTTGATTATGTCTGAACATTTACCAATTTATGTAATATATAGCAAATTTTAAAGTAGTGTGTATTGTGGGGGATGCTAGGTAACAGGAAATTAAACCATTATGTATAATCTATAAACTTTAGTGATCCATGATTATGACCATGATCAAGAACTTCTTATAAAATTGTCTTAATATCACTGGAAGTTTTATAAATATGTACCTACTAAAGAATGTACATCTATTTCTGATACTGTATAGTGCCATATGATATAATGAAGGCTTTTGTTTTTAAAAGAATTCTGATTAAGTTCACACTGGAGACTAACTTTTTTAGCATTTTATTAGTTATCTTGGTTCCTTTAATTTTATTCAGCAAAAGTAACATATCTATTTAGGGTGTATTTTTTTTTATGTGGAGTGGGAGTGAGTAGGGAATTCCTCATCTGAGATCTCCTGGAAGAAACAAATCATTTCAACACCCACAAAAGAGTATTATATGTGCCTCTGTCTCCTAGCACAGACTAAAACTAAGAACTTATGTTGTCAAAAGCTAATTTAATAAAAGAACTCCCTTCAAAAAAATTACAAAACAGCAAATGAATTAAAAGTGAAAAAATGACCTAATTATTTATTAGGTAAATTGAAGAACTAGCAAGTAAAAGAAAAAATAGTGAAAAATAGGGGTGAAACAGTCACACTGTCCAAATAAATTTTGAATTATATTTCTGTAATTTTTTCTGCTCCAGGAGGCAACCAGATATAAGAGTTACCAAGAATGGTTTCCACTTAATGAAATGCAATATACTTTCAGGCTAGTAAGATAATTAAGCAATTTGGTAAGGACCTACAAGCATTCAAACATACTGGTACAGCTTCTTCTCCAGTGGTAACTCAATTTCTTTCATTTGTCCTGAATTTTTGCCTCAAATAGTATATCTTATGACTTTTTATTTGTGTTTCTTGGGATAAAAGGGCAATTTTTCAAGAAAGGCACTAGCTCAATAGTAAACTGAACATTTGTAAATAATATTTCTTCCTGGAAAGACATTCTCTCTCTCTCCTTAAAAGAAATTCCCAGATAAAGGACTCACTTTTTTAAAGCATTTTAAGAGTAAAAGCCAAATGTCAGAATAAAAAGGTTATGAAGAACAAGGGGATTTAGAAAATCTAGTTTGTGTAGTACAGACAGTGTAAACACACTGGACAGAGCAAAGATAAATGAAACCAGGTGCATGAAAGAGAGACAGATATCTGATCCAAGTTAGAGTCAAGTAACCCATTTAGGAGTCTGGTTTAGAGTGGAATTGGTATGATGCTAGAGACCAAAATATGAAGTCTTGCCTGGGCAAGAGCCAAGTGACTGTCAAATTTGAAATTTTCATTTTGAATAAAAGCTCACCTAATATTCTAAAATAATAGAGTTTTAATTATAGAAGATGAGATATTCACTCAAAAAGTATCCTGTGCTGTATTCTAGTGGAATGGTGGGAGTGGGAGGGGAGAGGAAAAAGGAAAGAATTTCAAGTAGAGCCTGCTATTTAGAAATAGGATTATATTGGTCATCAGGAGATCTGGATTCTAACTGCAGTTCTTTAATATAGGAAAGTTCTGTCCCTCTCTCCTTATTTGATTATTTAAGATGGTTATATTAAATAGTTTTCCGGGCCTTTTATAATTCTGCATTTCTAGGTAAAGTCTTTTTTTTTTACTGCAAAGTTTGCTGTGTTTTGATTATTGCTCATTTATAGTTAATAACAATGAATAAAGCTAATGAAACTAATATAATGTTAACTTTAATTGGAGGCCTCTTGGTATCACACTAATCATGTTGATGCTAAATGAGGTTTATATTTTATGCTGAGTACTAGTTATCATTATATGAGTCCGGAGAGAAAAATTGAGAAAGTATAGAGACTTGGACTGTTTTCTAAATCCAGGGAAAGACAATCTCTGACAATCTCCCTTTTCCTATATTCCAAAATCTTCCCTGTTAATTACAGTTTCCAGATAAACCTGGTGTCCCCTTGTAAGTTGACTACTTTGATATCTCTTTCATGGGCCCCTGAGATTTATGTATCTTTTAGTGATGCATAAGTTTTCCTTTCTTTCTGTAGAGATTAATATTTTGCACGTTTGAATCCATCGATATCAATATTTTCTCTGTCCCAATTTTGGTGTTGCCTTGTCCTGTGTCTCAGTATCTCTAATGTTTTGACATCGGCACCTCTCCTAGCAGGTGACATGGATATAAATATGACTAAATTTAGCAAGGAAAAGTTATGTGCCAATTTATTGTGTAATAGTTCTTTTTTCCAAGGGCCATTTGGGCTCAGACATGTCTCCATGGAGTATATAGAAAAAAGATTATTTTTCTGAGACAGTGAAATATTTCTGTAACCAGATTCATGCCACGGTCTAGCTGTGTGACCTCAGCCAAAAGTCAGTCTTTCTGGGAAATAGCAGTTCTCTTCTATAAAATATGTGGACATAAAGCAAGTGTAGAAAATGACACATTTGCCACAAATAGCATACAAAATGACTAAGAAATTTATGAAAAAAATGTTTCAATAACTAATTATTATTATGTATAATAGAATTACTGTTTACATGCTGCAATTGCTATCTTTATGTCAGACATGGTTTATTTTTCAAGCATAGTAATATATCTTTTTTATATAATATATATATATATTTTTTTCCAAATTATGTTTAATAGGATAAAGTAGGTTCATATCTCTGTTCTTGCTCCAGGAGTTATAGGTTCAAACCTCTATGAATGTGGAATTTCACAGCCTGCCCAAAACCTATGCCCCAACAATCTTCCACCACTTTCTTTGGTCTCCTTTCCTCTTTCACTTCCTCCCTAGTACACTTTCCCTCTGGTTGCCTCAGTTTTGCACTCAGATATTAACAGTTTATTACTGATTTGGGTTTGATTGATATTTTGTTATATTTCTCTATATACTCCACATAAAAGTGAAACCATCAGGTATTTTCTTTCTCTTTCTGTCTTCTTCATTTAGCATTATCTTCTCTAGTTCCAAACATGTTGTCACTAATGGCAAGATTTATCCTGTTTTATAGCTGAGCAGTATCACTGTGTGTGTCTGTGTGTTTATATATACATAGACACCATATTTTTTTGAGATTTTTAGAAGGAACTCAATAAGTTTAAATAAAACCAAATTTGAGTACATTTTAAAAAGACAGGCACACTATTATGCATATTAAATGATGACAAACAAGTAGGTATGGAAAATCATGCAAGAGATAAAAGAATTTCTGAAATTTGAAAAACACAAGATCAGATAACCTTAAGTTAGCTGTCAAGTTCTTAGAGTCTGTGACTTAATTAATGGTCTCTAAAAAGATAAGCTATGAAATTACTTTTTTCTCTATCTCTCTATATCTCCACACAAGGCCATGTCTTTTAGTGTTGGCTGTTCATTCAGCGCTAATTTATTTTAAAAATATTTGCATTGTTCAGTCACTTTCAGTAACAACATCTACTTTCTAAAAAGCTGTAGTACTGTACATTGACATTGTTTTTCTTGGAAATTACTATTACAGTTATATAAATACATATGCACTTTTGAGGAAACAGAATAGCAAAACATGTAAGTCATAAACTCTCCTTACACAATAAATTTTCACAAAAAATTTCATTTGTTGTATGAAATAGTTGGTCAAAATAAACCTCAAATGACAACCTAGAATTTTTGACTTCATGGTGTTTTTAAGAGTTGAGGTATAGATTCTCCTCTATCATAGTATATGTACATAATGAGTGTAAGAATAAGGATAAAACCAAAGTAACAAGCTAAATTCGCAAACAAAAAGTGTATTATGGTCACCTACCTTCTAATAATTTCTTGAATCTCAGACACGTAGGCATAGCAAGCAGATATTATTGGTCCTGTTTTATGAGAGAACACTAATAGGAATCTATACTGCATGTTAGTGGCAGAATAGGCAGTGTAATTTTAGAACCAAGGCATTTCAGCCTTTTATGAGAACAGACTTGATTATCCCTGAACGTAACAGTGATAAAGAGTTTTTGAGTATGAGGTTATTACTTCCCTTTAATGTTCAGGTATCTCTTTAAAATCATGCACAGTTCCAAATAACTAAACTACCCTGGAATCTGAGCTTAGAGGAAGCTGTTCTGCTGCACTGTGTGAGTTGGTAAAAGGAAGTCTTAAGTGAGGCTTCTTTATATAACCATAAACTTTGATCGCCCAGTCTGAGAATATAACTGAGTAGGTCATTGCACAGTTTTCTTTTGTTTTTGGGTGACTAAGCATCTGAATTTCACTTTCAAATAACATTTAACATAGCAGTATATTCCCTTTAAACATTGATAAAGACAAGAAGACTAGTAACAGTCTATGTTTAGATATTCATCAATCCCTGATCAACACAAATTTCCAAGAATTCTATCATGAAACAAAGGAGAGATAAAACAAAGGAAGGAATAGAGATTCAGCAACCATCAGTATGAAGTTAGTGCTTGAAATAATAAAATTAGATGTGCTTGCCCAGTGTGAGGGAAATTATGAGGAAAAGGGCAATGGACCAATGTTGAAACCTAGGAAGGACAGAGTTCGAAGTTGGGTTGCAGGAAGAACTGTACCAAAAGGAGAGAAAAAAACTAAATATAAATGGAGGTAAAGAGAAAGATGGATTAAAAAAACTGTGGAAAAAAAACTAAGGAAAAAATTTAAATGGTGATGACTAGTGTCAAATTCTTTAAAGAGGTCGAATGTTCTTTAAAGGATATGAGAACATGAAGAAACATTAATTTATATGTTGAGTTGACTAGAGACTCTCAAGATTTTTAATAACAAATGGAGAATTCATGTTTTTTTATTATTTGTCTATTTTTATGCAGTATAATTGTGTCACATCCTTGTTAATAGAATTCAAGTTTTAAGAGAGATTGAGAGAAAGAAGATGCAATGGGCAAAGATCATTTAGAGGGTAAGTTTGAATGTGGAAAGAAAAGTATTAAGTCAGAATGGCAACTCTGGTGAAAAAGAATTCTGCTATGTTTAATAATGTATAAAGACATTTTATCTTAAAAATTAAATCAGAATGTTAGATAAGGCAACAGGATTAATGTAGTTTATATCTGTCCTCAAAAGAGTAAACAAAAACAGGCAAGCTTATGCTTTTGGCATCTGGTTATAACATAGGAGGAAAAAAGTGAATTCTTTGGTGCTTTAGGATGGCATAACATCCTGACATTCTAAATGTAATATTAATTTCCTTGTCTCTTCATTTTCCACTAATACCAAATAGTGCCACACCCACTCTTTCCTGAATAGGAAAAAAATCTTGTCATATCTATGATGATACCATTTTCTTTTTAAACTTGTGGATGTTCTAGCTATTTCTGTTACCTCTTGGATACCCTCTCTTTATCTCTGTTTGCAAGTTTCAGTAAAAATAGTGCAAGTTCAGTGAAAGTTTTCAGTGGCCCTGGGAAAGAAAGAAGTGCTGACATGACTAATGAATAATCCAGAGACACAAATAGTCATTTCTAACTAAACCCACATGGTTTAAATTGATTTGGACATTCATAAATGTATATATGTGGACATATACACTACATGTATTTTATTTATTTATGTTTTGAAATACTTCCATAGCAACTTTTTGGAGGGCTAGTGCTGGGGATCTTAAAGCAACAGCCTGTTCATATGACAACGCAGGGAAAATCTGAGGAGCACTATTAGCAAGACCTCAAGTTCCCTAACCCCCTTACACCTTCCCCTTTCTCCTCTCATTTCCTTGACTTTTTTTCTGACTTAGTTCCTGAATTGAATCAATCTTTCAATATTAGCTAGCTCCCATTCTTTTTCTAAGTGTGACTGAAATACAACTACATGGAACCCCTCAACCTAAGGTGAAACATCTCTTAGCTTGAGTTTAATAAATGGAACCCCCCAGGAATTTTGAAACCTTTCTTCACTAGAAAAGTGTGTATTATTGCTGGGCATGGTGGCACATACCTGTAAGCGGCAGCCTAGGAAGATGCAGCTGGGGCCAGGGATCGTGGTTTATTTAGATAATTGGTAATACAGTACTTTAAATCTCTGCATATATTGTTGCTTATAAAACCCAACTTCATTGCATTACTTTACCATTCAGTGTGCTGTAGTCCCATTTGGTTATTTTTTCTTTTGTTTCCCTTTGATTGATATCTCTGAAGTCAAAGTCTTTTCGTTTCACTTATGTTTTCTATGTATTTGAGGTCTCGGGTGTTAAATCCAAGTCTTGCATTCATTTTGAGTTAATTTTTTTGAATGATGTAATATAGCAGTCTGTTATATGGAATAAATTATAGAATGATGTTTATTCATCTTTGTATTTAAATTTTTCTTTTGCCAAATTATGTCACATTTAATAAGAATTTTATTTTGATTTTAGTATTTAACAGAGTCCTTTGAGTAGCAAAGGATGAAGCTACATATACACATAAAGAAAGACCTCATGAGTTCATCATCTTTTGCAAGAAATATTTTTAAAACATTGTCTAGGAAATTTAAATTAGTCAATAAATATCCTTTTGTCCATTTTTTATTTCATTAACTTCAAGATAAATATCCTTCTTCAAATCTAGGTGCTTAAAATCTGTTTAACCAGGGTCATAATTTGTCTACTAGTTCTTAGCACATATAAGTAGGCCCCAGACAGCACTCAAAAAAATGGAAAGAGTTTGCCATATTAGTGCCAGATATGTTACATTGCCGCTTGTACTGAAACCATGAATCAACTCTATTGAGTTGGACTTGCCTATCATTAAGCTTATATGTATAACAACCAGCTAGATCTACTACCTTCAAAATTCTTGCTACCTCCTCTCTTTAGACCAGTTTCATTCCCTTGAATTTATAAAAACAAGGAATTCTTCAACAGTTACTCAGTTATTACAATAAAATAAAGCAACAAAAACAAGAAATAAATGGTAATAAAATAATAATTTAGACTTCATATAAAGCCACATGAATCTGACTACTTTGTATACCATCTGTTTTCAATGTAAATAAGAGTATTATCAGAATTGCCTGTTTTACAGTGCTATAGGTCTTGTCTAATTTGATTCTACTATATTTTTCTATATATGTATTCAAAGGAAAACACTGATATGCTTAGTTCATACTTTCTAATGACTCAGTATTCTATCCAATGAGAATGTTTCTGTAAGAGGTATTTGAAGAAAAATGACAATCTGTTGCTTGTCAATAGACTTGGAAATGCATATGTCCATTTGTAAATTCAGCTAATTTCACAAGGTTCTTTGAGGAGAGAACAATAAAATGACACTAGCTACATAAAGAACACTTTAATCTGTTTACACCAAATAGTAATCACCAACTCGCTTGTTCAGTTAGATAAATATTGCCGTATAAGCCCATTTCCAGAAAATTAGAAGACAGGGTTTTGGATATCAAATTGTCATCATAAACTAGAAAAAAAATAACAAAGGAAAAAGAAATATGAAGTTTTGTTTGAATATTGTTTTTCAATAATCATTCTGAAAATGAATACCTTTCTTTTTAAAAGGAAATACAACACTGAGCAAAACTAGAGCATGCACTATTTTAATAATAAAGGGTTAAGAGAAAATAAGTCTCTATTGAGTTCATTATAAATAGTTCAATTTCTCGTCAAAAAGAGATTAGTCTTCAAGCCACACATCCTTCCCCAGCTAAAATATATCTACCACTTGAATTACCACCTACTCACCCACCAACTAATGCAACAGCAATTGACAAAAAGATATCAATGCTCGAGAGAGGAAAAGAATGGGGGTGGTCAGTACCCACTTTTTCCTACTAGACAGTAAGTACTTCTTTCCACTTGCTAAATATAATTGTTAAGAACACAGACTTTAGTCACTGACTACTGAAAGTCAAATCCTGACCTGACTACTTAACTAGTAATGTAACTTTTGTTAAGTCATTTCATAGCTTTGCACTTCAGTTTCCTCATCAATGCAATGCAATCATAATAGAACCTATACCATGGAGTTTCTGTGAAGATTATATAATCTCAAAAGAAATACCACTATTTTAAAACATAGAATCTATCATCATATTCCTGCATTCCCTTTGTGACCAAATTTTATATAGGTCCAGAATATTTGCTTACTCACATAAAACCTCACAGTATTCATTGAGATTGGTATATATGCTATGTTCAAGTGAGGTATGGGTATACTGGCAAGATGTATTTACCAGGTACACACAAAGACTTCAAATAAAATCATTTGTGTGTCTGTGTGTGTGCACATGTATATGCATGTACAGTCTTGTACTATATCTATAATAGCTAAAGCTAAGTCAATTGCCAATTATACTACTCATTCATTTAGTTTTAATAAAACATTGATTTACAAGATATAATTCTGGGAGTACATCTTCACATTTGTGCACATGATTCACTCACCTACCACCAAATGGTATAGCATTTCTTTAAGTACATAAAAATAAAAATGTTGCATGATGCAACAATACCACTCTTAGGTATTTACACAATGAATGTGACAGTACTAATACAAAAAAAAAATATGCAGCCCTACATTTATAGCAGCATTATTCCTACTAGCCAAGATATAGACTCAAACTAAGTGTTCATTGACAAAACACTTGAATAAAGAAATTATGTTATACTCATTGGAATATCAATCAGTTGTAAAAGGATGAAATTGTGCTTTCTCTGACAATGTGGACAGATCTTGAAGTCATATATGCTAAGTGAAATAGAATGCTAAGTGAAATTAGAAAATGTAAGACAATTTCCCAATGACCTGATTCATTTGTGGATAGAGTATAAAGAAGTGAAGAAAACATACCATTTATTTAAAAAAATAACTTCTCAGATTATCCTTATCATTTTTTTTCTATGTAAACTTCTACTGCAATGTACTTTTCCCAGATTTTCGGTAGGGTAGTAGTCTTATTATTTATTTTTAAAATAATTTTATTGATTCACAACACTGTTTTGATGGCATTGGCTCATACTTATTTCAATGTATGTTATCATACCTTGCCCACCACCAAAGCAATCAAAATTGTCTACCCTAATACAGTGCCCTTACCCCTTGTCTCCCAACTCCACTTTTCCCTCTGGTAGTAATCAGATTTCAAGGTTTTGATCTGGTTTGGTTTTGTCTGTTCTTTTGCTTTGTTTCTTTTATATTCTACTTATGAGTTAGATCTGGTATTTTTCTTTCTCATAACTTAATTTGCTTAGCACAATCCCCTCCAGTTCCATCTATGTTGTAACAAATGTCAAGATTTCACCTTTTTTTTATATAGCTACATAGCAATCCATTATGTATCTATATTTTGTCTACTTTATCTGTCATCATGCATTTAGATTATTTTCTTAACTTGGCTATTGTAAAATAGTGCTTCAATGAACATGAGAGTGCATATATCCCTTCAAATGATTAGGTTTTTTTTATTCTTCACAATGATATCTAAGAGTGGAGTTGCTGGAAGTACTTTTAAACATAAGTTAATTTTTCTTCATTGTTAGGATTACTTCAAAATTAAACACGGCCTCTTAGCTATGAGTCTTATTAGCTTATTTTTAGATTTCCTTTTTGCCTATAAAGGCTTTCACACTTCTGCATCTTCCCCTATAGGTTCTCAAGTACCCACAACTCTGTTTCAAATAGAGAAGAAATGCTTGTGCTTTCATATTGCACTCGCACAGCAGCTGGTTTTATCCCACCCCACATCCGAAAGCCAAGGACAGAAAAGTGACCCTCCTTTCCTTTCTGATTTTGTCTTGTTGCATATAGATCAAAATATGTTTCTTCATCTTTGAAGTTACTAAGAGGTATTTCAGGTGTTTCACTGTTTTTGAACCCCTCTCCCTCCCCCACCTTGCACATATACAGGAAACTAGATAAGCCATGCCTGTTAGACACATGGGAAAACAGTTCACAGATGCTGTAACCAAGGCCCACATTTTCATTTCAGTGTGGTTAAGATGAAAAACTGAAGAGTGGGTGTTGGTAAAAACGGTTGCTTAAATGATTCTAAGATGAGACATAGAGAAACCAGTTTGTAAAGGGTGTGTGCTAACTCCAGCCTACTCCAGCAGTGACAAATGATAACGTTTTGCATTTTTCAAAAAACAATTGAGACTATGAGGACCACCGTCACATATTCCTTCAAATGAGCTATTTCTGTACTACTTTTGACTGAAATGGGTGATGCTGAATACTCAGAGATATTAGTAAATTTTACTAACAGCAGATTCCAGTTACCGACCTATTTCCATAAAGAAACAATGCTTTTTTGACGTTTGTCCTTTTATAGCGTGGTGTCCCAGCTTCTTTGAAAGTACAAGAAAAATTTTGTGATGAGTCCTAAGAGTGAATTGGAAAAGCACTAGCATTGCATTTAAGAGATTGCTCTAAGACATGGTTTTTCCGATTATTAGCAGTAACTTTAGGAGGTTTTGCAGTCTATAGGAGTCAGCCTTCCTGGGAACTTAATTTCAACTTTGTACTTTTCTAATTGTGTGATATGGGGGAAATTACTTAACTATATTTTAAGTGTCAATGCTTTTTCACTGTGAATTAATTATAGTAATAGGTTTGATATATCACAAGATGATATGAGAATTTATGAGATAATAAAACTGGTATAAAAACAATTATATGTATATGTACATCAGCAGTACATCTCTATGACAGTCTAGAGAAAACCAAAATATCCTTGCTTCTCTTTAGTGGATTTAGCTATAAACTGATAACATTAACCTAGGGGTGTTACAAAAATTACCAACATGTACTATTCCAATCATACATATTAGTCTTTGAGTGCTATATGAATTGAAGAGTGATACCAATTATTTATTGATAAATTATGAATATAGAAACTAATAAGTGACTGCATGATTAATTTGAGGCCCATTTTCTAGGGGAACTTAAATAAAAAAATATAGGACAAGCATTTATTTCCCAGTTGTTTCTGAGTAAATCAATCTTAATTCTCCTTTCACTGGTAAGTCTTCAATGATTTGTGAATACTTACTAGATTCCAGAATAGTGATTATCATCTCAGAATATCATCTCAGTTATTTTAAAACATATAGGATTTGACTAACATCATTCTTTTCTTGCCATAACACGTGAGAAATCTGGGATTGATTGCTCTTCATGCTCTTTGGTTAACTTTCTCAAAGAAATTAGGATGTTTACCGCAGTACTATTTATAATTGCAAGGACATGGAAGCAACCTAAGTGCCCCAAAACAGATGACTGGATGAAAAAAATGTGGTATATATACACGATGGAATATTACTCATCAATTAAGAATGACAAATTCGACAACTTTATGACAACATGGATGTACTTGGAAGGAATCATACTAGCAGAAGCAAGTCAAAAAGAGAAAGACAGAAGTCAAATGATTTCACTAATATATGGGACATAATGAAAAAAAGTAAACAGAAGTCATGAGAAAAAGACAAAACAAGCTAAGCACCAAACTGAAGCACACAACTATGGGCAGGAGGGAAATGGGGGAATGGGAGGGGAGGGGGGTAAATCCCTGGGATTGCAATGATGTGAAATTTATATATAAATAGATTTAAAAAAAAGAAATTAGAAAATTTATAAGTATCACCTTGGTTGCCTTCAATGTTTCTCTACAGCATTTCTTTAATAATACAGTTAGATTACAATTTCAAAGATACTGAAATTAAATTCTAATATCAGTTCTATAGTCAAGGACGTGAGGGCTTCACATTATCGGGTTTCATTTTGTTTAACTCATTTCAAATATGCTTACTCTGAGTCAGAATTAGGTAGATGTGTGTGGATTATGTTTCAATTTTTAACAAAGTGCAACTTCAGTTACTCAAAACTCCTGAAAAATATCATCTGTCATTCTCATATTGTTTTTAAAAAACTGGATATCTTTTTTTTTTTAACATCATTGTCTAGCCCAGAGTTCTCCCACCACCTTGTCACCTGTGAACTGTGCTCTTCCCTGCTATACCCGGTTTAAACTCTACCCCTCTCTTGCTATATATTTCAGCTTTGCTGACAGTTAATTTTACATTTTTCTTGTCTGCTTTCCATATATTCCTCATATAAGTGAGACTATCAGTATTTCTCTTTTTCTTTTTGACTTACTTATGCCACCATGATTCCTTCAAGCTCCATTCCTGTTGCCATGAATCACATAAGTTTGTCTTCTTTGATTGATGAATAATATTTCATTGTGTTCACTAATAATCAGGGAAATGCAAATCAAAACCACACTGAGATACCATGTTACAGCAGTAAGAATGGCCCACATCAGAAAAACGGGTAACAACAAGTGCTGGCGTGGATGCGGAGAGAAAGAAACACTCTTACACTGCTGGTGGGAATGTAAACTGGTCCAGTCACTTTGGAAGAGTGTGTGGAGGACCCTCAAAACAATTCAAAACAGAATGGCCATTCGATGACCCAGCAATCCCACCAATAGGAATCTATCCAAAGGACACAAAAACACTAATCCATAAGGATACCAGTATGCGCATATTTATTGCAGCACTATTTACAATTACCAAGATATGGAAACAACCCAAATTCCCCAAAACTGATGATGGCTAAAAAAGATGTGATATATCTACACAATAGAATATTATGCATCAACTAAAGAAGACATTATGTCATTTGCAGCAACATGGATGAAGCTAGAAGGACTCATCTTATCAGATATAAGCCAAAGAGAAAAAGAGAAATATGAAATGGTCTCACTTATATGAGGGAGTTAAGAAAAACAAACAAATGGACAAAAAAATATATAAAACTGCAGAAAGATATAGAACTGAAACATAGCGCAAGAGACAAAATACTGAGACTCTTCACAGGTGATAAAGTGATAGGAGAACCTTGGGGCAGACAAAGATGTTATATATAATATATATAAAAGCACATATATATTACATTATATCTGTCCATATATACACAAGTATATACTAGGATATATAGAGAGAGACAGATATATATATATATGTAATCAACAAAAACTTAAAAAAATATCACATTGTGTACATATATAATGGTTTTTTGATCCATTTGTCTACTTTGGGGCATCCAGATTGTTTCCATATTCTGACTATTGCAAATAATGCTCCAGCAAATATCTGGGTATAGGTGTCCTTGTACATAGTACTTTTGGCGTAGATTCCTAGCAGTGGGTTCCTGGATTGAATGGTAGTTCCATTTTCAGTACTTTAAGGATCCTCCACATAGCTTTCCATAGTGGCTGAACCAATTTGTAAACAAAGACCTCAAATAGCCAAAGCACTCCCAACCGAAAAAAGAGAGAAAAGAGGTATTTCACTACCAAGCTTCAAATTATATTACAAAGCCATAATAATTAAAACAGTATGCTATTGGACTGACACACAGACCAGTGAAACAGAATTGAATGCTTAGAAATAAAGTCACACATGTACGGGCAAAAACCACACAGTGGAATAAGGATAGTTTCTTCAATAAATTGTGCTGGGAAAACTGGACCTCTACATGGAAAAAAAAAACAAAACACAACTAGACCACTCCCTCACACCATGTACAATGTATAGAAGACTTGGATATAAGACTCAAATCCATAAATGCATAAAGGAAACATGGCCAAAACACTCCAAGACTTATACTTCAGGAACCTCTTTCAGGACATGTTCACAAATGCTAAAAAAAATGAAGGCAAACAAACAGCAGGGACTACATCAAATTAAGACGCTTCTGTACAGTGAAAGAGACAATAACCAAAGCAAAAAGAAACCCAAATGAATGGGAGAAAATCTTTGCCCTAGACACACATGATAAAGTCTTATAACAAAGATCCACAAAGAACTCACACAGATTAACAAAAACAAGACAAAATTCTCTTAAAAAATTGGGAGAAGATCTAAGGACACTACTCCAAAGAGGAAATACAAATGGCCAAGAGGTATATGAAAAAATGTTCAACATCACTAAAAATCATGGAAATGAAAATGAAAACTACAATGACATACTATCATAAATAAGTAAGAGTGCCCCATATAAAAAAAATGGGCAGCAAGTGCTAATGTGGATGTGGAGAGAAAGAAACACTCTTAAACTGCTGGTGGGATTCCTCATGATTATAAGCAAAGGCTTAATAAGACTTTACTGCCAAAACTCTAGATTAGGCATTACTCACTACTTCTTCTTTTTTATTATTTATTGAGTTAATGTGTGTTTTTCAACACTGTACATGATTTAAGGGAATAGGTACACATTTCTTCAGATGTACGTTACCACATCACTGCCACTACCTAAGCACCATTTCTACTTATTCAACTCATTGCAGCTTGCCAGCAGAGGGAACCAGAAGCTGTATTCTATAGTTCTTCTGAAAACTGAGGGTCTGTGGAGGGGTTTTTGCTTCTTTTTGTTTAATAAATCTGCAGTTGTGTCAAATCCATGGACTTCACTCCTGGATGCTAATGCAATTATTCCCATTTATAGGAATTAGCTAACAGAAAGCCTAGCTATATGTTCTTGAGTGATTAAAATGTCTTGTAGGCAATACTTTAAGATGGGATTTTTTTCCACTCCCCAACATTGGTCCCTAGAGAGTATTTCTGGCTTCCAAGAAAATAAAATACCTCTAAAATCCAACAGATACAACTTTAGACTGAATTAAGTCCATTATATCACCCTATCTTCATGCATATACACACCCATGGAGGACTTCCTATATATATATATATATATATATATATATATATATATATAAAAGAAGCAAAACAATTTAACCAATTTACTGCCAAAATGTGCTCTTACTTACATTAGAGTGAACTCACTAATAATGACCTGCCTTTTTTTCCCTCTCCCTCTCATATTCTTTTATCATGGGGAAGGGAGACTAAAATCTGAAAAAGTTTGGAAAATTATTGAAGGTCATATAGACAATAGTTTTTAAAAACAGAACTAGATTAATTAGGGTAAGAATAAACTTGTCAAGTCTCAGTGTCTTTATCCCTGAAGATTACAAATGAAAGGCCTCAGTGACTTAAGGCATATACTTGGGAGTGAGAGGTACAGGCATCTAGAAAAAGAAAACCAAATACAAAATAATGCATGTGCATTATAACGTCAGGAGGTCAATGATGATGACCTGTGAGTCCTCTCCTTGGCATTTAGATACATATTTCATCTTGAACAGAGGTTACCCTATCAACCAAGAATCTTCACAGACCCAACATTGCATATATATTTTTTCAATAGCAAGAAACTTTCTTTAGCTTTTCTCTATTTCATAGAGAAAATGAGTCATCTCAGTTTAATCCTCTCAGTGGTGGGGAACTTCTACTTTCACAAGCAGTTTAAAGAACTACTCACAAGTTCTGTTAAAAAAAAAGATTAAAATAATAGGGAAAAAAGGCCCAAAATTTAATCCTTTATGTCAGACACACCAATAACTGGATTCCACGTTTATATTTTAAAAAAAGAAAAGGAAATTTAAATGAACTTAAGCAGGGTTTTCTGGTCAGCACTCAACGAGGTGATCTGTATCATAAATACTGTCTGCCTTTCTTTAACTGAAGGTGACTTTTGACCATTTAATGTTGATTTGCTATGTCTGACATTTTTTATCTCTGGGTAGGTTCCTTATAGTCCCCTTTTGATTATTTTTATCATAAATGGGTGCTAAATTCTGTCAAACACTTTCTCTTCCTCTATGGATATTATTAAATCACTCTTTGTTTACATTTGTTTATATTATTATTACTCTGATTAATTTTTGTAAATTAAACAATCCCTGCATCCTTGGGATAAGTCCCACCTGATTATGATGTATAATCTGTGTGACATGGAAATATTTGTCTTTTAATCTTTTGAAAGTGTTTGAAATATATTTGCAATGATTATTTTTTAAATATTTGAAAGCATTTATTAATGAAAGCTTCTGGTCTTGTGCCTTTTCTCTTGAGAGATTTTGATTATTGTTTTAATTTCTTTATTTGCTATTTATCTACTCAGGTTTTCCATTTCTTTTGGACCCAGTCTTAGCAGGTTGTATGTTTCTAAGAATTTGTCATTTTCTCTCAGGTTGTTCAATTATTTGATATATAGTATAGTTTTTCACAATACATTCCTCATCTTCATTTTTATTTCTGTAGTATTATTTCTAGTGTCTCCTGTTTCATTTATTATTTTACTCCTCTTTTTTCTTAGTCTAGCTAGGATATTATTTAATTTGTATATCTTGAAAAATATAGCTCTTAATTTCATCAATTTTCTATTGTCTGTTTTATTTATTTCTACTCACATCTATATTAATTCATTCCTTATTGAATTTTGGTTATAATGTTCTTAAGGTTGAAATTTGTTTATCTGAAATCTGACATAGGTATTTGATATTTCATTTTAGTCCTGCTTTTGCTGTATCTCACATTTTAGCATGTTGTCTTTTTGTTTTCATTACTCCTGAGACATTTTCTAATTTATTATTTTATTTACTCTGTGCCCCAATGGCTTTATAAAAATGTGTTGTCTAATTTTCACTTATTGGTGAATTTTACCATTTCTGTCTATTACTGATTTATAGTTTTTTTACATTGTGATTGGAAAAGAGACTTGGAATGACTTTAATCTTTTAACATTTGTTTTGTTTACTAGCAAGTAATGTATTTCTGGGGAATGTTCCATAGATGTTTCAATGAATGAGTATTCTGCTATTTCTGGTTGAAGTGTTCTGTATAGATCCGACTGGTCTCTGGTGTAACTGAGTTCTGTGATCCTTTTATTGATTTTTCTGTATGGGTGATGTGTCCATTATTGATAGTGTGGTATTGAAGTCTCCTAATTGTATTGCGTTGATTTCTAGCTCTACCAGGTCTGTTAATGTTTGCTTTATATAACCAGGTCTTTTGATGCAACATTCATATGCATTTCAAATGGTTATATATTCTTATTTAATTGCCCCATTATAATTATAGAATGACCTTTGCTTCTATAGATTTATTGGTCTATTTTATATAAATGCAATCACTCATACTCATTTTTAGTTATAATTTGCATGAAACAGATTTTCTTTACCTTCACATTTAGTGTATATGTGCATTTAAATCAAAGTGAGACTTTGTAAAGGGATATAGTTAGCAGTGAGGATTTTTTATTATTCAACTTTTTAACCAATATATATATTTTGATTAGATATGAATCTACTAATACTTAAAATAATTATTGATAAGTAAGGAAATATGATTGCAATTATTAACTGTTTTCTGACTTATTTTAGCTCCCTTGCTACTTTCTTCCTTAGTGTTTTTGTGATCTTATTTTCTGTAGTACTGTGCTTTGATTTCTTTTTTTCTCTTTTGTATATCTTCTATAGGCTTTTTCTTTGTGCTTACCATAATGCTTGGTAAAATATCTTACAACAATCTATTTTAAACTGATAATAACTAAGCTCTGTTCACATGCAAAACTATACACTAGAATTTTCCTCCCCACCTGCTATGTTTATATGTCACAATATACATTTTTATATTGTGGATATATTTACAAAGTATAGTTGCTATAGTATTCCTTCATATTTTATCATTTAGGCTTTATGCTAGATGTTAAATTGTTTACAAACAACCATTACAGTATTAGGGAATTCTGGATTTGACTATGTAATTTCTCTACCAATATGTTTTACACTTTTATATGTTTCATTGTTACTAGTTAACTTTCATTTTAATTTGAACACTCTCCTTAGCATTTCTTATATGATAGGTCTTTCAGTAATGAACTCCCTATTCTTTGTCAGCTAAAATCTTCTTTCATTTCTGATGAACAGCTTTGTTCAGTAAAATATCCTTAGTCCTCACATAGCTTTTATTATATTATTCTGCGCTCTTCTGGTCTGTGAAGTCTGCTGAAAAATCCACTAATAAACTTGTGGTGCAATCCCTTGTATGTGACAACTTGCTTTTCTTTCATTGCTTATAAAATTATTTGTTTAGATTCTTACCAATTTGATTATGTGTCTCAGAAAATTTCTCTTTGTTTTCAACGTATTTGGAGACTTTTGCACTTCAAGTGACTCCTCGGATTTGTGACAAATTCAACAATTATTTCTTTAAATAAGCTTTTTGCTTTCTCCCACTCTTCTGATCCATTCATAATGTTATATTATTTATTTTGGTAGTGCCTCAAAAACCCTGTAGGCTTTCTTGATTCCACTTTATTCTCTTTCAATCTTTTCTCCTTGACTTGGTAATTTCTTGCAGTTTACAGAACCTTATGTTTAAAGGAATCTTTAGTTGATACCATCTATTGCATTTTTTATAATTTCATTCATTATTTACTTCAGCTGCAGAATGTCTGCTTGCTTTTTATGATTTCTATCTCTTTATTGGATGCCTCATTTTGCTCATATTTTTTCTGGTTTCATTGAATTGTTCATCTGTATTCTCTTGTAGCTTGCTAAGCTTCCTTAAGAAATATTTTGGATTTATTGTCAGGAAATTTGTAATTTCCATTTCTTTTGTATCAAGTACTAGAGCTCATTTGTTTCCTTTGTTAATGTCATGTTTGCCTGGCTTTTCATGATCTGTATATCCTTGTGTTGAGTTTTCTTTAACATTTGCACAGGTAAACACTTCTTCCTGTCTTTAAAAACTCATTTATGCAGGTGAAGGCCTCCTTTTGCTAACTCTTAGACTATTTGGACTGCCGTTAACATCATCGCCTAAAGGTATAGAGTCAAATCATATGGCTGCTACTAAGTCTGCAATTGGGTCCACTTTTGGTCACTGGGATCACTGGAGAATGTAGGTCTTGCTGGATCCAGCTGCTTCTTGGGCTCTGGTTGATCAGGTATTTGATCAGCTCATGGGGCCATAGTTGAGTCTGTACACAATGAGACTGTCATTGCTGCAGCTAGATGTGGCTCATACCAAGTCACTGAGCAGTAACAAAGTCTGCCTTCAGTACCATGGTAAAATGGAACTGGAACTTAAGTCATATAGCTATAGTCAGTAACAAATTCAATGTGCTTTCCACTGGATATTCAGATGGAGGTATTTTCTGTCAGTTATTGTGTAGGCAGGAATTTCCTAGTACTGAAGCAGATCAGGGTTGTAATTGAGATTTACAGTGTCCACTGCAAGTTAAGTTTAGAGTTTGCAGGTAGAACTTAGTGGCAGACCTACAACCGGTACCATGTGACATCACTGAGTCCCTGGGAGGGAGGCCTGAGAACAAGGTTAAAGTTAAATCACACACTTGCCCAAGTGTGCTTGGCTTTTAAACTAAAGATATATGCAAACATATCTCATGCTTTGTTCGTATGTAGGCATGATTGACTGAACTGGCAGTAGAATTGAGCTAGAGTTAGCTCACAGGGATGCTTCATGAGCTAAAATTGAATTTGTAACAAAACTCTGTTACTTAATACATAGACATGTTTGGTTCTCCCAATTCCATTGGCACATGAAATTGCTTATAGTACTGTGGCCAAATTGTCCTGGAACCAAGTATATAGTAGGATAAGGCTGCTTTTCTGTCCTCAATTGGAACAATGTTTGGCAAGCTTGCCTTTGATAATACAAAGAAGATCAAAATATTAATCTAAGATAGGGAAGATAATGGGAATAAAAATAGAAGGGGTTAAGAAATTTGAACTAAATTCTGTAAGTGGTAGGGGGTTGTGACAAAATTCTGATGAAGCTACAATAAGAATGTTTCTGGTGATACTGCTTAGAGTTTATAGAATTCTGAAGAGATAATTTGGCTTTTTAATGACATTGTGAGGATCAGTATGGAGAGTATATCAAAGATTTAAATACCTGTTTCAGGATAATTTGTTAAGATTGATAACATGACTTAATCATTACTTTAATTTGGTGAATCTATATATAGAGAGAGAGCCACGGACTGTAAGAGTTGTAGGGGTGCCAATGTCATTTAGCCCATTGTCCTAATCATATAGGTGGTAATATTAAAGTTTAAGGAGGGGGAAACATTTTCTATAAAGCTTCCTAGTGATAAAATAACATGAGTAACCTTGATGTCTTTAAAGCAGGATATTTGATTTGCATTTCCCTTATTATAAGTGATGATGAGCATTTTTTCATGTGCCCTAGGATCCTAGTATGTCTTCATGGAAGAAATACCTATATAGCGCTTTTGCCCATTTGTGATTGAGTTATTTCTTTTTGTTGAGTTGGATAAGTTCTTTAAATATCTCAGATATCAGTCCCTTATCAGATATATTACGTGCAAACATTTCCCTCCATTCAGTAGTCTTTTAATTTTAAATGCAGAAACTTTTCAGTTTGATGTAGCTGTATTTGTTTACTTTTGCTTTTTCCCCCTTTTCCATAGTAGTCAAGTTCTCAAGTATATCACTGAGACTGATACTGAAGAGTGTTTTCTTCTGTGTGAATCAAAAACAACCCAATAACAAAGCCCATAAACCTGTTTGTGGAATTAATTTTATCAAAGTAGGAAGATGGAGACAAGTGTGGAGGGAGCCCAATGAATTGTGGAAAACTGCTGGTATTTTGGTGGTTGGTATGATATTGTAGCATGTATCTAAAGAAGTGTAATCTTGTATCGCTGTATCATATACAGTGTTAGAAATCAATTTTACCTCAATAAAATATTTTTAAATTACCACTATATCCAGTACTTCATTGTCAAATTCAAAATCTACTTCAGTCCTATTTTCTGTTTGATTAAAAGCTAAACTTCACAAATATTTTATATGTGCTGCATTTTAAATAAAATTTTTAATTACCCACATTATCTCACACTTTGCTAAATTCCAGCATTTATGCTTCTTTGTTTCCATTTTCAGATAACAATATTACATAGCTCACAGAACATGTTTGTGTTCTGGACCTTAAGTCCCAGATGTACATTCATAAGGTTTATATGTTTTCTTAACCCAAATGTTTGTGGAGCAATTGATTATGAAAGCATGAAAAACAAAACTGATTACCCACATTTGGGAATATTCAGTTTACTAAGAATATGACAGACAATAAATGCAGTTGGATAAGGGAGGAAAACAGAGACTGAGGAAGGATGACTTCACAGCCCTGGCATTCGTGGGATTCCCTAGCTTATGGGAAAATCTGAAAGAATTCAGGCTTGAGGTTGACTCTCACTCTCAGTATGCATCTGTATCTTTCACATCATAAGACAGATTATCTTGACAAACTCAGTTAGTGATGTGCCATGTGTTTCTGTTGTAGGTGACTGATGTTTGAAAATAGACTTCTGGGCAAAGGCAAGAGGTAGGTCAATGAAATGTCTCCCTAAAGAGCATTTCAGACATTAGTAATTGATGAGTTTAGAGGCATGGAAATATTTTCTTTGGATATTAAACTGATATTAAAGAGATGCAAAGCCAATTTTTTGTGTATCCTCCAGAGTTATTATGTTCCAGGAAGGGGAGATCAGGTCATGTTCCAAAGTATATGACTTTTCTCCCCATTACTACTGCACTTTTTCTCCTGTCTTCTGATACCTCTACTACAGATACTAAGAAACTATCACAAGAGGGAAAACATTTGCTTGATTGTTTTAAGGATGGAAGCACTGTGTTTGTTGATGAAGTTGGAGTAAATAAAAAGGATACATTTATAAGGTTGTCAGGTGATTTGTGCTAAACAAATCTATCTTTTAGGTTTCTAAGTAGAAAACAAAATAAAATATACTGAAATATCCTTTTAACTATAAGAATTTCAGATTTTTTTTATTGATACATACTCAGAACTGACATGACATTAGGTTTTAGGGTTTCTTATTGTAAAATATTTGATAATCTATAAGAAAAAATTACTTGTTAGTTTAAAAGGACAGAAGCATATATTTGCTGTGTAATATAATCATTCCTCCAATTTCATTTCATTGCTAATAAAATGCTTAGATTCAAAGTTAACTGTTCAACATGAAATATATATAATGCTACAATGCAATGTTACTTCAGTAAAGTATACAAATAATAGTATATTTGAAATTTAAATTACATTAGAAATCCAACAAAAATACTTATGAGTCAAAATAGCAAAGGAGTTGAAAGATCTACACAAAGAAAATCATAATATCTCTTGTTAAAAGAAAGAGAAGAAAACATAAAAAAATGGGAAGATGGTCCATGTTCATTGATAGTAAGAATTACCATTGTCAAAATGGCTATCAACTCAAAACAATGTGCATACTAAATGTAATTCTTAGCAAAATTTCAATATCAATCTTCAAATAAATAGAACAAATATTGCTGAAATTCATATAAAATCACAAAAACCTAAAGCAGTCAAAGCATCTCTGACAATAAAGAATGGCAGTATCACACTTGCAGGTTTCAAACTATACTACAAAGGTATAATAATCAAATCAGTATGAAAGTGAAAAAAGAATTACACATACAGAACAATAGAATAGAATTGAGAACTCAGAATTAAGTCCACACTCTAAGAATAGTCAATCCATAAGAAAGAACCAAGAATACACATTGAAGGTAAAAAGCCTCCTTGATTAGTGTTGTTGGGAAAACTGGGCAGATACCTGCAAAATAATGAAAATAGACTAGTATCTCACACCGTACACAAAAACCAAGCAAAAATAAATAAAATGCTTGGATGTAAGACTGAAGCCAGAAGATACATAGAAGAAAATTCCATGGAAAAGGTTTCAGGAAAGTCTAAGTGGATTTGTCTCCATAAGGAAAACAAAAGAAAAATTAAAGAGTTGGGGCTACATCAAATTAAAACTTTTCTGTATGTTGAGAGAAACTATCACTCAAACAAGAAGCCACCTTAATAACTGGGAGAAAATATTCACACACCATGCATCTGATAAGGAGCTGATATCCAAGATCTACAAAGAACTCATACAATTCAACAACAACAACAAAAACAGAAATGCAATCAAAAGTGGAACATAGAGTTAAATAGGCACTTCTCCAAAGAAGACATACTAGGAATCAACAGTCACATGAAAATTTGCTCATTATCATTTATTGTCTAGGAAATACAAATCAAAACCATAACAAGATGCTACCTCAAACCTGTGAGAAATGGACTATATTAGAAATTTCAGAAACAAGTTTTGGTAAAGATATGGAGAGAGAGGAACCCTTTTATATTTTTGGTGGCAATATAAAGTGGTCCAATCCTTTCGGAAAACAGTATGAATGGTTACCAAAAGATTAAAAAAGGATCTTCCATATATCCCATCAATTTCACTCCTAAGTATCTTCCTGAAAAATACAAAAACACTAATTTGAAGGGAATCACACACCACCACTATATTCATCACAGAACTATTTATAATATTCAAGTATTGTAAACAAGCTAAGTGGCCAAATGCAGATATGTAGATCAGGGAGTTGTAGAATATTTTTTAAAATAATTTATTTATATATAAATTTCACATCTCTGTGATCTCTGGGGTTCACCCCCCCTCCCTGACTGTTCCCATCCTGTCCCATCCGCCCCCCACCCCAGGTTGTGTATTTCAATTTGGTTGTTGGCTTGTTTTGACTTTTCTTAATGGATTTTTGTTTATCTTCCCCATGTCCCATATAGTAGCATAACCATTTTGTTTCTGTTTTTTTTTCTTTTTGACTTGTTTCTGCCAATGTTAATTCTCTAAGTCCATCCATGTTATCATAAAATCATCCAATTTGTCATTTTTAATTGATGAGTAATATTCCATTGTGCATGTATACCACATCTTTTTCATTCAGTCATCTGTTTTTGGACATTTCAGTTGCTTCCATGTCCTTGCAATTATAAATAGTGCTGCAATAAACATCCGAGTACAGGTGTCCCTTTGTACCCAACATTGAAGTTTCCTTTGGGTAAATTCCCAAGAGAGCAATTGCTGGGTCAAATGGTAGTTCCATTTTCATTAATTTGAGGGGCCTCCATACAGCTTTCCATAGAGGTTGGACAGTTTACATTCCCACCAGCAGTGTAAGAGTGTCCCCTTCTCTTCACATACTCGCCAGCACCTGTTGTTGCCCATTCTTTGAACGTGGGGCATTCTAACTGTTGTAAGGTGGTGTCTCATTGTGGTTTTGATTTGCATTTGCCTTATTGCTAGTGATATTGAGCAATTCTTCACGTGCCTGTTGGCCATTTGTATTTCCTCTTTGAAGAAGGGTTTTTTTTAGTTCTTCACCCCATTTTATGATTGGCTTCTTGTATTGCTTTTGTTTAGTTGTGTGAGTTCCTTGTGGATCTTTGTTATTATAAACCCTTATCACTCTTGTGGAGGGCAAAATTTTTTTCCTATTCAGTTGGGTTTCTTTTAGTTTTTTCTGTTATCTCTTTTGCTATACAGAAGCTTTTTAGTTTGATGTAGTCCATCTGTTTATGTTTTCCTTCAATTTTTTTGCCATCAGTAGATTTTTCCAGAAAGGGGTTTCTGAATTGTACTTCCTGGAGGGTTTTTCCCAATTTATTTTCTATGTATGTTATGGTTTCAGGTCTGACATTTAAACCTTTTATCCATTTTGAGTTGGTTTTTGTACAAGGTGTGAGGATGTTGTCTTGGTCCATTTTTTTTCAGGTCTTAGTCCAATTTTCCCAGCACCATTTATTGAAGAGGCTATCTTTATTCCAATGTAAGTTTGCCCCCCTTTGTCAAAGATAAGTTGACTATGTGTGGTTTTATTTATGAGCACTTAGTTCTGTACCATTGGTGTGATTATCTGTTGTTCCAGTACTATGCTGAAAAAAATATGGAACGCTTCACGGATTTGTGTGTCATCCTTGTGTAGGGGCCATGTTAATCTCTGTATCATTCCAATTTTAGTATATGTGCTGCCAAAGTGAGCACAAAGTTGTGGAATATTACACAAATTAATGTTGCCCACCTTTAAAAAGAAGGTTAACTTTGGCTAGCTGAGGTAATATGGGTGAAATGGGAGGTGGTTATTTTAACTGAACTAAATTTAAGGGACAAAGACAGTGCAGGATAGAGTCATTTATATACAGAACTTAGAGAAACAAAGAAACAAAACAAAGAGTCTTCAGATAAAGTAAAACCAATATCAAATCCTTGAAATCTGACTGTAGAACTGAGATTACCAGAAAGATAGGGAACATAGTAAATTGTGCTGAAGAAGCACAGTGGACTATAGTGGAGGATTATAGGTACTTTGTTGGATGTGGTATGGTAACAGCACATTAGGGGGATATCTTATACCTCTAAAGCACAGTGCTGTAAAACAAAGCTCTTTCTCTCTCTCTAGTGTATATATATATATATGTATATATATGTATATATATATATTTATATATATATATATGCCATATATCCATGGAAAATTTAACTTACCAGTTGATTTAAAACTTCTATGAATAGTGAGTGGAGGTGCATTTAAGCTTAAATTTTTTTTTGTTCTACTATTTTCCAGTGCCCTAGTATTTTATGATAGTTCCATAAATTGCAAGCTTTTTGTATTCATGAAATATATAATTGGGTGATTCTATATCATTTCATATTGATAAAAATGTTACATCTTTCACACTGTGAAAATACAAACAGAAAAGTGAACTCATACTTTGCAATATAAATATAAATATAAAATTGGGACTCTCAGGAATGGTTTAGGTAATGCTGGTTGGTGTTTTGCTACCCATCAAAGCAATACAAAACAATACCTAAAACTCTATCTTCTTGTTTTCTTGTCTAAGTGAAAAATCATAATGTTAAATTAACTCCATGGGATGAGATTTTGTGGGTTTTGGTTCAGTACTATAAACTTGGAAAGGGCAGGAGAATCATAACACAGTGAATATTTGCCATTTCCCCTAGGCCACTTACTTGCAGCTGTCTTGAATTATAAGAACCAGAAAGCCATGAACCAAACTTCTTGAGCAGGGAAACCAGAGGTGGAGTCACACATCCATGCTTGGTATACAACAAAATACATACAGGCTTGGGGATCTTGCATCCTGATTTGTCTGCAGAACAGATATTTTGCTATATCTTCTATCTGTCCCTCAGTATCTCTCTTTCACTCTCTCTCTCACTGTTCTTCTTTCTTTAACTGCCTTTATAAGTAAATATTTTTCTTTCTCATCTTTCTCTGCATGTTAATTTTTTGATCTTTTCCCAATTTCTTAGGTACATAGGTGAGGCCACACTCAGGTTGCTCATGGGTTTTCCCTGGAACAGTTGATATTCAATGTGAGGACCTCATATCCTTGGTCAGCAGCCTTAAAGACCCTTCCTTGTGTTGGTCACCCAAAGCACATGATATTTGCAGGACATTCAGCAGGATATTTCTGTTTCTGATCTAGATAACCTTGTTTTCACTACAGTAAGATCTTTCAGTGTGTGTATTTTCTTTATTTAAATGTGAGTTCAACTATTAATTTAGGAAGTTCTCCATAATGTTCTTAAGTTTTTCTGGTCTGGGTAATCTGATAAAGCTTGATACATGGGAGATGGCTTTGTTCTTGTAGGCATTTGTGTGGAACTGGTTTGGTTTAGAATTTGTGCTTCTTGTGGCCTGCTTGTGTGTGTGTTTTTTGTAACATTGGTTTTGGTCTGAGAGGAGGTGAGCCACTTACTTTGGTGACCAAGTGTCTACAAGGACAAATGCAGGATGCCCTCTATAGACCAGACCTAGCTATTTTGGTCACCGGGTAGATGCAAGAACAAATTTAGGCTACCTTCTGTAAGTAAAAATTAGAAAAGGCAGAGACCACTTAGAGTTTTCAGGTTGCCCTCTGTAAATTATATCTAGCTACTTTGGCCACAGACAGTATGAAAGAATGATTTCTGGCTTCCTTACATAAATTAGATCTAGCTACTTTAGCCACTGAGAGTATGTAAGAACAAATTCTGACTGAAACAACTGAGGTAACAGACTATTCAGCTTGCCTTCCATAAATTAGTTTTAGCAACCTTGGCCAAAAGCCTGTGAAAACAAATTCTAGCTGCCTTCTGTAAATCAGACTTAGAAAAGGCAGAGGTCCATTTAGTGGCAGAAAGAACAGGGGAGAAGCATTTTCTCACTCTGGTAGCTGTACAAGGAAAAGAGGGATCATTACTTACAGGAAAATTTGAGCCCATCTGCAGAAATCCCTTTCAAAGACAGTGTGCCCTGAGGTAGGACAGTTCCTCCTTCATCCATCTCCGATGGGTGAACTGAATGAACAAGGAAACCTGCCAGATATGACTAAATACACAACCCCTTTTCTCTGGGGATATCCTGAAATGGAGAATTTCTCTATGCCAACAAAACCTTAAAAGATGGCTAATTTATTTGCCTTTATTTTTGCCTCCCATCAGCCTACCTGAATAGACAGATAGTCTGTGCTTCAATCAACTTTAGCATCAAAAAGCCAAGGATGGTTTTTGGAAAGACAAGTAAGGAGATTCAACATATCCACTAGGTGGATCTAGAAAACATGGAACCAGAAGAGACTGTCCCACTGGTAACCCTAACTGGTATCCCAAAAATGGGGGAATGGAAAAGCTAGAAAGTTATAGTAGATGCTTACTAGTAGGGCTGAGGCAGGGAATTCTGGTAAAGTACTAAAACTCCAACCAAAGGCCAATTAAGATACAGCTGAGTTTCTTCAAAGTACTATCCAAACTTATAGAATGCGCACAAACTTGAATTGAGATGTTCCAGGAAATCAGATGAGTCAGAAAATTAATGTGATTGTTCATTGGACACAGCATTCCAGACATAAATGAGAATTCAATCAAGATAAAAGGTGTTGTAGAGATGAGTCCTTCCCAGTCAGTTATATAACCTGTAGAGTTAACAATGCCAGAAAGGAAATGAGAAAAATGGCAGTGCGGGATGAGGGCTCAAATGAAGGATGAGGGAGGAAGGAAGAGAGGGGCTCCACTCAATCTGAAAAAGCCTATTAAGGCAACCCTCTTGGAGCCCTGGGTAACAATTACTATGGGGGAGAATTTGATTAACTCTTGGTGAACACTAGAGCAATATATTCATTTTTTATTTTAAATTGTCTTGGGTCAGCATGAGGATGGTGCCAGTTACCAGGATAATAGAAAGATTACAATAGAAAGATCTCTTATAAACCCTAGAATGCCAATTTGACAATGTAAGCCTCCAAAATAGATCCATATATATGAAAAATGTTCAATAGCCTTCTTTAACTATGACATCTTAAGTAAACTTAATACACAGATCTTTTTTTCTCACTTTATTCCCAGAAGCTGTACCTACACATGTCTCCTGAACAAGTTTTATTATTCCAGATTATATTCACTCAGGATGCTGTACAAAAAAGATGAAGTGCTGTGCCCAGAAAACTACAAATGGGTAAGTTAAGAGCTGTGGTCAATGGAGTCCCATGACATATCAAACATGTAGTTCCTATAAAAATAGTAGTGGTGGAAGGGAACAGAGACCCTATGAAAAAATCGTATGTTTGAAAGATGAGACCAGGAAGGGAATTCAATGAGTACTACAAATTTTTCTTCAATCCAGCCTCATTTGACCCTGACACTACCTCTACAGCACTCCTATTTTGCCAGTAAAGAAAATAAATCCAAATGAGTACCATATTGTTCAGGATTCTAGTTATCATTAATGAACTTCCAGGATATACACCAACTATGCCAAATCCTTATACACTAATGCCATAGTTGGAGATTTGGATTAGTTCTCAGTAGTGAACTTGAAGGATGCCTTTTTCTACATTTTGCTAGATGCCTGGGATCAACTACACTTTGTTTTTGAATGGCAGGAACCCTAGATCCAAAAACACTCTGCAGTACTGCTGCATTGTATTTCCACAAGGCTTAACAATTTCCCAACAATTTTCAGGAAAATAGTGGTCAGTGTTCTCAGAAATTGTCCAACAAAAATGGGCATCCTCCAACAATATTTGGATGATTTACTAATCACCATCCTTGACAATGACTCTCATTTGGAAAATACCATATATTGATTTTGAATCACTTACCAGAATGTATCTATAAGTTTTCACCTCAAAAGGCTCAAATGTATAAATGAAAGGTAACACACTTGGGATTTGAGGTTAAGAAGGACAAATGAAGCTTTATGTCTGAGAGAGAGTGGGTAATTTCAGCTCTCAAAATCCACAGCAATCAAAGGCAATTATGTGGGGTTTTGGGAATGGCTGAGTTTTGTAAAATTTGGATCACCAACTTTTGATTAATAGCAAAGCATTTTTATGAGGTCCTCAAAGGCCTGGAAACTGAACCTTTGCTTTGGACTCAAAAATGTCAACAACTTTTTGATGAAGTAAAGGGAAGGCTGATCTCAATACCAGTGTTAGGCTGCCAGACCCCAGGAAGCCTTTCCAAATCTATGTGTGTGAAAACCAGGGAGCAAACCTAGGAGAACTAATCCAGTTGTTGGAACCAGAAATGCTGCCCATCACATAACTATCCAAATAATTAAATGATGGTCTACATGTTTGTGCACTGTAGTTGCCACTTGTGACTGCCTATGTGAAACAGAAATTTACGTTAAATCAGCAATCACTGTGTATGCATCTCACTAAGTTTAAAATTACTAGAATATAAGGGTGGAATTTGTTTGACTTCTGAGCCCATGGGGAAATAAAAAGCAGTTTTATTAGATAATTCCAGTGAGTAGCTGTGAGTTACTAGCTTTTAAAGTCCAGTTACATTGCTTGAAATCAATGTAGATGTCTTTGAGCAAAACATTTTAACTCATAACTGTCTGTAAACCAGTATGTATCAGTCAACCAAATTTGTCCAACCAACTCCTGCAAAATGCAGTTTGGGGAATGTTTCCAGATGGGAGCAGTTTTATGGATCAAAGCTACGAATAGACAGTATATACTTGGAGACACTTCAGGCAGGTCACCATAGGAGCCAGGGTCTTTTCTGCAAAGATATTAATACAGAAGACTAAATTGATGGCTCTGACCTAAGCCCTGAGACTCTCTCAAGGTAAGAGAACAAATCAATACACTGACTCTAAGTACTCATTCAACTCATTCATGAACCTTCACTCCCATGGAGCAATATGGAAGAAAAGAGGGCTACTTACAGCCAGCAATGAAGGCAATGAGCACTTAATAGAAACTTTGCCATTCCAGAAAGCACATGTCTGCCATCAATCATTGTGTTGACACACTGCCCTGGTCACCAAAGGGATGGGTCTACAGTTGCAAAAAGCAACAGAGCAGCTGATGTATGGCAAAGGCCAATGCTCATTCCACTCTCCATGGGGACATTCATCCCTCTCATGAACTTATCTCAAACACACTATCTAGGAAAAGGATTGTTAATGGGAATTTGCTAATTTCAACCTCAGTTCCAGCTAGAAAAATAACTCACAGTATGATACTTGTTCCAGAAGCCCCAGTCTACAAAATGTTGAAATATTCACATGAAGGATCCCACCATGGGACAGATACTTAGTTTGAGCCCATGAACCCATATTTAAAGGGCTCTAGTTTGCAAAAGATGGCTCATAAAAGTTGTCACTTATATGTCAGGAATAACCACAAGTTTGACTGATGCCCTAAAGTTACTGGAGTAAAATACCGGGGTGGGTGTCCCTTTGAAAAACTAATAAGTGGATTTTACCCAAATGCTCATGATTGATGACAATTATAAATATTATTTCATATTTGTGGCTATATCTTTAGGATGGGTGGAAGAATTTCCTACTAAGACAGAAAAAAACTGGAGAAGTTGCCAAACAATTGTTGAAGGAAATAATTCTTTGCTTTGGATTGACCAAATCCACTCAGGGTGACAACAAACCCACAAATGTTTTAGAAGTTACTCAGAGAGTAAGTAATGCCTTACAGATTACTTGCAAGCTGTATGCTGACTGGAGACCCTATCTATACGGTGGACTGAGAAAATTAATCACATTTCAAAGTGGACTTCAGTGAAACTGTGCCAAGAAACCTATCTGAGTTGGGATTAGGTTTTGTTCATCACTCTCCTTTGAATAAGAGTAGCTCTTAGAAGGGCACTGTTTGAGCCCCTCACCTCCACATGGATGACTGAATAATTTCAGGTTTAGTGATTGGTTCTTACTCAATACTTGAGAGAGTGGAGATGCCCACACTATCAGAGAAATGTTCTGGTCTTTATGATATTTTGCTAAGCACTCACACATTTAAACTTTCAGGCATAATACCCTAGGTACATCACTCCAGAGTGAAGAAAGTCCCAGAAGTAGAGAATTCAGAGAAAAAAATGGCTTTGGGAAACTGTCAAAGAGTTAAGATATTTGTTTAAAAGACAAAATGCTTACATGTTGTATTTTTCTCTTTCAACTTCTCTTGTGAACATTGAAAACCCTGAGATGATGAACAAAGATTGAGCCTCCCTAGATAATTGCTCTAATTCCCCCCTCTTTTGTACACAAAGTCTAAGGTGACAACTTAAATGACAACTTAAGTGACAACTGAAACCACGAGAAACTTACTCTCCCATTTTTGGAATCTGATCTTGACTCCAGGGAGAAAATTGTTGGGTTTGATGTTGTTTTGGGTTTTTGGTGTTTTTTTTCTTTTTTCTTTTGTGTTAACTTTCCATTTTTATAGTTTTGATTTTTATGAGTTTTCTCTGTTTATAGACCTGTGTTTTCATTTTCTTCATTTGTCTCTTTGCAGATCACTGTTTTTTCAGGCACATGTAGCAAACAACCTGGTTATTTAACATAAAACTGCCTTTCCATCAGGCAATGACAAAAAAAAGTTTCAGAAAACTGGAGTTTGTCCTAATAAGAAAATAAAGAAATAGCTTTGTGTCTTTACAGTTATAAATAATATTGTAGCTGTATTAGATATTAAGGGAAATGTCTGTGTCTATATGTCATGTGTCTGTATGTCATCCCCTTTTATTTCTATTTATTTTTGCTTCCAAGAATAATAACAAAATAGTATAGACAGCACCTATTGTAATTCTGAGCTTATAGCTATAGTGGTAATGTATTTAAAATTTAATGGGTTTGTCTGAAACACATATGCCTGTAAGGTTGTATTGAATATAATATTTTCTCTTCCATCTGGGCTATTAATGTTGCATGCATGAAGTCTTTTTTTCTAAAGGTAAAATGGGAGGTGGAAAATGTAGAGGTCATTTTTTTGAAAGCTAAAAACTCCAATTATGATATTAAAAACAAAAATTTAAGATTTGGCTGTCAATATTGTGCTGGTGCATTTAGGCAGATCTTTGTTGCAATTATATATTTTTTCTAATATTTATAACAAAATTTCCAAAAAATCTAGATAAGGAAAATTGGTATAATCTTATCAGAGGAAATTTTGTGGAACCTCAGTAGAGCTCCTGAATCTTTTTATACAATTCCTCCCTTTCCTCATGGGAAAGGCATCAGATGAATTCAACCTATTGAGTATCTCGTGGACTGGAACTTATTACGAAGCAATATCACTTGGGAAAAAGGCTTAACCTTAGAATGTACATAAATATTATCACTGGTGTTTTAAATATATATGAAAACTTTTAAGTGTCTGCTCTGTAAATTGTGTGTCAATTTTGACTGTTGTTCTGCAATATTGCAAATGGTAATATTGAAAAAAGTTCCTTGTCTATTATGTTATCAGATTTTAGCTTTGGTCTATTTGTAGAAATTGTTTCTAGAGAAAGTAACATAGGAAAACCTTCATTCATGCTATTTGATGGAACTCAAGAGTGAGCATTTTCTGCCTAAAAATGAATATACTATTGGGGCTAAACATATTATTTTTAAATTGAAATGATACTGGTTTTGTTTTGTTTGGCTTTGCTTAGACTCAAGAAAAATTTCTTTTTCCTTTTATTTTCTAGTTGACCAGGATCTGCAACAATGTTAAATTGTATTTTTGTCAGCAGAACTAACCTGTGCTTGTATTTTCTCTCTCCTTGATGTCATCATGCTATGGAAAATGGCAGTAATTCTTAATGCTCATGCAAATTGTCTATCTTTACATAATGTCAAGAGGGAATTTTGTCTCTTATTAAACTAGAGAATTGGAAATATATTAAATTATATGGTTTAGATTGAAACTTTTCTGGGAGCTAAATTTTAGTTGCACTGAGGAGAAAATATCTGCCAATTTATAGGGTTCCAGAGGCCTCCAACGAAGGTGGGAAAGCTTGTCTCCCTTGGGAGGGCTGAAAATACTGCAGAAAAAGCCCTGAGAACCTCCAGGAGAAAGAGTGATAAGACCATAACCTTGATCCTGAAGCTTGTACAGACCAGATGTTTTGCACTGAATCTTAGATCACTCACAATGTGTTCTCAAAAAGCCAATAAAATTATTCTGCCCTGAGAGTTTTTGCAAAAATATGTGAAATGTATTACAAATGCATTTTGCAGTACTACTGAATAGAATTGTGATGAAGGTAGAGAGAAAATGATTTTAAACAAATTGAACTAGTTCTAAGATTTTTTTCCCCTCTGAGCATTTGAAAAAAAAAAAAAAAACAACTCTGGTACTTGTTTGAGTAATGCCTCCATTTTTTCCCTTTGGGCTTGTACTGGTGAAATATTTTCCAGAAATAGAGGTTGTTGCCACACTAGCCATCCAAGAAAAATATCTAAAGACTAGTATTCCTTTTGAACACATTGGAATCCCAGATAAGACTGTTTCTTGACACGGTAGCCCCAGATCTTTATCACCATAGAAATGATGGCAAAATTAAAAAAGGGTATTTGAAAGGGAGACTAGATATCACAATGTAGTGAACAAGTGACATTTTCCCCACTCCCACATTTATGCAGTTGCCTTAGACTACAAGACCCAGAGTACCATGAACCAAATTTCTTGAACAAGGGAGTCAGGATAGTTCAGCATTGTTTGGTATACAACTGAACACATGCAGGCTTGGGGGTCTTGCTTCTGCAACCCTTAACTTGCACCCTGGTACCCAATTGTTAGCAGGATAGATGATATTTCACCATGTGTTGGTCAGATAATCTCTCTCTCTCTTTCTTTCTGTGTGTGTCTATTTCTAATGGGGCAAAGATATGGGGTCAAATTTTTAGCAAAATATTTTTCCAAGTCTAAGCATCTTAATAAGAAAACCAATGTCTCAGATTGAAACCTGAAAATGACACCTCCTGCTTATAATGCATTGAGCACTTTGCAAAAATTCTCACTAACACTGATCTTGTTTGGATCTTCAGAATATTTTCATAAAGGGATAAAAAGTCATAGTGTAGTGAGGAACAAACTTTAAGAAATGCTCTACTATTAAATAGACACATTTCCTAATAAGAAATACAGCTGGTGAACACATACAAGAAAAAATTACTCATTATTAGCAGGGAAATGCAACACAAACACAGTGAGATACAGCTCAAAATGGGAAAATGTCCCTTACCAATAAGACCAGAAACAACCATTATTGAGGGTATGGCAAAAAAGGAACTCCAACTCCAGCACACTGCTGTTGGGAATGTAGAGACCAATCCCTATGAACAACAATATGGAGGTTTCTCAAAACATAAAAAGAGACCTATACCATAAGATTCAGGAGTTTCACTTCTAGGTATCTACCCAAATAATACAAAGTCAGTAATTTGAAAGAATATATGAACTCCTGTGTTAATTGCAGCACTGTTTCTAATAGACAAGTTATGGAAACAACTTAAGAAATCAACAATAGATGAGTGAATAAAGAAGATGTGGTATACACACACATGATAGAATACTACTTGGCTATATAAAAGAGATGAACTCTTGCCATTTGTGACAATATGGATAAAACTAGAAGGGGTTATGATTAGCAATGTAAATCAGAATGAGAAAGACAAATGGTAGATGGTTTCATTCATGTGTAGAATGTGAAAAACAAACAATGGAAAGGACAGAATCAAACTGAAATATATGAAAATCTAACCAGTATTGAGGCTATTAGAAAGGGAGTTAGGGACCACAAAGGGCTTGACCTGGGTAGACTATGGTGGAAGGTTTTGGTGCTTTAGTGGTGGGCATGGTGTGGTAACATAAATGTGAAGAGGTGAGCTTACTTCCCTAAATCATATACAGTGTTGTAAACCAATGCTGGCTCAATAAGATGATACCATTTCTCAAAACAGTAGTCTTTCTGGAGGATAGTGCAAATCAGTTGTCAGATTATTTTTTATCATTTATTCTTATCATTAAAAACATTTGAACATGTTTCCCATTGTGTGATATTAACTTGTAACAGATAGTATTAGTTCCTATATGGGGGGGTAAACGCTGGGGATTACAATGTTGTGAAATTTATATATAAATAAAAAATAAAAAATTAAATAAAAAAATAAAAAATAAATAAATATATGAAATATAGGTATAGCTATTTCTTTATTTAAATAATTTATTTAAATAAAAATATTTAAGTAAAAATAAACATATAGAAATTCTAATATTTTCTTTCCATACCTAGAAGTACTTCATATATATTCCTCTTGGACATACATTTGCCATTTTGAAGATCTATGATTTTTAAGGGCATGTCAGAATTCATACTTCAAAAAGAAAGTTGTCTGGAGAGTAGCACTCTCCAAATTTATATTTTTACCGGAAATCAGAATCATATTTGGAAGGGGGAAAGCTCTTTGAGCTCTACCTCTAGATAAAATAACACTCTTGAAAGCCATAAATCTGATATGAATTTATGTGGTCTAGCCCCATACTTTTACCATTATACAGGGGTAAGTTGTCATTGTGTCCCAGCAAGCTTTGAGGTCATATTCAACCTGGTTAAAGCTTAAAAAAGTTCCAACAGCCTTGTCAATATTGAGTCTTTTTAGCTTGATGTGTTATTGTGTTTATCTATCCCTGTAGCTAAATTCCTCATGGAAATTTCATACCTGTGGGTGAGAAAACTGACAAAACTATATCAGTTTATTAATTAAGTGACTAAATTGCATAAACTGGAGGCAAAAATATGCTATGTACAGTAACAATCTTTATTATTAAATGCATATTATAAGTTATAGATGTAAATAATTTCCAAGTCCAATATTTTCACAGTGCCTTGGTAGTAAAAGCAAAAAGATGACATAAAAATGAAATTGAGTAAGAGTCCCTTTCAAATCAAAATAGCTTGATCTGGTGTTCTCTGTTGTAGATGGCTCCACTTCATGGAACTATAAACTGAGTGAAAATAAAAACTTATAAACCATTTAAATATAGTAATTATAATCATAAAAATAATAACAACATAAAATCATTCCATATTCAAAATACCTCTTGTTTGAATATTTAAATCTATATTTTGAAATTAGAACCCAAGTGACTTTATATAGGAAAATAGATGTTTTTATGTTGAATTTCATACACTGTACTTATGGTGTTTACATTTTGATACTGATTTTATTGACCCCAAAGGTTTATAGATAGGAGTTCTTGAGATAAGATTCTCCAAGAAAAAGAGTATGCTGTATAGGTGGCAGTTGCAACAGTTTTTCTTAGTTTAGACTTTTGCCTGCAAATCAGCTCCAGAATTAGAATGGAAAAAACCAAAAAGTAAAAGAAAATGGAGAATTGAGAAAAGTGCTTTGGATATAATTCTGACAACGTAGCATTCTCACTATAATAGGCAAAATAGGTGATTATTTACTACATGTGATCTGAAAAGCATTGCTTTTGAAGACCTGCCTTCTTCAAAATATCTTTTCTTCTAGTCTGATTCAGTGTCTATAATTCTTCCATTAAAAATGAGGGAGGAGCACTTTGAATGAAGGTCTATCTTTAAATTTTAAAATTAATATATTCCCAGGCAAATTAATATTAAGTTAGCATTAGTTATTACTATCTTACCAAAAATAAGTTGATTGGGTTATTCAGTATAAGAACAAAGGAATAGGACAAAAGACAAAACATGTTGAAGCCGGGCACGGTGGCTCGTGCCTGTAAGCTTCAGCCCATGAAGCGGCCGGAGCTAGGGATCGTGGTTCGAGTCCCGCCTGGGGCCCGTAGCGAGACCTAGTTCCAAAAAAAAAAAAAAAAAATAGCTGGGTGTGGTGGCGCACGCCTGTGGTCCCAGCTACCTGGGATGAGGCTGGGGATTGCTTGAGTCCATGGTACCCCAGGCAATGAGAGCCTGCGGTTCCACGGGCAAAAATAGCTAGACCTAGTCTCAAATAAAAACAAACAAAACATGTTGATAAAGAGTTAGGGTAGATAGTCACAATACTTGGATTTTGCATGCAAATCTAGATTTGTGGGTCTAGAGAGAAAGTGTGGTCATTGTTAAACAAAATAAGATTATTGCACACTTTTTGCCTTCCCCTTGAATGACATAAATAAGTTCTATGGGCTTTTGGACTAAGAAATGACATCTAACCTCAACAATTCCTCAACAATATGGACGCAGTCCCCTTTCCCTCTAAAACACTGGATGCGTTCAAAGTGAAATTAATATGTTGATAAAATTAAATCACTGATCTCCCGAAATGACTTAAGAAACATAATTCATGTTAATCTAGAAAATAGTAAGCACATACACAGACAAGACTTTACCATATTATAAGTACCCATAAAATTGCTACTTGTGATCTCATTACAACACTACATTATATTCATACACAAATTGCTTTAAAGTAGACCAGACATAGTTACAATCATCTTTTAGAAACACAATTTAACACTTATTTAATATTCAAAATATGTACCTCAGAATGATAATTAGAAGATAAATACACTATTGCTAGCAGCACAAATTCAATCCTGTAATAAGGTATTATTTTAATAAGTAAATTCAAGCAAAATCAAAACATCTACAGAGAACCCACTAGACAATAGTCCATTGATCTTTGATATTAGTATTGATTTTCATTTCATCAGTTTTTGCCTCAAATATATGGGTATAATAATGTATGCCTAAAAGAATTTTCTTCTTTTAAATATAGTGAATCACAGTTTCCACATTTCTTCCAGATAAGTAGCATATGCTTTCATTATATAGTAATCTGATTCTAAAAATATATTTTTAATAGGTAAACACATAACATGATTTTATTAAAACATATCAAGGTATTTAATAATATTTAAGACCTCTGCTTTAATTAAAACTCATATCCTGGACCTGTTTCCTACATAACAAGTACCAAACTGGTAGCAAGCAAGGCACTGTAAAGAGGAGCCTTAAGCTGCAAAATTTAATAATATGCTCTTTTCTCAAAAGGTATGAAAAACTGCCTTCCTTAGCTGCTAGGAGGCAGACTCCATAGGTCTAATGATGGTATTATTGTGGCAAAGCTGGGTAGAAAAATTACTGAAGACTTTAGGATCCACATGCCTACCTGCTTCCAAATTCTACTCTGGGGTTTTGAAGTTGTCTTGACAATTGCTACCTAACTTAAAGAAATACAATTGTAGTGAGTCTTTTCAAAGATGTAAGCTATACTACTTCATCTTTTGGCTCTACTGTAAGCTTAGTGAATGACTTCTTCCATATACTCAGGAAGGATGGCAAACTTTCACAGGAATGGCAATGTCACTCTAGAAACATGATTGAAAGTTACTCAATTGGGCAGGCCCATCAGATCCAGAGGTGATCTTTGGAAATAAATAATTCAAGTGAAGCAGAACTCTGACCTTTACCTATTTCTGTCTCTTAGGCCTATAGAAGTCAGTGTAAAGACTTTGACAAGCTATCTGCACCAGAGAGAGTCAATGGCATGTTTCCAGTTATAAAGCATTATTACATATGAATCTTTACTTTGTTCTTACTTTAAGGATACTGGAGGTCTGAGTTCAAATTTTCAATCTATAAATATGTGTGGCGATAATGTTCTATGTTGGCAGTGAATTGAAGAAAGTGGCTATTTGAGTCTTCAAATCTTAGGAAGAAATCACATATAGGAGATAAAATTGTTCCATCTTTATACTTCACAGAATGATATAATGTATATCCTACTTAGAAGACACCTAAAATATAATATTGGACTATCAGCTGTGTGTAATAGTTTAAATAGACTGCTATATTTCCTCTAAATATAAAGAGACTCAATGTCCACTGTAACAAAACTAGGTGTTTATTATGACTCCACATCAATTGTCTCTCTGTGTCTTATGTTTTCATAAAAAAACTGACTTACTCTTATTGAGATTATATGTACAGAATGTCACTGAAATTCTGTAGTTTAAATCTTAAACAATCATTGGCAAATTATTAAATGGGAATGTCAATATTAATAATGGTGAATCATAATATTCTAAATAGATTTGGTTATGAAAATGTGAATTCTTCATATAGGTAAGATAGAACATAACTGAATAGTGGTGGGTGAGTCCTGTGCTTACTTCTCAGCAGCTTACAATATGACAAATGTGTTCTGTTATACTTACATTTCAGGGCATGTTCAGTTTTTTTTTTATTTATCATAATTCTGTTGTCAGCATAGAAACAACATCGTTGCTCACAAGGGATTTTGAATGAAGTTGGATGCTATCATGCAAATCTTGTCTAGAAAGTCGTCTTTTAAACTCATCTGTGGTAAAGTAGTATATGACAGGATCAAGGCAGGAATTCAGACTAGCAAGACATAGGGCAACAGAATGAAATATAAGGATCACCCTTCTGACAAAGCAGCTTTTAATTTTGTTAGACTTGACCAGGAAATCCAAAGGAAAACTAAAGTGATAAGGTGCAAAGCATATTAGGAATACTCCTGCACAGGTTAGAATCATCTTCAATGCTTTCTTTTTCTCTCCAAGGTCCTGGGACACAGGAGGATATTTATCTTTCAGTGATAAAACTGTCTTCCAGGTGCAATATAGTATGATCATCAGAGGAGTGACAAAGCCAATCAATTCACCAATCGTCATGATGGCAACTGACTGGATCACATCGATGAACCTCATAGGAAGATCCACGAAACATTTGCTTTTGTTGCCTGAAGTACTATCATTACTGATTCTGAGGAAAGGAAAGATTAGAGAGGCCAGGCAAATAATCAACCAGCCAGCAATACTGACATATATGTCATATTTCTGTCTGCAGACATTGTAATGTAAAGGGTAGATGAGAAACCAATATCTTCGCACACTGATGCAGACCAAAAAGTAAATGCTTGCATACATGTTGACATACTTCAGGTAGAAACAGAACATGCAGACTTCGAGGCCAAATGGCCAGTCATGATTCAGGTAGTAAAAGATCCTCAGTGGCAGGGAGAGAACTTGTAATAAGTCAGCAATGGCTAAGTTTATCATGAATATCACAGCTCGTTTGGTCTCTTTCATATAGCCATAAAATATCCACAAGGCTAATATGTTTCCTATGAGACCTGGTACAAGAATGACAGTGTATGTCACTGCATAGATAAAGTATCGAAAGTCTGTATTGTCTCTGTCTGGCCCAGCACATGTCTCATTAATAGGCATGTTTCTTTCTAGAGAAACTGTCTAGAGGACTGCCAAATCGTGGTTAAAATCTTAAATTAGTAATTGCTGTTTTTTCCTAAAAGACTGATCCTCACTGGGTTGGAGCGACTTAGTATGAAACAATATCTTTTTACAGCTTGGATATGCTCCTCCTCACATTACTTAGGTACTTCTCAAAGAACTGTCTGTATATTTGCTTTGGATTTGTCTATAGTAACTACAGGGGAGCCTAGTATGTAAGCACATAGAACATGTTCTTGTTTATTCTAAGATCTGTTGGAACATCAGGACAGTTGATCCTTTCCCTTTAGGATCATGAATGTGCCATATAGGAGGTCTTCAAATTCCCATATGATAATAGCCATGTCTTTATAGGTGTTCAGCAGGATCTTTTCCCTTTATTGGCTCACATAGAAGAAATGTACCCTTTAGTACTCTGGATCCGCAACTCTTCAGATAAATTAACTTGGACAGATCAGCTTTCTGGGAACTTTTCAAATATGCTGGAAGCTTTAAAATATGGCAAATAAATGCAGAGCTGCAGGTGAAAAACAAAGGCAATTATTTTCTGGCACTTGTAAAAAAAGAAAAAATATGTAGAAAATCTAATCATTTGAGGGCGATAAATCACAATTTCTATAAAGCATTTTAAAACTTTTTTTAAAAAGTGAAGTTTGAAAGGAACCTTAGACAGAACCCAACCCTTGACTATTCAAAATGTCATTTGTGAACTAGTATTGTTTGAGAGCCTTTTAAAAGTGCAATAGAATCTCATGCCCCACCTTGGCCTGCTGAATCAGTTGTAGCCTACCAAGAACAACAGGTGATTCTTATGCATATCAGCATTTCAAATACTCTAATTCAGAACATGGATTCACTGTCCTTATTCTCAGATTCATCTAGGGAAGTTGTTTGTTTGTTTGTTTGTTAACCCCGTTTTCCTGGGGTCTCATTCAGAGATTTTAATTCATGTTACAATGTCCAAAATTTATATGCATTTTTAAGAGCTCATATGATTCAGATATAGTCAATTCAGCATTTGTCCTTGATTCATAATTTGGGGGCCACTGATTTGGTACAAATCCTTCCCAGACGTTTGAAAATAAGTGAGGAATCAATCTCTGTCTAAATGTTTATATTTACATGGGTCATTAGTTGCCTCTCAGTTATCCAAGACAATAAACCATAGCACCAGTTCAGAAAATTAAATTCCCAGAAAGTTAACTCAAGTGAGCTGGTGACTTTTGTTCTGAGGTAAACAAATTTTAAGTTAGGGTCTGGATAGTTGCCTTAAAGCTGCTGAAATGCAGGAAAATTTAATTGACTTTAAAGATATGTGGAAAATACAAAAATGAAATAGGAATTACAAAACATTCTCCATTTGTTTATCAAATTCATGTGGTTTGAAATGTGCTTGAGTCAGACCCTAAAAGAATTCTTACTTTCTGTTAATTGCCTGATAGGTAAAATAACATGCTCTGTTTAAAGACATAATATTTACTTTAATTAATTAAAAAACTGATGAGTAATATGAATTATGCAATTATATTAAAAAAGCAAATCTTTGAGATTTTTCAGATAAGAAAACAGTGGTGACATGGTGTTATAAAATATAGAGTAGTATAAAAGAATCAATATTGGAAGAGTTGTTAAAATTTGAGCTCCCAAATTGAAGTACATCTTTGAAATATTTCCATTGGTAGTGATTTTGATAAAGGGATAAGCACAACCAGGTGGCAGACCAAAAGCTAAAAACCATGAGTTTTTCAACACCCTTTTAAATATTTATATAAAAGTCATCACCTGCTGATGTCACTGGTTAGATATTAGAAATTTATATGTATATATAAAGTCAATAACTACTGAATAGTCACTTTTTCTATTGTGACCAATCACTTGAATCTATGTCACCTGAGCTGTTTCTCTTGAGTGTTTCCTCATGGTATCAGAATTCAATATATAAAAATGAAATTATATTTTATATTGATTTAAACTATAAGACATATCTTGTCAAATCTGTCATCTCTTTGATAATAATCTCCTAGTGACTCAATCTCACTCAGAAAAAATTCTAAATCCTTAAAATAGCCAACATCTTCCCACATAACCTAGCCCCTGGTTATTCATCTGATCTTACCTAAAACTCTTCCCCTTGCACACTGTCCCATCTACTCTGCCACTCTTGTGGATAGAGGAAGAGATCACGCATGCTCTTGCCTTGAAACCTTTGAATTGGCAGTTCCCTGTGCCTAAATGTTAAATCCCAATTATTTGTTTCACTTTCAGCTCCTTCAGATCTTCACTCAAAAATCACCATTTCATCAGTTTTCCCAATTTTCTTATTTATTTATAAATATATATATTTTTAAATAACCTTGTTTATTTTTTCACACTGTAAGATTTCTCACCTCAGGTGTGATCACCATAGTTTTTCCACCACCAAACTACCCCTGTCCTCCACTACACTCCACCAGGCTGTACTCCCTGCCCTTACCTACTTCCCCCCTCTCTTTTCCCCTTTTCCCTTCCAGGGGTGTCTCAGATCTAAGGACTGCTTTCAAGACAGTTTTAGAGTTTGCCTGATTGTTTGTTTGGTTTCTCAGGATTACATATATAAGTGAAACCATCAGGTAATTTCTTTCTCCTGACTCATTTCACAATGTTCTTATCTAAAACTGCAGCTCTCCTCTGACACACCTGATCTCCCTTCAGTATCTATTGTCCTCATTATCAGTCATAACTAACATATTCTGGTTTTTTGCTTATTTTGTTTTTATATACTTTCCCTACTAGAATGTAAAGTCCACGACGATCAGGATTTGTTGTGTTTTTGTTTACTTTACTTATGTTAACTAGAGTCAAAGGTTGTTGTGCAAGTAAATGTCCAGTATTTGTTAAATGAAATAATTTCAGTGTAAAAATTATTTGAGAATAAAAATCAAAATATCTCAAACAAAGAATATTATCTGTCAAATTTTTAAATCAGATTTTGCCTTAGACTTCCTTATTGCTATTAAGTTCACCAGTATTTGCCAATTTGTCTAAAAGTTTTGATATGTCACTTATTTTCCACTTCCAAACAAGTTCTTAAAGGGGTGATAATATACTGTAGGAAGGGAAATGTATGTTTTGGGATCAGAATAGTCTGGATTTAAATTCTTGCTCTTTCCAGTAATAGCTGTGTACAATAACATAGATCACTAAACCTCGCCTCAATTTTCTTATTGATAAAAATAATAATTATGGTATATAGTCTATAATCAGTGGGAGAGTTAACAGAGCTAATGCATGTAATCTATTTAGCATAATGTATAGTATGTAATAAGTTGTCAATAAACAGTTATAAATTAATGATATAATTATTAATATTTTCTACAACTGCTTATTTCTCATGACCAGCTCATCTTCTTTAATATACATCCACTCTAGTTCAGACCTTAATTAATTTCCTTATGAACTTTTTCAATCTTTTCTACATAATTCTGTTAGATATTTTATCCATATATGAATTATTTAAGAGGACTTAATGACTGCCTGTTGTCCAACAAATCACCTGGTACGTAGTTTGACTATCAATATTTCCTCAAGTATAATGACATCTGTCTTTACAGTTTCATATCCTACTAATACCTTAATATACCCAACTTTAGCGCTCCGCTAAACTAAGATCCTCCCTATTCAAATAGTATTTACTTATGCTGCTACCTTAGCCTGAAATATCTTCTCTTTTTCATGTACTTTAGTCCTACTTATGCTATATGAAAATTATTGTGGTAAACTTGGCATTGTTATTCTAACCCCCTTTTTATATTCCCATTTATACCTCTTTTAAAGAGTCTAATTTCTCTCTCTCTCTTTCTCTCTCTCTCTGATTAGTAACTTGTGCCTGTGTTTTATGTTTCTGTTCACCTACTCTTATTCCTTAAGTTCAAGTTCTAGGACTTATAGACCACTATATCCTCCAGCCATGTTTAGAATGTAGTTGGGTTCATCCAATATTTATTCAACAATTATTTATTTAGCATCTACCATTCATCAGGCATCATGCTTGGTATTTGAAATAAAGATAATAGAAAGAGCACATGGTCTCTGTTTTCTTGAATCTTATGGTCTAGGGAGGGAGAATGATAAATACCAAATAAAATTGAAAGTGCCATAATAGGCACTGTACAGTGTGCACTATAAACACAAAAGAGGGATACAAAGTATAATATTAAAACTTATTTGCTTATGTAAAGTTAACTTTAAGACTACTTTCCTAAATTCCTGTTAGGCGTTCCCTCACTGGGCACATTTTAATGAAATTTCATCAGTGTATCTCAGTCTATGACTTGAAATGATCCTGAATAGAGCATCTCCCTGAATATTCCTCTGGCTTTCTATTAAGAGAGTTGATGATACTGTCTCTTTGTTAGATAATATTATTTTCTAATACAAAAAGTTCCTTTGCATGTTGGACTTAAAATGTAAAAAAAAAAAGAAAAGAGTCAGCTATGCTCTAATGATGAAAATACTCCTTTATCTGAGTGCTGGAGACAAAAGATGAAAGGTGTTTTTGTTTTTTTTTTTTTTTCCTAGCACATACCACTATTTTTTGAAGTTTCTTTTCTCAGGGAAAAAATATATTGTAACAGGCACTGAAACACACTCCAGTGATAAATAAGATATTTACTTGGAGAAATATGCCACACTGCCTGAGCATTGTTTTCATAGATTAGCAGTATCTTCTGCCTTAATTGTGCTTACTTTTTTAAGAAGGGGGGAAAAGAAAGGAATAAAATAAAACTAAATTTATGGATTTATTATTTCCAGTACCTGCATGTCAGAAATTACTTCATCTTGTGCTTTTGCATGAAATTACTATGTTTGCCTTTGGATAGTTTTCTGTTTATCTAAATCTAAAGGTCCATTAAATTTTACTCAGCATATTATTATGGTCTAGGAGTATTTTCCAGCAATATTTTGTCTTTGTTTGCTTATCCATGCAAAATCTAATTCAAATGAATATCAAGGACAGTTTTCTATGTAATTTACTGAGACTTCCTTTGAGCAAGCTGTTATTTCCTAAGATACAAAACTATCCCAATCAAAATATTTTTCTGTATTTTAATCAAGAAAAGTGAATATTCAAAATACTGTATCATAAAATAACCTAATTTTTAATGGTTTTTTTGAGATATATTAGTGACAGGTAGAGACTATATTTTAGGGTACTAGCCCTTTCTAACAACCATCCGGTCATAAGTCATAGGCAACCAATTGCTCAAAAGCAGCACTATTTTAGAGTTCTTCTCAGGTACACATTTTAGTAATCCTAGAAAGAACAGGCTTAGTGCTGAAAGGGACTATATATGACATGGAGCTAAACAAATTTTGTGGATTTGTTTGAGAAGCAATTGCACCATCATGCATACATGAGTAATCACAAATATCATATTGAAAAAAAAAGGAAAATTCTCTCAGATTCTGATTGTTACACAAAGCAAATCTCAAGGATTATTTTTCAATTTTGGAAATCTTCAAAGTCAAATAGTTTACAACCTTTCCAGGGTAAAGCTGCATGTAGGTAAAGAATTAACAGCAGGGTCATAAGCAAATATTTTAGGAAGTCTTTATCTAGTTAACTTCCCTAGAGAATTCATCAAATCTACCCTACTGAATATTTCATCAAAATTTGCATTTGCCTGAATGTCACATTCAATCATACCCTCAACATGTTCTGTTTTGACATCTTCTATGATTCCCCCATAGATCAAATTCATGAAAGAAGGAAATATTTGCGTGTGAACAGACAATGTGAATACTGCCATTTTTGTCACAAAGATCTTTCACTTAAGTGATTTTGAATGTCTGTTAAGATCTAAAATGAATTTTATTTCAGCAGTTACTGCATTTTTAGTTTCTCTGTTCTGAGAAGTAGAAGGTCATCACTTAATATCACTTGAGTAGTGAGTAATGCCCAGTCGCATTGCCTTTCCTTAGATATCTTAGTTTGTTTACATATCCTAGATTATGTACCAATTACACACCAATTGGTATTCAAGATGGTGATCTCAGAGGTTACTGAAATATGAACTGATAATTCAGAAGTAGTTTAAAATCTAGCATTTCTTTGCTCCTACCACCCATTTGAAAAAACGATCATTTGCTCTTACACAGTCCTCATTTTTCACGCTCTTGCTCTTATCCACATTATGTGTAGATATTATTTCTATTTCTTCCATTTTACTTAGCACTTCTCAAAGGTGGTCCGTGGGCCAACTAGAATGCATATTCCAAAGCAGTATGCCCAGATTGATAGCATTAAACTTACCAACGATAGAGACAAAGTATTTACCTTTTTAGCAAGCTTCACAGAGAACCAAATTTGAGAGTCTTCAAACTTGAGAGTCTTCTGTGAGTTATAAAGGGAAATGCCAATAGAATATCAGTCATATTGTAAAACTTGATAACCAAATTAGGTCCTTGCATTAATTCACTGTCCTTTCCTATCTTCATTGCTATGTTTTTGATTTTCCTCTGCTTAAATCTCCCTAATGAACACAGGTGCAAAAATACAAAATAAAATCTTAGTAAACTGAATCAAATAATGCATCAAAAATGTTATATACCATGACCAAGTGAGATTTATTCCAGGGGCACAAGGATAGTTTAACGTCTGAAAAATCAATCAATACAAATCACCACAATAACAAACAGAAAAATAAAAACTATATGAGCATATCAATAGATGCCAATAAAGCACTTGATTAAGTCCAACATTAATTTATGATAAAGGACTTTGAAAAACTCAGGATAAAAAGGACACATCTTAACAAAATAAAAGCCATTCATGACAAACCACAGCAAATATCATCCTTAATGCTGAAAAACTGAAAGCATTCCCATTAACATCTGGAACAACATAAGGGTTATCCACTCTCACCACTGCTTTTCAATATAGAACTGGAAGTCCTAAATAGGGCATTTTGGCAAGAGAGAGATATAAAAGTAATATAGAAGGGGAAAGAAGAAGTGAAACTATCATTATATGCAGATGATATGATAATTTATGTAGTGAATCCAAAAAAATCCACAGAAAAGTTAACTAAAACATGTCAGTTCAGTAATGTAGCAGGCTACAAAATAAACACACAAAAATCACTGTCTGCCTATATGCAAATCATTCTCAAGAAGAAAAATTAAGAAAAACATCCCATTTACAACTGTACCAAGAAAATTCAAATACTTGGGAATAAACCAAACAAGAGGTGAAAGATCTTACAATGAAAATTATAAAACACTGTCAGAAGAAATAGAAAAAGATGCAAAAAAATGGAAATATATTCCCTGTTTATGAAACAGAAGAATTAACATTACAAAAATGGTCATCCTAAACTAGTTCAGTTTACAAATTCAATGCAAAACCAATAAAAATCTCAGTGAAATTCTTCAAAAAAAAAAAGAATATTGAAATTCACATGAAACAAACAAACAAAAAAAAACCTGAATTGTTGAAGCTTCCCTGAGTAAAAGGAGGGAAGAGCAAAGGCATTGCACTCCCAGGCTTCAAACGGTATTACAAAGCCATTATAATAGAAACAACATGGTATTGTAAAAACATTCACATACAGAGAAAGGAATTAAATAGAAATCCCAGAAATAAAGTCACATATATGTGGTTAGCTAATCTACACAAAAGGACCAAAGAGTATACACTGGAACAAGGAGAACTTCTTCAATAAATGGTGCTGGGTAAACTGGACTGTAACATGAAAAATTAGACTACAATATCACACCAAATATAAAAATCAACTCAAAAGGAATTAAATATTTGAATGTAAAATATGACACCATAAAATATATAGAAGAAAACACAGACAAAACACTTCAGGACATAGACCTCAGAGACATCTTTGAAGACTTATCTCCAGAAACAAAGAAATGAAGGGAAAGATAAACAGCTGGGAGTATATTTAAACTATAAAACCTCTATAAAACAAAAGACAATAATCAAAATGAAGATACTCCCAGCTAAATGGGAAAAATTATTTGTTCACCATACAATGGATATCAAAGATTTACAAAGAGTTTACACAACAAAAAATAAAGCAAATAACAATAAAAAATAGGCAGAAGAACTAAAATACACTTTTCCAAATGGCCAACAGACATTCAAAAAAAATGTTTAACATTACTAATTATTAGAGAAATGCACATTATCTCACTCCAATGAGAATGACCACATCGAAAAACATGGAAACAATGGAATGGAATGGAAAATGAAAAATGGAAAAAAATGGAACCAATATATGCTGAAGAGATGCACAAATAAAGGGACCCTTCTACATTGCTGGAGGGACTGTAAACTGCTCCAGTCACTATGAAAGTTTTGTGACAGTTCCTTGGAACACTAAATATTGATCTCCATATGATCCAGTAATTCCACTCTTAAAAATCTACCCAGAGAACACAAAAACATTAATTTAAAAAGAAATCTGCACTCCTATGGTAAACAGTACAAATGTCCCCCCAATAGATGAATGGACAAAAGAAATTGTGGTATATTTATACAATGGAATATTATCCGATTGTCAAAAAGACAAACTAATGTCATTTGCAGCAACATGAATGGAGCTGGAAATTATTATTCTAGCTGAAATTAGTCAGAAGTAAAAAGATAAATACCAGATGGTCTCACTTATATATGGACTATAGAGAAATCAAACAAAATAGTCAAAATAAACACTGACCATAGAACTGAAGTGCATGATAAAAGAGGGAGAGGTGAGAGAGGGCAAAACAGTGGAAGGATAAACACAAGGGAAATTGGTGACTATTCATGGGTGATATGGTATGGGTACTACAATAATGAAAAAAAATTAAATCTTATCAAGCATCTTTTCTGATCATAAATATATCAAACTAGATATCAAAAGGAAAGCAGGAGAAACCTCTCATACATGGAAACTGAACAACACATAACTGAATGATATTGGATTGATGAGGAAATTACAGAATACCTTAAGACAAATGACAATGGAGACACAACCTTCCAGAATTTATGGGATGCAGCAAAAGTGGTGCTAATAAGGAAGTATAAAACAGTACAAACCCAAAATTAGAAACAAGGCAGACCTCAAATAAATAACCTTATTTCCCACCTCAAGGAACTAGACAAAGATGAATAAACAAAATCAAAAGCCAGTTGTAGAAATTAAATAATAAAAATGGAGTATAAATTAAATAGAAATAAAAGGGATAGCCAAATTATTAAAGAAAATGGCTCTTTGATAAACCCCACAAAAAGACAAACCTTTATTTAGCCTCACAAAGAATTAACAAGGAGAAAACCAAAATTTATAAGATTATAAATAAAAGAATTTACTACAGACAGTGCAGAAATCCAAAGGATAACATGAGATTACTATGATTATTTGTATTCTAGTTATTTCAATTACCTTGAAGACATGAACAAATTCTTGGACTCATACAATCACCAAAGACTGAATACAGAAGAAATAAAAAGCCTGCCTACAATAATATGAAACAAAAAACTGAAAAAGTGATCAAACTCTTCCAATAAACAAAAGTCCAGTACCGGAAGATTTCACTAGTGACAGCAAACAAACCTAAAATGAGGTTTTAAAAAAAGTAGTTGATACCTATTATCTCAAATCATTTGAAAAATTGAGAAAGAGGAAACACTTCCAAACATATTTTGTGAGGTCAAATTACTCTACAACCAAGACCAGAAAAATACAACAGACACTAAAAACAAAACAAAACAAACAAGCAAATAAGCCAAAAAAAAAACCCAAAAAACCTTACAGATCAATTTATCTAACACTGACACAAAAAATCCTCAATAAATTCCTAGTGACCAAATTCAACAAAATATTAAAAGAACCACACAGCATGACCAAGTCTTATTTATATAAGGGACAGGATGATTTAATGTCTGAAAATAAACCAATATAATTCACCATGCCAATAAAAGGAAAGATAAAAATATCATCTGACCATATCAATAGATCCTGGAAAAACGTTTCATAAGATTCAATGTCTATTTATGACGAAAACCTTTAAAAATTGGGGATAAATGGGACATATATATATATATATCAATATAACAAAGGCAATATATGACAAAGTATCAGCTAGTGAACATCATTCTCAATGGTGAAAAACAGAAAACTTTTTAAGTAAAATCTGGTATAAGACAAGGATTTGCACTTTCACCACCACTCTTCAACCTAGTATAGGAAGACTTAGCTAGAACAATCAGGCAAGAGAAGAATGTAATAGGAATAGAAATAGAGAAATAAGACATAATTTATGATTTGTAGAACTGGAATTATGCCGCTGAAAAAATTAATTGAATAAAGTCAGTTAAAAAAAGGGAGCAGGGTATAAAATCAATGTGCAAAATATTTGCCTTATTATATGCAAAACTGAACTAGAATAGGAAAAAAATTAAGAAAATAACCCCGTTGATAATTACTACAAAGTTAAATAAGTAGAAGTTAATTTAACAAAGTATGTGAAAATAAACAGAATAAATAAAACTGAAATTCATATGGTATCACAAAAGTTCCTGAATAGCCAAATGATCCAGACATAAAAAGAGGAAGAATGGCAGTAGCACATGCCCAGACTGTATACTGTATACTGCAAAGCTATAATAATTAAAACAGTATGGTCCTGAAACAAAAACAGACATACAGACCAAAGGAGTAGAATGAAGAACCTAGAAATAAACCCATTCGTATATAGACAGTTGATATATAACAAAAAGGCCAAGAATGTACTTTGTGGAAAAGCAAGTATCTTCAATGCATGTTGTTCGGAAAAGTGGATAGGTTCTTGCAATAGAATGAAACTAGACAACTATCTCACACCATATACAAAAATCAAGTCAACTCAAATAAGCAAAACATTCAAACTTTCAGAGATATCTTTGTGTATTTGTCTTTTGCAGAAAGGATAACAAGATAGAATATAAGTAATTGGAACTATATCAAACTAAAAACCTTTGGTACAAAAGAGGAAACCATCACTAAAAGAATAAAACACCCTACTAAGTGGGAGACTCTATCTGAACATTATACATGCGACAGGGGACTATTAAAGATCCACAAAGAATCAATACAACTCAACTGAAAGAAAAAAATAGCCCAATCAAAAACTAGACCAAAGAGCTAAACAAGCACTTCTCCAAAGAAGATATATAGATGGCCAATAGACACATGAAAAGATGTGTCTTTTGAAACATCTGATATATGATATATACATTTGATATATGAAACATCATATATCATCAGAGAAATGATAATCAAAACCACAATTAGATACCATGCCACACTTTTAAGAATGCCCCATTTAGAAATGTCCAGAAACACATGTGCTGGCAAGGAACACTCTTGCACTGCTAGTGGAAGTGTGGACTCCACCATACTCTATACAAAACAGTGTGGTGGTTCTCAAAAGATTAAAAAGGTTTGTGCCATATGAGTCAAAAATTCTACTCATGTATCTACCTGAAAAATACAAAAATACTATCTCAAGGGGAAACATGCACGCCCATGTTTATTGCAGCATTATTCACAATAGCAACCTAAGCCCAAATTGGAGAAGGGTGATCAGGAAGATCTGGTGGTATTTATCTATCAATGAAGATAGACTCTTGTTATCTTTAGAAACATGGATGGTGTATATGATTGTGTTATATGAAATAAGTCAGTAGGAAGAAGACAAATACAGAATGGTATCACTTATATGTGGAATATGAAAACAAACTAGAGTCAGATGACCTTATAAAAATGATTATAGAACTGGGTTCCCAGAGAGCAAAGGGGAAAAGAGGAAAAAGAGCAATTCGGGAGCACATTGGGCCATGGTGCTGGACTTGGGTGTCTTGGTGCTGGTGCAGTATGGTAACAACACCAGAGTAGGGACATCCTTTATTTTCAATAGACAAAAAAGAAATGTAAACTAATGTTATAGCAGAAAAAATGTAAATACTAAATTAAAAATACGTAAATATCCCTAGTTACTCCTCAAATAACAGTCATGTGCCTGGAGCCATTTTTGTTCTTGCAGCAGCAAAACAGCCCTTATGATAAGGAAAAGTAAACTATGTTTTAATGGTAATGGGAAGTTTGTGACAGGTACATGCTCCCCTGGTAAGGGTGGAACCTCTAGAGAAGGTGGCACATGTTTGCTAATCCATATCTTTCTCAATGTGGTATAAATCACCATATTTGAGAAGATCATTATAGCTAAAGTGTTTAAGAGATAAGTATCTGTTGTCCTGGATATGTCTCTAAAAGGAGGGTTACAAAGGTAAGGCAGGGAGAGACCTAGGCTAACTTCCAAGACAACTGTGCCCATGATTCTAGAAACCAGGTAATGACATAGTAACTCTTGCCCAAATCTGGAATAAGGGTGCCTGAGATATGAAATATCAGCATCAAATTATATTATAGATCCTTGTCAGAACTGTTGTTACATGTATCTTTGTTGGCATTTCATATATTGACTGAAAAGAGGTGGTGAAAATTGAGTCAGATAGGACCCTTTCATATGAAACTCACTCTACTTCCCAGAGTTTTAGATATTATATACACAAAGACCCAGAAATTTACTTTTCTCTAGGACATGACTCGAGTGTACTAAGGAGTCAGACACCTTCTCAAGTCATTCTCTGGAACTTGGTTGACAGGCAGTATTTGAATAGAATTTTTCATGCTCATGTTCACTGCACAGTGCTCTGTTATTAATTAGGTCATTTTTCAGTGAAGTGGCAATTATTTACAATAGTTGGTCTATTTCTGGTCACTTCTTATTTTACTAGAATTAAAAATAATATAATTTAAGATTTATCCATACTGGAAGACTGAACAGGTGAGTGTTATGCACTCTTTTTCTTAGGCTTTAAATGTAAAACTATGTCATTCACTCTTTTCCTGCAGTCTGTAATTTGAGTGTAATCTAAGCCATGCCATACAGAAAATCTTATCTTCCAAAATATTTTGCAAATGTTGTTAGAGAAAGGTTAAAAGGTTCTATTCTGGGTTGACCTCAGAGTACAAAATAACATCTATTCAAATGAATAGGCATGCAAATAAGGAATCCCCAATGGCAAATGCAAACTTTTTCCTACCTTTCCAGCACAATATCAGGAATTACAACAGTATTTTAGAAGGAGGAACAAAAATTTCCTATTTTATTTTTGTTTGCAGCATTTGACATGTGCAAAAGCCTACTTCCTTTTGTTAAATTAAGCAACATAACTTTAGAATATTTCTGATATTTTTTTTATCAGATACAGGTTGAAACTTTTATGCATTTTCTATGGAATCCTTTAAATGTCCTCACTGTGATGGTCTAAAAATAGACGTTTTAAGTTCTATTTTCTTTTTCTAGTATGATCTCTTACTATACTCTTCCAAATACTTAGGCTTCCACTATACCAAGCAGTTATTGAATATACCATATACTTTGATCTCTCTTTTAATATAGCCTGAATGAAGACACAGTTCAGTACCTTGTCTATTTTGAATAGGAAGATTCTTGATGGAATGAAAAACCTTGACACTGTGCTTTTCTTCTGGAATATTTCCTTGATCTGTGCTCTTCTTCTGGAATATTTCCTTGAGTCATGATGCAATTGGTTATTTTTATTACTTTGACTTATGACAGGTTGTTGCTTGTATTATAGTCTGATGTTTTCCATTTTATATATAGTTTAATTCATTGTCTATTAATGCACTAGATTTTTAATTCATTTATAAATTTTTAATTGAAAGAAGCAAGCTTTTTATGAAAGACAAAATGATAGATTAGAAGTAAAGACAGGAATGTAAGACAGCCTGTAAATGTTCAGGGTTGGGTAAGGAGATGACTCATTTTAAATTGTTTTAGAGTAGGGATGTATCATAACACCTGTGTATCTCTAGGAACACTTAAGATAAACCTGTGCTAATTGTCCATTACCAGATCTTTAGAAATTGTCTGTTAGTGTATAATACAAATATCCCTGCATGATTTTAGAGCCACTTCTTCAATTATCTAGTTCTGTATAAGTCTTTTAGCGTGTCCTTTAAAGGCTCATCAAGTTATCAAATTTAAAAGCCAGTTTATTAATCTCAAGTTTTTTATTTAATCATTGATATTGATCAATGAAAGGCAAATTGGGGATTGTAAAAGCCTTTTTCGTTTTATTTTATCTTTTCTTACATGAGTGTTCATTTTTTGTACAATATTTTATTTTTTCCTCTCAGGTGTAGTTCATATGTCTCCCACCCCAGAGCACCTTTAACCCATCACTATAGTACCTCATGCTTTTCCCTCCCTTGTTTAGACTTTTCTTCCCTTCCCCTGCTGTATGATCTAAGGTTAGATCTAAGGTTAACAGCAAAAATGCCTTTTTCCTGCTTCTAAAAGCTACTTTTAAAAGAATTTTCTATTTCTAATTCTAGTCAGAATCATATCTGTATTTTCTTCTTGTACAGATTTTTTTCCCCAAGAAGAAAATTTGCTCTTCCTCATTAGTAATCTGCTGATGGAAAAAATAATGACTCTAGGGCCGGGCACGGTGGCTCGTGCTTGTAAGCTTCAGCCTATGAAGTGGCTGGGGCTAGGGATCGTGGTTCGACTCCCGCCTGGGGCCCGTAGCGAGAACTAGTTCCAAAAAAAATAGCTGGGCGTGGTGGTGCACACCTGTAATCTCAGCTACCTGGGAAGCTGAGGCTGGGGATTGCTTGAGTCGGTGGTACCCCGGGCAACGAGAGCCTGCGGTTCCACGGGCAAAAATAGCGAGACCTAGTCTCAAAAATAAATAAATAAATAATAATAATAATAATAATAATAATAATAATAATATTGACTCCAAATGCCATCCAACTGAACTGATCAAGATTTCCTCCATAGTTTCCAAAATATAGCATATTAAATATTTGGGGTTCAAATTGAAGTAACAATCAAAATCAAAACATGTCTTTAATATCAGTGATGTTCCCACAAGCTCCAAGTCAATTTGACTTTTAAAAAATTGCCCAAATACAAATTTACCATTTTCACCTGCAAGCTACAAGCTAAGGTAGAGTGCACAAATCAAAACATATTCGATGGCTTTCTAAAATGATCTCGACTCTTAAGAATATACTTCAGGAGTTAAATTGTATTATAATCAAAGAAGGTACAATTACAAGCAAGTCAGGCTAAAAAGTAGGACTTCCTCCCCACATTGCACAAACACATACACCCCAAAAAGGGGTACAACATATTTCTATGAGGCAATGTGGTGCTATTTTTACTTTCTCTACCACAGTCTGCTGCCTTCTTATGGCAGGAAATGACAAGTCCTTCCCCCCACCCTCCCACAGCCATGGAAATCATCAAGAACCTGAAAGTATGTTTAACAGTATAACAATCACCGATCCTAAAACCTGTAGTTGATAAATTTACCCAATTCACTTGCTTTTGGTTTGACACAGACCAATTTCTTATCACTCTATGCCATGATCAGCTCAAAGAGTAAAGCTAGACATCTGGACACACATAGGTCCAGAGAATTAACTTAACCTAGGTTGAGTTCTGATGTAATTAGGGTATACATTTCCCACTTATTTTTTTCTAATTCTTTTCCCTTAAATACACTTTGTGAAAAGATTCCACTAAGCAAAATTAAAGAATAGCAGATGTTTTCACTTAACTGTGGTATATAGAGAACCCAAACAAAAGGTCACACAAACATTGAAAGCTGGCCATAAATGAGGCATCCAGTAGAATAGGGGGAGAAGGGGAGAGGGAGAGAGGGATGAGAACAGGATGAGGAAAGAGCACCATGAATGAAGACTAAGGCTAGCAGAAGGGGAGTGTGGTGGGGTGGCAGCAAAGGGGAGAGGTGATTCAATTAAGGATTGTTGGAGTTTTGGTGGTGAGTGTGGGGAAATAACATACATTTGAGAAGGTGTAAGCCTCTACAATCAATATCATCTCAATAAATATAGCTTTTTTAAAAAAAGAGTGAAAGTAAATTAAAACTTGTTACAATAATGAAAGGATTTTTTCCTAGTGAATGGCATTGTTCACAATATTTCATTGTTTTTTGATGACTGCTTCATTTGAATCATATGTAAAACAATAACCACTTCTTAAGATTCACACAAAGTTCACTGCCATTTCTGTTTCCTTCTAATGTTTTAAGAAATATTATAGCAGTGACATTTAAATTTAGATGGTCTCCTTTTACTTACCAACTTAAGTGTATATCAGATACAATGAGGTTAGAAAAGTACTCTGACAATTTTAAGGGTCAATTTTCATAGCTATTGAACTCATTTACAGTAATTACTGATATGTAAAGTATGGTTAATTTAATTTTAAGAACACCATTCAATAGTTGTGAATATCCATTATTTGTTCTGTGATAGTCTTCTTATCTTCCTATCATATCTATTTCACCCATCCATCCATCCATTCATCCATCCATCCATCCATCCATCCATCCATCCATCCATCCATCCATCCATCCATCTGTTATGTGGTCACATAACAGACAGAATAAAGAAAACCGAAGCAGTAATCAAGTCTCCCCAAAAACAAAATTCCAGGACCAGATAGTTTCACAAGTGTATTCTATCAAACATTCAAGTATTAGATAATATCTATCCTTCTCAAACTCTTTGCAAAAAATTGAGAAGGAATACTTCCAAATATATCTTATCATGCCGAATTACCCTGATTCCAAAGCCAAGACACAAAAAGAAAATTACAGACCAATTTTGCTAATGCACACATTCCAAAATTACCAATAAAAATATTAGCAAAATGAATTTACCAGTGTTTTTAAAGATTTGTACAGCATTCCCAAGCCATCTTTATATGAGGACAAAGGGATAGTTCAATATCTGAAGATCAATCAAAACAATTTACTGCATCAATCAAATCAAAGAATTAGAACATAATATCAATAGAGGCTGAGAAAGCACTTGATTAGATTCAACATTTATTCGTGATTAAAAATATACTCCAGAAACTGGAGAGAGAGAGGAAAGGAGGGAGTAGTGCCAATATGACTTTAGATATTCATAAGCCCACATAGTAGATACTTAAGTTAAACACACACATATTCACGTACACAGGATATGTGCACTTAAGCAGTTGTTACATATATATATATAGAGAGAGAGAGAGAGAAAAAATCAGCATCCTAAAATTTTATCAAAAGCATTTTGTTCAATTTGTACATAGACATACTTCCAAATTGAGAGAAAGGCTGCCTACTCTGGTTTCTCCGCTCCCCTTTTTAGTCAAAGAAACAGATTAAATAGACCATAAAAACAGGAACAAGACTAGGAAGATGAGTGAGAACACAAAATTCCTTGCACACCAAATGTCAATGTTTGCCAGAGAACTCACTACAAGATATATATTTTAATACAATATTTCTTTAGAATTCTTCAAATTCATGTTGAATATAATATCTTAATAAGAAAGACAGAATCAGTTGACCAATTTTCCATTTTACTTCAGGCTTTAATATAACTCAAGACAGAACTATTAAAAAAGATATCACATACCACTAAATAGTCCAGAAATCACAGCTTTTCTTGTTGTATATGATTATAAGCATTGACTGAGAGAATCTGGCTATTAACTGGTAGAGCAACACATGTGAGGAGATAAGTAAGGGCTTTCACTATCTGTTCAAGACCCACAGAGCAAAAATACCACTTTCAGATATGATGCCAAAACAGAAGTGAAGACCAAATTTGATTACCTAAGGTCTCCTCCAGTGCTGGTGGAATTCCTTACTCAAAGCAATAGGGTCTCCAGGGGAAGCAATGGGAAGTCAGACTAGTATAATTCATTCATACCTGAAAGAATATAGAAGAGCAGTGATCAAATTTACATGAAGAAGATGATCACGAGACATTGGCAAATTTTAGCAGGTACTGTAGAGACCCCAAAAACGTATTACCATGAGCAAAGGTATCTTTATCTCCAAGTCTTTGGTCTTAAGGGGAAAAAAACAAATACAAATATAACTTTACCCTCTCTTTTGGTGGATGATGTGCAGCATCAGTTCTCCATATGAAGCAGCTAATGTTTTTCTCCCCCATTCTAATAATCTGTAGCCAATATAGTGTTGATTGGCAGGTCAAAAAACATTTGCTCATAAATAATTACATAAATTTGCATCCACTTTTTCTGACCTGCTTAAGGAGTACTTATGTATAATTTATTCTTGATCCCTTTCTTTGTGTTGATTTTAACTTTCATCTCAAACTATATATTGTCTTAATTTATGATATAGTTTGATATCTGGAAAAGATTATTTACTCTCAATTTTATACTTCAACTTTTTAAAAAACATCCATGTTTATATTTAACAGTATAGGATTTCTCCCCTCTGGTGTGGACACAATAGTTTTCCTACCACCAAAGTGCCCCTTACTCTCCACCACATTCCACCACACCCTTCTCCCTCCACATTTCTCTACTATACCCAAGACCCAGGCATTCCCTTTCCCCATCCTTAGTGTCCCAGATATATGGTCTGCCTTTAAGGGTCAGCTTTACAGTTTGTCTTTGTTTGGTCTCTTATTTGGTTTCTCTAGATTCCACATAAGTGACATCATCCAGTATTCATCTTTCTCCTTCTAACTCACTTCACATAATCCCTTCCATTTTCAACCATATTGCCACAAATGACAAGAGTTTATCTTTTTTGATCATTGAGAAGTATTCCATTGTGTGTATTTACCACATATTCTCTGGGCACTCACCTGCTCTGGACCATTTAGTTTGTTCCCATATCTTCATTATTGTAAATAGTGCTGCCATAAACATGAGAATACAGGTTTGTTTGTTTTTTAATTAGTGTTTTTGTGTTTGTGGATAGATATACAGGAGTTGATTTGCTGATTCAGATAGCAACACCATTTCTAGTCTTGAGAGCTTGTTTGGAGGTGCTAGCAGGCGAGTGCTCCTATACCCTCAACTGAAAAACCATCTATTTGGGAAAGGCCATTTTCTTTGACCCAGCACATAGCTTGGGGAGGGACACACAAGGAGTGGTGAGGGAAGAAGGGGACACCCGCCTAGCCAGCCAGAGCAACCGAATCAACCCTGGTGATCAATTGAGTGACAGATGTCGCAGCCAGATCGCCCTCACATCCAGCCATTTCTAGTCTTGAGAAATTCCTCACCTCTTTTTATAAGGCCTGGACCAGTCTACATACCTACCAACAGTGTGATAGGATTTCTTTTTTCTCCACACCATTGCCAGCACTTAGTATTTGTGGGTTTTTTTATATGGGTCTTTCTCATAGATGTGAGGTGGTATGATATTGTGGTTTTGATTTCCATTTCCTGATAAATAATAATGAACGTTTTTTCATATGTCTCAGGATTATTTACATGTCTTGTCTGCAGAAGTGCTGATTTAGCTCTTCTGCCCATTTTTTTTTTAATCGGGTTGTTTGTTTTCTTCTGTTAAGTTGTATAAGCACTTTGGCAAACCTCATGATCAATCTCTTATCAGATATAAGATTTGCAAATATTTTCTCCCAAATATTTCCTATTTCCTCTGTATGTTGGTCACTGCCTCTTTCACTGTTGTATTTTTTTTTTTAGTCTGTTATAGTCCTGGTTGTTTAATTTGTCCTTTGTTATTCTTGCTGCTGCAAATGTGTACACAAAAATGTTCTAAGTTGTATGTCTCAGTGTTTTGCCAGCAATCTTCTACGTATTTTATGGTTTCAGGTTTTACATGCATGTCTTTTATCTGTTTTGTGTTGATTTTCATGAGATAATAGTTCAGTTCTATTCTTTTACATGTGACAGTTAAAATTTTCAGCACCATTTGTTGTAGAGGCTTTCCTTGATTCAGTATATATAAATTGTTCCTTTGACATATATATTAGTTGTCCATAAATGTGTGCTTTCATTTCTGGGCTCTCAATTCTATTCCATCTTTGTGACTATTTTTTATTTCCAGTATCGTGCTGTTTAAATTATTATCACTTCACAAAATAGTTTGAAGTACGAACATGTGATGCCTCTATTTTTCTAAATTATAATCAGGAGAGGTTTGGCTATTTGGAGTTTTGCTGTTTCTGTATGAATTTCACCAATCCTTGTTTGATTTCTTTGAAGAATCCCACTAGGGTTTTTATAGAATTAGCCTTGAATCTATAAATTGCTTCAGGAAAAATGACCATGTCGATAATGTTGATTCATCCAATCCATGACCAAGAAATATTTTTCCATTTCTTTGTGTCTTCTATTTGTTTTAACAGCATTCTATAAGTTTTCCTTTAATGAATCCTTCACCTTTTGTCATTTTATTTCCAGACATTTAATTTTCTTTTGAGGAGATTCTTAGTGGCATGGTTTTCTTAATTTCTTCTTCTATTAGTTCATTATTTGTGTATAAGAAAGTAACTAAGATTTGTCTGTTGGTTGTGTAATTTGCCACTTGCTGAACTAGTTTATTGTTTCAATTAATTTTGGGGTTCCTTTTATTGCTTCCTCTTCTTAATTGCTCTAGCTAGGACTTTTAGTATGATATTGAATAGCTGTGCTGAGAATGGACAACCTTACTTTGTACAGATTTTAGTGCAAAGATCATTCTCAATATTGATAATGACACTAGCTGTGAATTTGCCAAATATGGTTTTTATTATGTTAAGGTATGTTCCACTTATCCCTAGTGTTCAAGGGTTTTTATCATAAATGACACTGAATCTTATCAAATCCTTTCTCTCCATTCATTGATAATTATCATGTAGTTTTTTCTTTTCTTTTTTTGTTGATGTAGTTTATTACATTGATTAATTATGTTCCTGGTACAACTCCCACTTGGTCATGGTGTATAATCTTTTTAATATGCTGTTGGATACCATTTGCTAATGTTTTATTTAGAATTTTTGCATCTGTGTTTATTAGGGAATTTGGCCTGTAATTTTCTTCATTTTCCTTTGACTTTTGGCTTAATAAAATATGTTTGGAAGAATTCCTTCTTTCTCAATTTTTTTGAAAAAGCAGGATAGGTATTAGTTCAATATCAGACGTTTGGTAGAAATCACTAACAAAGCTATTTAGTCCTATACTTGATTTTTGGAAGAGTTTTGATTGCTATTTGAATGTTCTGGCTTGTTTGAGAAGGAAATTTCTCCAACAGAAAGGAGAGCCTTCCAGAATAAACTACTCTTGACTGTTATTTTTTTTTCCTTAGAGTATTTTGAATGTATCATTCTATTCTCTTCTTGCCATCAGTGTTTCTTGAGAAAGAGTTGATATTAGTGTAATTACGTTTTGGCAGCTTCACTATTTTTTTTCTTTTTTTTTTTTTTTGAGGGGGGTGGTAAATAGAGGCAAATTTATTTAAGAAAAGGAAATCGAAAGTTCAGAAATAAAAGAAGTTAGAATAGGAAGACAACCTGAGTTGATCACGTTCAGGAGGCGATAGGGATGGACTACCTCACTTTTGTTTTGTTTTGTTTTTTTAATCTTAAACTCGTTAGAGTTTTATTTTACTATTATGTGTCTTACTATAGTTTTCCTTTCATCTAGATAGCTAAGGATTCCTTTTGCTTCTTGTATTTTTATGTTAGCTTCCTTTTTCAAATTAGGAGTTCTCCACTGTTTCCCAGAAAAGATTCTCAGTTTCATTTCCTTTATCTTCTCCTTTTGGATTTCCTACAATTCTTTTCCTTTCCTCGTGGTATTAGATAGTTCTTAAAGTGCTTCTTTAGTCTTTTTCCTTTGCTTCTCTCTCTTACCACTTTTTCTTCTTCAAGCTATCTGATTCATTTTGATTTATTCTACTTCCATAGCTTTCTCCTGGATTTTTTTGTTTTCTCCTGCAATTTTTATATTTTATTCATTAAATTTTGTATTTTGATGTTCTGTTTGTTGTCTGTTTCTCACAGTATTCATTTTCTTTTCTAAGTTTTCTTTGTATTGCTTCTATTTTGTATTTTCCTTATTCGTGGCCATCCTGAGTGTTATACATGCTAGGTTTAAAAAAAGGTTCCTCTGTGTCTATGTGGTATGGTTCTGGGTTTTATCTTCTCTCTGTGGTGTATTATTTCCCTGAAAGTTTGCTTGGTCATTTGTATTTTCCTTTTGTCATAATGTTTGCTTTGGGATTGCTCTGCTCTAGTTGAACTTTTTGTTGCCTGTGCATTCGTCTTTCCACTTTTCTGAACATTTACTTGATAATGGGCAAAGATATTGTGTTTTTCTAGGATCAGAAGTGGTACTATAGCTGCTGTTAAAGTATTTCTAGGCCCTATTCGAATAGCTGGGAGAGTTGATGGCAAGTGGCAGCAGATGCTAGTTTCTGGAACTGCACCTCCCTCAGGAGTGGTAGCACAGGGCCTTTCCCAATGCCTGGGAGAATGGAGGGTTGCTGGATTTTCTTAATGTTACAAGGTCCTATGTGACCCAAACTGGGACTTTCATCTGCTTCTGGGGCACCAGTGACTGAGTGTTGAGTGTCATGAACTTCGCAAGGGTTATTGAGGGCCCACAATCTGCAAGTCCCAGACTGGGTAATATATCTGCTCCTGAGGTACTGGTAACTGTGCCTAGGGTCAGTGATGCTTACTTATGGGTTACTGAAGAGTCTTGTGTAGAGCAAGATCCTGCATGGCCAAGGTTGGAGCACAATTCTCCTTCTAGTGCAGCTAGCACTGAGTGAGATGCACTTCCTCGATCTGCTATGAAAGGGTAGGTCCTGAGTGGCCCAGATTAGCGTGTGTCTGCTCCTGAGGCACTGGTGGCAGAACACTAACTGAGAAGCACTTCCTGGATATGGAATTTTAGCATGACATTTATTACAGGGCTAACATAGGAAATATTTTGTAAACACTTCATGATTTCCTTTTTGCAACAAATCCGTTTAAATGTAAATAGAGGTGGTACCTCTATTTAAGGAAAAGTATATCACGAAAGCATCTAAATCCTTTTTGTATGCTTCAAAACAATATATATTAATTTATTTGCCCAAAGAAAATAAGCTCTATGATTCCAATGGTCACATTTTATATGACCTAGACTACTATCCATGTTACCATGGAAAAAGTAAATAAACCATAAAATCATAAATAACTAAAGCATTTCATCTGTGCTTTCTAAAATCCTAAACTTTTCCCATTTTATTCTCTATTTTATGTATTTTATCTTTTCCTTCATTTCCTAATGAAGTTGACCCAGCCTAAATAAGAGAATAAGCTATTTTGAAATTGGTACGTATTTACTCCCTCTATTATGAATTTTCTTTTTTCTGAATTGGCTTTATTTTAAATGTATATCTCATCTCTCACAATGTTTGTCTTTAATTTTTAATTGGTTTACTGTATGATTCTGAATTATAGGATCACACCTCTTAAGCACCACAAAGGCATCCATAGTGTTCCACTTGTCTCCTCTAAACCTTGTGTTCCACAATCAATCTCCCTTTCTGGTAGTCTCAACAGTCAGACTTTGAGGGTTTAGTAGTGGTCTGGTTCTGCCTAGCCCTTTGTATTTTTCTCTGTGTTTTACACACAATTGACAAAGGAACTACCACCATACATGCAAAAGCATAAATCTAGATCTAGACTTAAAGCCATATATAAAATTAATTCCAAATGGAAAAAAAATATTTATAAATAAGAACTGAAAACAAAAAATACTTAAAAGAAGACAGGGAATACACTACAGGTTATCTACCTCAAATATATCTTTCCAACAGCAAAGGAAACAAAACCAAAATTAAATAGAACTTTATAAGACTGAAATACTTTTGTACCTCAAAAAAAAAATCACAAAAGCAAAAAATCAACTTACAAGAAGGGAATAAAATATTTGTATATTATGCATCTGATGATGGGCACATTTCCAAAATATCCAAAGTATTTATACAACCCAACAACAAAAACAATCAGAAAAAAAAAACAATTAAAATATAGACATTTTTAAAGAAGACATTCAGATGACCTACAGGCAATGAAACATTGATCAACATCATTTATTATAGGTGAAATGTATATCAAAACCACAATGAGGTATCACCTCACTCATGTGAAAAAGGCCCATATTCAAAGGAGTAGAAATAAGGAATGTTGGTGATGATGTAGAGAAAAAGGAAAACTCATTCACAATTGATGGGAATGCAATTTGATGGAGCATCTATGAAAAATAGTATGGAGATATCTTTAAAAACTAAAAATGGAAATGCCATATCCAACAATACTTCTGCTAAGCATTCCCCAAGAAATATGCAAACCTTAATACAAAAACACTTGTATACATCCATATTCTTAGCAACACTGTCCACAATTGTCAAGTCATGGGTTCAAGCTAAGTGCTCATCAAAGACAACTGGATAAGAAAAAGTTGTAGAATGTGTACTCAATGGAGGACTACCCAGCAATTTTTAAAAAGATGAAATTATTTCTTTTGGAACAAAAATGAATGGACCTTGAAGTGATTATACTTATTGAGTCAGAAAATGAAAATCAGAATTAGATGTTTTCACTTATCTATAGAATATAAATAGAAAAAAACCATAGTAACAAAGCACAGCAAATATAATCTTAATTTAGTGAAAGATATACTGATTACTGGATAAAACATGGGAGAGGCATGAGAATACAAGGAAGGGAAAGAGATAGTGCATAGGTATTTAGGTTTGGTGGAAGGTGAGTGAAGTATGTGTACATGTGGAGGAGAAAAAATGCAATCCAAAGTTATACAGATATATGAAAGACTTACAAATTTAATCTTTAAAAAATTAGTGGTAAAAAAGTGAAATCATCTTTTATTAATTTGTTTTTCACATTCTGACTTATTTTGCTAATAAGAACTCAATTCTCAAGTGGAATGGGAAAAAATAGTGAAGGATGGCTTTATTGTATGGAGATAACATAGTAAAATGGAAAGAACTTTGGCAACCAACAGAACTGTTTAAAACTCAACCAAGAAACAAGAAAATTGTATATAATTTTGAGCAAATTATTTCATTTCTTTAACATGGGCTTCCTCATCTGTAAAAAGGGGGAAATTTAGTAAGAATAAGGCTAATTTCTATTTTTGTTATAAAGAATTTCAACTCAAAGTTAGAGTTCATGGTAAAGAGATTCCATAAACCTAACACATGCTAAATTATAAGTAGCTGCTAAGAAGTCATTATTTGGAAATACTTTAGAATAAGTCATAAATCTTTGGGAATGAAAATCAACATCTCAGAGGTGTTCAAAATCTAATGTTGACTTTAAGTCATAGTAACGATTTTGGCCTTTCTTTGAAGTTCATGCCTTGAGCTTTGAGGAGGCTTTGGGAATCTCTAAATGCACCTCTAAGCCCACACTGGATTATTCTTCGTTGGCAATAATATAAAAACCAGATGAACTTCCCAGAGTTGGGTGAATAGAACAAGGTCAAAGATTCAGAATTGTCTGTGAATAAAATCAAACCAGCATGCTTAACAGCGAGACTGAGTAACACAAAATTAATTTCCATTCCAGTAAGAATGTTTTAAACACTAATATGATTCCATACCCACTAAAGAACTATCTGAAATTAAAACTTTACTTTTGAAACAATATGAAAATAAATCTATTCCATCTTTTAAATAAATGCCATAACTTTTGCAGAAATAGTGAACTAATCACCACTTCTTAAGAGTACTTCATATTCTTTGGCCCAAGATGACAAGGAGATTAGTGCATAAAAACATTACTGGATTAGAAAATTTCCAAAGTAACATCATGAAGTCTTTGGAAGGGAGTATATTAGTGTGGTTCAACATTAATTTTTATTTTTTTATATATCCCAAATATTTCCAACAAGTTCTCAGGTGAGTCACTAAATGAAAAATCTGAGAAAAAGACTGCATCTCTATCCAATATATTAAATCAGTTTGCATATTGGAAATACCACAAGGCATGGGGAGGGGCCACCATATTTTACCCATTTTTTTCTAGATACTATCTTATTTGATATTTTCACTCTGTATGTATATGTTTGGCTCAAGTGCCAGTCAAGGAATAACATATAACTCAGGGTAATTAACTTTAAATCTCTTTCCTACTGATTCATGTAACACAGATTTACAGATTTACAGATTCTTGGAGGTCAGGTAGTTTTACATTTCTTGAGTGGTATTCCCCTGGGTAAAACTAAAAGAGACACGTAACTTTTTTGAATGGTTAATTCTTATAGCTATATTTTAGAACCAGGATAGCTAATAATAAGTAATTCTACATTAAGTATGATCCAGGTCAAACTCTGAATCTGAGAAACAGCATTTTGTCTCTGCAGATTGCAAATGCCTTCACAGTATTTTGATTAATCAAAGTTCATGGTCTAAATGAAGTTTGTTTGATTCTCTGTGACTAAAAAAGAATTTCAGCAGTAGTCAGAGCAAAATTCTTAGCCTAAAAATCTAATGGATAATCACTCTGAATGACTTGGCCCCCAGCTCTACTTTTCCTAATTAGTTATCCAGACTGGACAGTTCATAGTTTGTTATGCTCCTACTCTGCTTTAGTGAGATAAATTATAATTGGGTGATTTTATTATATTTATGTGAAATTAATCACAAATCATTTTTTTTTAGTTCTGGTAAGATTCTGTAGATTAAAGAGTTTCTAAGGAGAAGGAAATTCTGTACCAGATTCCTTGATACAGACTCTGCTTGTGTATCATAACACAACCAAATATTTCTATTGTCAGCATTCTTCTTCGGAAACATTGTTAGTCAAGGAAACTGAACTTTACTACACTGAACTAGTTTTAAAACGTATTGATCCAATTTTAATCCTAGAATCCCTAGGGGACAAAATGAGATGTCTGCTAATACTATTAAATTTTAAGCATGTTAGGATGAAGTCGTGGAAGAGGTTTGACAAGAACAATGAAATCAGGTAGTATATCAGGTAGTATATCAAAACTGGATATACTGTGTTAGGAGCTGAATATTAATATTGTAATTGGAATGTGAGAGTAAAAACCCAAGTGAAATATATCTTTAGAGCTTAAGTTATTAAAATATATAAAAATTAGTGGGGACCATGAAAATAATGATTTAAAAATCCCCTCTGTGGGTTTTTACCAAATAATAAAGTAAGAAGTTTCTAATTTCTACACTAACATTTAGACTAGGTAAATTTGATGACCCAGTAAGATAACAGCACTAGGTTTAGTTATTTCTTTATTTACTCTTACTGAGTTACCTAGATAATCACTTTAACTTTCTAACATGCCAAGCATGTGTGAACTTAGAGTGAAATTATCCAATTTTGTAATATTATTATGTTTCAAGATAGTCTTTTGTTTTACTCTTTATGAGTATGTCTAGGATATTTCCTTGACTTTTTTTATATGTACAATATATATCAAGTTGCCAAATGTGAATTAGACTCAACAACTTCAATTTTCCTGAATGAAGAGTATTAAATATTTAATGTTTCATTATTAATTTAGAGCAGAAATTGTTTCTGTAGTTTGGAGTCACTGTCTTACTAGTTTGTCTCTGTATTTGTCTCTGTCTCTGTATACTATATCCATGTATGTGATATTAATCACAAATATCAAGAAAATATGTCATTTTGCAGTTTTGGAATTGAATGTCTTTATAAAAACACTTAAAATAAATAAATAAATCAGTCTATCTTCATTTTTCCAGCCCACCATTTGGTATGACACTTGAAATCTAGTACAGATACACAGGGTAACAAAATTTTAGTTTTAAAGACTCAACTTGCATCACCTAAAAGATGCAAGTGCCAACAGCAAATGATTGTGATTATAATCATCTTATAATTAAATTGGAAAAAATATTTCATCATGTGAAATTAGTCATTAACTTATCAGAAATACCTGGTCATGTGTTACTAGTCTATTGAGAAATACCTGAATTTAATATGCCAATATTAATATGCCAAGTAAAAATGAAAAGAATTTTAGTTATTTAGTTAATTGATAGCAGTTAAAAGTTAGACCTCCAGCAAAACTTTTGAGAAGGAACAAGTAAGACACAACTGAACCTGTGTTGGTCTATGCATACTTGGTTTGTTTCATATCCCATACTTCTGATTATTTCTCTAGATTTTTTCTTCATTCTGAATCCTTAGCTGGTGCTAAGCAATAACTGCTACAAATGAAAGTAATGTCTCTGAAGCCTCTCTCTTCTCCCAATTGTTTTCCAATACAAATACAAAGAGAACCCACTTCAACTTTCAGATACCAGATATCAGCCTGTTATGTGATAATGATTAGTAACTGTCAAGTCACTACTGCATTGTTTTCAGTATTCACATTTGACCAAATATTGTAATGTTTATCTTCTCCACACTTTATCCTAAATCTTATAATCTTGTTTTAGCCAGGCAGATATCCTGTAATCTTAACTCTTTTTTCAAATACAGAGTTTCATAAACCTCAGGATTTCCTGAGTACTTTCTCTTGTCTTATATCTTGCATGACACTCACATAGCACATAAAGAACAGGTACATGGCCAGGTCTGTATTATTGCTGTTTTACCACACTTGTGCATATTGAATTGTATTTTTGGATTTTATTCTGTGTGCATAGTTGAATAATAATCTCCTTGCAATGAAAAGTAAGCTGGTAAGCTAAAAAACAATCAAGATTTGCTACACTATTAGAGCTCTTGGGAGTCATCTGAAGTGTGCCACTGGAATGGAGAGGTTCCTGAATGATTTCAAAATGACATATTTTGATATCTTTTACACTGTGTATCATCTTATAATTCCCAATGAATAATGCATGTGTCTCTTAATCCTCAAGTCCTACTGACAGTAAGGAGAAGTGAAACAACCACTGAACAAGGCATCAAGTGACTTGGGTTATATCTGTTTATCTCTCACAGACTCATTGTGTTATTTGGTCCAGTAACTTCAACTCTCTGAGTCAAGTTTTTCCATCATAAAATACAAATTGTCAATCTATGGCATTTGCTTGAATGCATCAAAGAATCAAAGATATTTGCCATTGCTCCTGTGAGTGATAGGATTTGAATCTGCTTCTGAAAATGCATTAGTCTCTCATTCTTGACACTTATGGTACAAGACAAACAGTTTTGGAAAGTCACTTAAATTGGCAAAAGAAATGAATCTATTTGTGACCCTTTTAGGATTTGGTAGAGGACATAAAAAGGAATTATGTTCTCTCTTGGATTCTGGGCATCTGACTGATGATCAAAAGTATAAATAAGAGGTATATAGAAAATGAACTTCTTTATTATCTACTTCAGTTACTGGTAAAAAAAAAGGGGGGGACACATGAGTTCATTTGTTCCTAAAGGACTCAGTGCTGGAAAGTCAGTGATCTTTTTGGATAAATCAATGCTGTGTATCATCTTTACAATTTTCCAAACTATATTACACTGACCCTGATAGAAGAGACACACTGGGAGGTTCCAATCTTACAGAGATATTACTACAAACATAGAGCAAGGTGGAGCAGCTACATGTAGTTCATAAATTCAAAGAACATTTTGTAACAACAACAAAAAAATTTCCTCTATGGCAAAAATTTCTTGGAGGATGAATTTTATGTAATAAAATTATTTGCTAGTGTGACTGGTAATATCTTTCCCAAGCTGAAAAGGTTGAATACTATCTATAAGACTTATACTTTTGCCTCCACAGCAAGCATAGGAAAAAGTATTCCTTACTGAATAACTCAAAACACTCTAACAATAACAAATGTAACTCTGCTGAGTACCATATGTTTTTCTTCTTTGGAAGAAAATTTCTCTGTTGATAGCAGAGAATGGAGTGAAAAACTTATTTGATGTTTAATCTTGAGTCATGTTGCATTATGAAAACCCACCTTCTCCTGTTTTTTAATCTCTGAGTACAGTTTCTAGTAGCTACATTTCATTGATAGTCTCATAATTTGGTAGGTAGAAGGCACGTCTTTTAATATTTTCTCTTTGAGCACAAAAGAGAAACAACATGAAAGCAAAACCAAGAAACAATTTCACTTGTATTTTGTCAAAATAAGTCAATTATGAGTATATAAAATATAAATTTAATGCCAAATTATTTTATCCATTATGGAATTTCATTCTTATAGCTAGATGCAGCTTATATCTGAGAAACAGAGCAACTGTGCTTGTGGTCTTTTTTATTTTCCCTCTCTCATTATAAAATATTTTATTTCCAGAGTACTTTCTTTAAAAGCAGACTCTCTACAGTTACCATTAAGTACAATTCACTTTGAAAGTGAAAGTATCTAACTGATACTAGCTTTTAAGAGCATGCATTCATGTTGGTAAAGATCCGGACAAAGCTCTTATTTTATCATAGATAACAAATTTAACCATTTTAATCACACAGCAGATAAAAGTCTTATACTCAAGAGTTATAACAAACAGTAAATAAAACTGTACATTTATGAAAGTAACTCTACCTAATATATATCTGTTAAAATTACAAAGGCTCATATGGCTATTTTATTCAATATCATTTGAGTGAAACACATTATGAAAACTCTCTTTCAAATACCAAGTTCAAAATTACTTCCCCTCATTAGGCAGCCAACCATATGATTATATTTATTTGTGCATGGAACTTACAATGGTTTAGGCTCATTATATTAACACAACACTTATTTCTAACAGATTTTCAAAAACCTGATGTGAAGAGGTCAATTTTAGATATCAAGGTGAAAGGCTTGATATCAAACTACTCATACATTAAAAAACTGAGCTTACCGTTTCAGTTTCCTTCTGTTTCCTCAGAGATCTCCAAAGAATTCATGCAACTACCACTCCAACAAGAATGCTACAGATCTGTGCATCAGTTTTGACTCCTTGTTCTGAGACTAACCAATCCAATCCCTCTTCACTAGAAAGAAAGATAAGGAAGGAAGGAAAGAAGGAAGGAAGGAAGGAAGGAAGGAAGGAAGGAAGGAAGGAAGGAAGGAAGGAAGGAAGGAAGGAAGGAAGGAAGGAAGGAAGGAAGGAAGGAAGGAAGGAAGGAAGGAAGGAAGGAAGAAGGAACGAAGGAAGGAAGGAACGAACGAACGAACGAACGAAGAAAGGAAGGAAGGAAGAGAATGGAGGGAAGGAGAGAAGAATTAAGGAAGGGGATAAATAAAAAAGGAAAAGAAAGACAAAAGAATATGAAGAAAGAAAAAGAAATGAAATTCCCAACATTATGTAACTACTAAAATATAGAAAGCACGGTAGTGAGATTTCAGATTGAAAATGTGCAAGCTACTTTACACACTCTGAACATTTTTGTTTTCCAGGGTGTAGTGCTCTCGCTCGCTTGCTCGCTCGCTCTCTCTCTCTCACACACACATACATTAGTGATGCAAGATTCTGCTATGGTCTGTAGATAGAGCTTGCAAAACTTGACACTTAGCAAAGGAAACTCAAATTTCTGTTTACAGGACCACAGTGCATTATATTCCAATTCTGTGGTTGCACTCAATTTTGAGTTTTTAATAGCTCTTTGCAGAAGATTGACTCTCTCTGGTCCTTTCATAGATAGTATATCACTGCAGTCTTCCCAGGGATCCTCTCTCTTATCTCTCACTTGTTGCATGCAGGTACTAAAGTGCACAACTCCATAGGTAGTTTCCAATAGTAGAGGTGAAATTGGGAATGACCTCTGCCTAGAATATTCTTGGATGTAGAAACCTCTAAAATCCAGACATGTAAATAAATATCTTACTCATTAACACAAAATTGGAGCTACTAAACCTACCTTCCACTCCCTATTCACAAATTCCCCTTTTCCCTGATTCCTTGTGACCAGAAAGTACAGGTAAGCCCCCATTTTCTCTCAGTGGTTAGGGAGGATTAGGTGAAAAGAAGGTCATTTTCTGTCACCCAGACCCATATCAGCAGTCTCTTGAAGATGGTCTTTCAAGAAACCTCAGATTTCCAGGACCCAGAGCCCCAATATATTAGGTACCTAACACTCCATCACCAGTATCATAGGAAGATGGACAGGAGATAGCTGGAGACAAGACTTGAGTAGTATATCAATCAGACTAAGGGAGCTTTTCATATAAGCCATGGAAAGAAAAAAAAAAGGTATGTTAGTACAAGAGTGGCCAGGACATACCTGGATGGTATCTAGGGGGTTTTTTTTTTGCCTCAAAACACCTCCTGCACTAATGTCAGAAACACCAGTTTTATAGGGGTAAGCATTTCTTTCTTCCTGAAGTCTTGATTTTCAACTTCTGGTACTCCTAGAGGTATGCTTCCATAAAAACTTTGGTATAAATAAATTTATTACAATTGTAAGGATGAAATTAGATGGTGGAAACCTGATGTAAAGGAAAACTGAAATGATCTCAGGATCAGGCAACTGAATTATTAAAAGCAATCTTTAATGATATACTAATCTACCTTAGATGACACTCATCTTGACTAAGTGGAAGAAAATGTGATGAATGGGGAGCAAATTGATCTAAGTTTGCATTACATTCGGTATGTTGACAGCAGACCAAAATACATTGTTCCTGTTTTGTCTTTTTCTTTGTACTCCAGGATCTGGTAGAATATGTGGGCATGCTGAGTTACTTAAAGACTTTTTTCCTACCTGCTTTTGGTGTGACTAAAGTTTATTGTGATCCTCTCCTTCATCACAGAACCTAGCTCCATTCAACAAATACCTTTTGAATAACGGTCCATGCAGAGAAATGGATCAAATACAACTGGGGAGGAGGCAATGGGGAAGGAAATGGTAATAAAAGGTCATAACTCCCAGCAGCTTGTAAGAATCTAGTTAAGCAGATTAAAATATAAGATAATACACATGTGATAAGAACCTAAGAATGTCATAACTACAGGTATAAGATTTCACAGAGGAAATAATGGATTGAAAAGCAAAGATAAGGAATAGAATTTTGGAATGGAAGTCAGGTAAGTCTTCAAGGAGAAGACAGTTTGGTTTAGACCTATTAAGAATAGTAGAATAATGGCATATAGTTAACAAAGAATAAAAAGATATTTGGATTTCTAAAACCCCCTTAATTTTTTAAAAATTATTAAAAAGCTTTATTATTTGTATTCTTATTATTAAATCATTGTAAAGCAACTAAGATATTACAATAGCTTATACATGCAGGGTACGTACAGACAAAAAGAATATAGGTCAAGGTTATTAACAAGAAACTTTCCAGATACAACCATCCCACAGGAGGGGGCAGGGGCTTATGAATGGCTTATTCCTGGTGCTAATTAGGAAATTCCATGTTGATTGGTTTGGGATTGGAAAATATTTTCAATCTCTATTGAAATATACTGTATATATTATAAAATGAACAAGTTTTTAAGTGTACAGTTCATTCTAGCTCTACTTATGGACTTTTAAAATTTTTATTATATATATAATATATCATTGTGTACCACGGGATTCCCCCATTTCCCCTTAACTTTTGCTGCTATGTACAAGCCCAACTTTTTGAATCCATATTTTACTCATGTCTGCTTCCAACAAATAAGCCTTGGGTGCAAGCATATTAGCTTCCTTGAGTCTTCAGATTGCTGTCTCAGATCAATCTCATAGGCACCAATCATGTGTTTACAAATAAAACACACTCTGATGAAATTTCTTGATTTACATTGCACTTACCTTTCCCGTTTAGGTCAAAAAACTTAAGCTTGATCAAAATCAAAGGAATGTCCTCATAGGATCATTGTTAAATTCCACTATGAATTAGTGTAAGAATGATAGCATATCAAAGATGAAGGGACTTTGAGTTATGATTTAGTGCAAGTTCTTATTAAATGTGAGAGAATAAGAGAAGAAGTAGCAATTAAGCCAGGACAGAAAGCAGGGTTCTTGACTTTTAAGATGTCTTCTCCAAAGTCACTTTTATATGGCTAATAGTTGATGGGATCTATGACACAGGTGATGGTTTTGTAGTTATACACTCAGTTACAAGGCATTGTCTTTTTTAGTTACAGAGGAAAGGGTTAATACCAAGTATACTTAAATGCTAAGTTTTAAGGTTCTGCTTTTATACATTAAAAAGGTAGACATATTGACTAAGATTTATCTTCAGAAGGAAAAGATTAAACCCACTCAAATTAAGGATATAGACCAAGATAATTCAATTATCTTTTTCTCAATAGTATAAATCTGAAATACAAAATGCATTAAAGCAGAAACAAAGGGAATTTTTGAGTTTTTACTGTTGACTCATGGAGATAATTTCCTTTTAAATGAATGTTTTCATTTACTAAATGCTTCATTATCAAAAAATGTTTAGTTCATGATTCTAAAATTGGTAAGTTTCAATTTAGTTTTTTGTTTTGTGCAAAAATATTACGTGTTACAATAGATTATCATTAATAAAGCTTTCTAAACATATTCATCCCATCATGAATTATATACTATGAAATGTCCCTTTCCAAGAATTTTATATGATTTAAAGATTTGTTGGTGGTGATTTAATGATTTACTTAACGCTGTATAATCTGCAAAGTGCTTTATTTCTTGTTATGTAACAATAGTATGTCATCACCATCAATAAAACATCAAGGTGTTGGTATCACCATATTAAAATCCAATTTTAAACATACGTTACCTATTATTTTCTCTAGGAAGTTACCAGCAAGACTACTCACTATTTTCATTCCTTGTTTGAATATAGTACCTTGTTTTATTGAAGGAGAGAGTATTTATGGTGTGAGAGTTTGCAATGTGTTATGGGTTTTACATTCAATGTCTTCTTTAGTTATCAAAATAACACTATATTTCAGGTACCATTTTATTGCTATGAAGTATATGCATTTGAAAAACCAGGCTCAGTGGTGTTAAGTTTTTACCAGTTACACAGCTTTATCGTCAAGAATTACTAAGAGATGATTTGTGGTTTTAAAATTAAGATATTAACTCTGATATTATTGTTATTGACTCTCTGGCTATAGTAGTATCTATTTGTAAAATATAATATTACAATCAAGTTCTACTAAACATTATAAATATACAGACAAAAAACTTATAAATGTAGATTCAGAATAAGCACAAGGCTAAGAAAAATTACAATTTTGATATTATGCAATTATAGCATAAGGGAATTTTATTTAGGGAATTTCCACATGGACGTAAATGGGCTTCAAAATATCTCTCAGTACTAAAATTCCAAACTCCCTTAGGGTACATCACTGCATCACTTTCTCAATTCTTTTCTTTGTCAAAGTTTGTCAGTTATATCTAAATATCCATGTATGTGATTTTTCTTTGGGGGAGAGTTTCTGACTTGTTTATAGAAGATGACTGAATAGAATTCACTACAGAAATTCATTCAGTTCAGGAAGAAAGTGGAGAGGAATTAGTAGAAAATTTGTTTCTATCAAAGACAAATAACCTAGTGTACAATGCAAAGACCCAATTGACTCAAAACCATCCTCACTTGCAAAACCATGTGAAGTTTAATTTATTCCCTAAATATCCACTCTTTATTTCAAAAACAAAGAAAAGGATAAACAGTTCAGAATATAGTATCCAATGTAAGGAATAATGATATCATGTATTGGGCCAAGTTTGGAACCTGAAGGGAACCAATTTTTTTTTTGCAAAAATGTTCAGAGAACATTAAACTAAGAGTCAAAGTGCATGTACAGATGAGCACTGAATTTCCGAGTCCCAAATAGCTGTCAAGGTATAAAACAAGATATTGATATAATGGGTCAAACTAGAATTGAAGGTAGAAGGTTTTATTGTTACTGATTTTAAGTCCTTATAATTAGCAAAAAAATAGAGTAGCTATTCTCTGAAACCACTGATGATAGTAGATTCACTTGGAACTTTTAAAATCTGTATTCCAGTACACATATAAAGACAAACTCCTACAGGGAAATTAAAACCTTATTTATAAATAGACCAGAAGTACACTTATCACACTAAAAAGTATCACACATGCAAATACTATTCCCTCCAAAATCTTACCTCACATACCTGCCACCAGGTCTGAAAGTCAGTATATGTTCTTTTTGTTTCTTCTACTTCCATGTCATTTCTACAAAAGCAAACTGTTGAATCAGGTAACATGGATAGTTTCAAATTCCTTTCTTAGTATAAATTTGGCAGATAAATAAATCTACTTTTAGGAAAGACCGGCAGTTTCAGGACAATTAACAGGAAAAAATGTTAGAGAAGTGGAAAGAATGTGGGGAAATGTCTATCGTACAATTTTGTCTTGGGCTAAACATCCTGACCACATAAGAGACTCACAGAGTACTGAAAGTGAAAAAAAACTTAAAGATATCTTCGGTAAGCTGTGCATGACTCTGAGAACATTTATGACATTTTCTGTGTGCATTCATATGCGCATTTTATTTTGGGGAAAAGGTTCATATTTTAAATGATTCTTGAAGTGTATAAATACCAAAAATTTATGAAGAACCACTGGACTAATGATAATTCTTCTTCACTCTACTTTCAGGAAGTAAAACCTGGCAGGAAGGGCCCAGAAATGAGAGTTTTTAGATAGCAATCCTTGAGATTATTACAAACTGCTGATTTGCCCAACTTCCTCATTTTATAAGCAAGGAAACTGAAACCCAGAAAGTTACAGATCTAGTTCAAAATAGTATAACCAGGATGAACTCATTGGAAATTATTTTGAGCCAAATTACAGAGAATCTCTCTTATCCTTTTTCTTTTTTTTTCTTGCTATTTCCTTTACAAGAGTCACCCTATGTGGAAAAGATGCTCAATGTGTTGATATTTTCAAATATGAATAATGATAGAGCAAGTGAGATGAGAAAAGTAAGGAAATGTTTGAATATTTGGGCTATTGTATTTATAGTGAATGAAATTTAAAGCCAAAGTTCTTCGGCCTAGAGAATCTTTGAAATTAAAAAACTGTTTGAGTGACTACATGTGCTTCTCTGTGTATGTTTTACTGAGAAAAGATTCCATATCTATCATAAGTTACTAAAGATTCCATAGTACTCAAAAGAGTTAAAAAGTCACTGAACTCATATTTTTAGTTAAGGGAACAAACACCTCCCCACCCAAAAAAGGGGAAAGGGTGCATACTTTTTCTCATAGCTAGGAAGTGGAAAAGTCAAAGCTAGATCTCAATTACTCAAATTTATTTAAGTGATTTTTGTACTTCTCTGGGTAATCTCCTCTACCATTTTATTTAAAAAAAACTTGCATTTCTATCTTTCCCCAATTTAATAACTATGGGGAACACCAAATCATGTATACTCAAGACCAGGGACACTTTAGACTCAACACAAGAAGAGCCTCTTAAATGAATGCAGGGAAATCTTCTGAACCCTAAATCTCTAAACTAGGGTATTTTCAAATGGATATAGATACTGTGGTAGGGGAAATAAATTTAAGCTACATAACTTAGGTTCCTAGTTAAATACACAATGAAATTAGCTATTTAATTAACACAAAAAGGGAAATCAGTGGATCTCCAGGAGAGCTATAACCAGGCTTATATATCATACAATTCAAACAAGAGCAATGCCCCAACACACCATCAGGATATTCTAATATAAATACCAATAAGTTGACCATATACCTCTCAGTATTTATAGTAATAGGGACTATATGTAGCATTTTGCCCAGATTTTTAAAAAATAATCAAATGTTTCTATAATAATGATTTCCAGGAGATCCAACCCCACACATGTGATCCCAACCCCATATAGCTTCTAATTCTACTTCCAAGTATCATGAAGTTTCATCTGCTTAAACATAGCTGGGTTATATGTCTTTCCATCAACTGCAAAAATGTAATTGCTATATATACATATATGTATGTCACTATGTATGTAAATATATACATGTGTTTTTGAGTATATGTGTCTGTGTGTGCATGCATACATATAAGGTAGATTTCAGTTTTCCAGACTTAGCATTACAGAAGTCAAACTAGAAAAAAGTTGTAATGGGTACTGCATGACCCAATATAGAATATTTTCTATGGGAGGTAAAACTAGTTCACTAGAAAAATAAATGCAAAGGGGGATAGAATCACTGGAAGAATAAGAGTTAGACAAGGAAAAAATTCAAGATAGAACATGGTATGTTGGGACATCTTTGGACACTTTCACATGGCTTATCTTCATAGTGAGTTGGTGTAAAACAAAATTCCTTAGAATTTTACTTAAACCAAGTAGGATACTGAGAGAAGTAAAATGCACTAAAGCCACATCTGCAATTCTTATGTTGGTATACTTGTTTTAGGAATTGTCTGTGTTTCTGTATGTTGTCATAGAGAATTGTCTAGTTCAAGAGTTTGAAGGATATTCGTGATAAAACTTGCCAGGTTGAGAATATCTGGTCTTGGTTTAAGAGCATAATGAGGCAAAAAACATGTTATACAGATAGATAATTATTAGTGAGGTATATAAGGGAATACAAAAAGACTGATAGCTGAGAAAAAATTAAGAAGGATAGACAGACTAAAGATGGATGTGGTGAAGATGTTTCAACAGGAGTGAAGTATGAGAAGATCAGAGGCAACATTCTCTGTACACTAAAATCAGGAAGGAGACATGGGAAAGCAAGAAGTTGGGGTCATCTGGAGGTCACAGGATATTGATTTTACTGCCCTGAAATTCAGTTTTCATGTAAAATGGTAGAGTTGGATACATATGAAGACTTTTTTTCTGAACATATGGCGAAATCTATTATAGGAGTAGTCTCCACAGATTGTTTACACACAGTAGAAAATTAAGAATCATCAGTAGGGAACAATTTTTCCTTGGTTTAGGTATCTGAACTAAATTGGTTTCATTGCACCATTCTAATCTCAAAGGTTCTCTGAAGTTTCTGTTGATGGGGAAACTGGAAATTAATATGAAAAGATCTATCAGTGCAGATTTTTCACATCCAAAGTAATGATTTACATTTCTTTTTAACTAGATCATAGATTTTATGAGACACAACTTATCTCCATTATTGAAATCTAGAATGTGTCCATATATGTTAAGCCCATTTTCCCAGTTTGTCTTTACTTTGGAAATTATACTCAACCCATGCCAGTAAATGAATTTCCTTCCTGCCCCTGTGGAATGATAAAAGCAGAAATGTGATGATTCATGATGGGGATTCTATGGACTAAACCGTGTCTTATCCCAAATTCATATCTTGAAATCTTGATCTCCAAAATAATCATAATTTGAAGATGAGGCAGATAAGGTTAAAGGAGATCATATAAGTGGGGATTTAATCTTATAGATCTGGTGTCCTTATTAGAAAGAGACAGCATAAAGCTTTCTTCTTCTATTTCTTCTTTGTGGAAGGGAGGTCGGGGAGAAAACCCGGCCTTAGCCCAAGACCTTGGAGCGGGACAGGTGTGTTTGTCTAGAGAGAAAGGGTAAGGAAGCCTCTCTCCTGCCCTCTTTTCTACCATCTCCCCTTCCCTCTCTCCCTCTTTTTCTGAAGGTAGATAAGCAGGTACTTTTAAGACAAAAAGAAAGTTCTCAACAGAAACTGAATCCTTCCACAACCTGAATATTACACATTTCAGTACCCAAAGCCATGAGAAAATCCTTTTCTGTCTATGGTATACTGTTATGACTGTCTGAGTAGACTAGACAGAGGTTGCAGAGGGTTTAAATAAAGGACAAAAACTTAGGTTACATCAAAGATCTAAAATTGTTTGAAAAACCCTAGGAGATCTGCAAAGATAGGAATTCAGTAATACAAATCTAAGAATTCTCTGCTGAAATTTTTAGATAGAGAATTTCTATGTAGAAGTTATGTAAGCTATGTAAGTACTTTTACTGCTTTAAAAATATTTTTGGAAAAGATAATCAAATGCATTATTATTTTTATCCTTCTTAAACTGGAGATCATATAGCTGTTTAGCACAATAACTAATAACAAGATCTTTGGAGCTCCCCAGGTTCTAAACTTGGTGTGGTTACTCACTGACTCCTTTCATGCCTTGATTTTCTCATTTGTAAAATGTGTATAATAATAAAACCTATGTGGGTATGTGTTAGGTATAACTAAGCTAATATAAGCAAAGCAGTTAGTAAATGTTTAATGTGTGTAAGCAATTACTAGCATCATTACACAAAAAGCCACCATGTCAGCAAGCCATTCCAAATTCACTTTCAGAATGTGACTACAAAATTTCTAATTTTTCAGACATAAAATACCATCATGATCTTTTGCAGCTATACAAATATCTCATTGTTTTCCTTTCTAAAATGATAGAGTTTGTATTTTAGGAACTCAGGGGTAGTGAGCAAACGATAAACACCCTAGTAAGTCTACTGCTGAATACATACATATTCACTGGGAGAAAGTAAGATTTATCTGGTCTCATTCCTTTTCTAGATTTGTATATACTTACCTATGTCACGTGAGTTAGAAAAGAATTAAATAATATAATTTCTCCAAACTATTTCCTTATTCCTTCCTACCATTCTCTGTCACACAAATCATAATCCTACTATTTAGGTAAGGAGTTGGCAAAGCATGACATGCAAGTTACATCCAATCTTTATATGTCTCTAACTTCATTTGTTTTGAGTATTTGTAGAGTGGCACATTATCATCATAGCTAAGTTTTAGATCATTTCTTAAACCCCCAAAAGGAACCATTAGCAGTCATGCCCCATTTCCCTCATCCCTCCCTAGGCAATCACTGACATACATTCTCTCTATAGCTTTGTCTGTCCAGGCATTTTCTATATGTGACATCAGAGAGTATGTGGCCTACTATGACTGGATTTATTCAAACTGCATATTCATTTAAAGATTCATCCATGTCATAGTAGTACAGTCAGATATCACTTAATGGCAGGGATGTGTTCTGGGAAATTCATCATTAGATGGTTTCATCATCATGGAAACATTATAGAATGAGTATACTTACACAAACTTACATGGAAATTTTAATTGTTTCAACTTTTGAACTATCATAAATGAGGTATCAGTGATTATTTGTGTACAAGCTTTCAATGGGTGCAATTTTTTTTATTTCCTTTTGTAAATATATAAGGGTATATATTGATAGATTGCTAGATTGTAAAGATCCTATTTTTAATCTTTTGAAGAACCCACAGACTGTTTTCCAAGATACATACAATGCGTAAAGTTTCCACCTCTTACACTGGATTGCAAATGCAAACTGGTCCAGCCACTATGGAAAACTATGTGGAGGTTCCTCAAGTTACTGAAAATGAATTTACCATATGACCCAGAAATTCTATTCATAGGTATCTATCCAAAGGACACAAAAACATTCACTCAAAAGGAAACTTCCTCTCCTATGTTTATTGCAGCACTTTTTATTTCATTTTTTAAAGTTGATTGCACATATAAATATTTTACATCATTGCCTACCCCAAGGTTCTCCCATTACCTCCTCACCTGTGAACTATCATCTTAATCTCTTGTACCCATCCCTCCCCTGATTTTACCCCCTCCTCTCTCATGCTCTATGCTTCAGTTCTGCTGACAGTTTTAAATTTTCCATGTCCTTTTGTTTGTTTGTTTTCCCTATATCCTGCATATCAGTGAGATCATGCAATATTTCTATCTTTCTGGCTTATTTTCATTAACATGATTCCTCCTAGGTCCATCCATATTATGACAAATGCATCATATTTGACTTTTTTGATTGCTGAATCATTGTGTACACATATACATATATACATTGTGTGCATATGTGTACATTGTGTACTTATGTGTGTACATATATGTACATTGTGTACATATATCACAGCTTTCTGATCTAGTCATCTGTTTTGGAGCAATTCGGCTGTTTCCACATCCTGGCTATTATAAATAGTATTGCAACACTCTTAACAATAGTTACAATAATCTTAATACCCCCAAACAGATGAAAGAATCAAGATGTGGTATAACAGCACTATTTATAATTGCAAGGACATGGAAACAACCCAAATGTCCCATGATAGATGAATGGATGAAAAAGATGTTGTATATATAAACAATGGTATTACTCATCAATTAAAAATGACAAATTTGATGAATTTATAACATGAGTGTACATAGAAGAAACCATATTATCAGAAACAAATCAGAAAGAAAAAGACAGAAACCAAATGGTTTCACTAGTATATGGGTAATAGGAAAAACAAGCAAAAGGCCAGGAGGAAATGTCTAAACAAGCTAACAACCAAAATAAAAAACACAACTGGGAGGTGGGGAGAGATCAGAGGGAGAGGTCAGGGAGGGAAAGTGGTGGGTGAGCCCTCGGGATTACAAAGATGTGAACCATATATATAAATAAATAAAGCCAGTGTGTGTTGGGGGGAGATGTGGTATATATACACAAAGGAATATTATTCAGCAATCAAAGAATTAAATGCATGCCATTTGCAGCAATCTGGATGGAACTAGAAGGGATTATTCTCAGAAAATAAGTCTGAATTAAAAAGACAAATTTAGGATGGTTTCACTTATAGAAGGAATATAGGAAAACTGAAAAAAAAAGTCAAATAAAAGACAAAACTTGTAGGTAATTTATAGATCCGAGGTATACACCAGGGAGACAGGAGAGAGAGGGGTCAAGGGGTCAAAAGAGGAGAGGGGAAAGCACAAGGGACTATGGTAATGGTTCATTGGTGATGTGGTGGTGGGACATTTCACAGGCACTACACCTGAGGGGAGAAATCAAATACTGTACAAAATAAACAACAATCTAAGAAAATAAAAATAAGCTTAATTTAAAAAAAATGTTATGCAAATGATGTCCTTGAGTGAACAGGAGGGTAAAACACAACAAAAAATAATATAATAGGGTTCCAGTTACTCCATATTCTTGCCAATACTTATTATATTTCCTTTTTTATACTTTTTAATTATAGCCATTCTAGTGCATATGAAGCACTATCTCATTGTGGTCTTGGGTTTCATTATCCTTGTGTAATGATTTTGAGCATCTTTAAATATGCTTATTCCCTTCTTGCTCTCTTTGCAGAAATAACCATTAAGATATTTTGCCATTTATTGGCTTATTTGTTCTGTCTTTCTGAATTGTTGTATTGAGTTCTTTATATATTCTGAATACAAGATGTTTAGCAGATAATCAACCTCCCTTATTTCCTTATTGATCTTCTTTCTAATGTCTATCCTTTATTACATGGTCCAATTCTTTCAATTCTACCAGCTTATACTACATGTATTTTAGAGCTCTCTTCTTACATAGAAACATGTCTATTATTGTTCTTTCCTAATAAAATGGCATGTTATCATTGTAACAGTGTTTGTAATGTTTGTCTCAACTTAGCACAGCCACCCAAGCCCTCTTTGTTGTTATTGTATAGCGTATACCTCTCCCATCCCTTTTACGGTCAACCAATTTGGAGTTTTGAATCTGAAGTATGTTTCCTGTAGACAATATAAACATTCTTACTCTCATTCTCTTTCATTTACTTTTAGCTGAGACAATATGATACCTCCAGCAGATATTGTCACCATAGTGCACACAGCAAATCACCCAGAGTGCACCACCATATGCCATTGTGCTTCCTCCTCTCTTTGTTTTCACTCCTCTCCTGTCCCCTCCTCTTCTGGATGCTTCAGTTCCATAGTCAGCAGTCAAGGGTTAATTTTTAAGCTTGCCTTCATCTAATCCTCAGTTTGTTTTCTCTTTATTCTGCAAATTAGTGACACCATCCGATATTCCTCTTTCTCTTTCTAATTTATTTCACTAAGCATTGTAACTTCCAGATCTACACATGATGCAAATAGCATCAGTTTATAATTTTTGGATCACTGCATAGTAGCTCATTTTGCAATTATAAACCACATTTTCTTGATCCAATCATCTGACATTGGGCATTTACACTGTTTCTATAATTTGAACATTGTAAGCAATGCTGAAATAAACATGGGAGTTCAGGTTTCCTTTTGAATTTGAGTTTTTGAAATTTTCAGGCTTATATCTAAGAGTGGAGTTATTGGGTCATAGGGCACATACATTTTTAATGTTTTGAGACATCTCAGTACAACTTTCCATTAGGGCTGAACCAGGTTGCCCTCCTACCAGCAGCGTAGGTGGGCTCCCTTTTTCCACATACTTATCAGCACTTGTTGTTTCTGGTTGTTTCCATATGGGTCATCCTCACAGGTGTGAAATGATATCTCATTGTGGTCTGATGATGAGTGATGATGAACAATTTTTTATATGTCCTTCTGTAGTCTATATGTCTTATTTGGAGAAGTGTCTAGTTCATTTGCCCATTTTTTGACTGGATTGTTTGCTTTCTTTTTGTTGCGTTACATGAGTTCTTTGTAAATATTGGATACCAGTCCCTTGTTAGATATATGGTGTGTAAGCATTTTCTTCCACTAAGTAGATCATATCTTTGTTTTACTTGCAGTTTCTTTATTATGCAGAAGGTTTTTGTAGTTTTAATGCCAATTATGTAAAGTTTTATTTCCTTGTTGTTGCGGACAAATTCTTAAATATCACTGACACTTATATCATGAAGAATTTTGTTTATGTGTTATTTCATGTATCTTACATCCAAAGTTTCACCCATTTTGAATTGATTTTACATGTAATGTGAAATATTAGTCTTGTTTTGTTCCTTTGCATGCAGCTGTATATATTCCCAAGACCGTTTATTGAAGAGTGTATCCTTGGCCTAGTGTACATTCTACAAACCTTTGTCACAGAGTAACTGCCCACAAAAGTATGGGTTTATTTCACAGTTATAGGCATTTCTAGGTCATAGATGCGAAGTCTATGCCATTAGTCTGTGTGTCTGTTTTTGTTCCAGTGCCAAGATTTTTAAATCGCTATGACTTCATAACATAGTTTGAAACATGGCAGTATGATTCCTTCATTCTCTTTCATTTTCATCAGAAGGGTTTTGGTTATTTCAGGTATTATGTGATTCCATATAAATTTCATTAGTGCTTGTTCCAGATCTTTGAAAAATGCCATTGATAATTTTATTGGGATTGAATCTGCATATTGCTTTGGGCTGGATGGTCATTTTGACAATGTTGATTCTTCCAATATACAAGCAGGGAATATTTTCCCATTTCTTTCTATCTTCTATTTTGTTTAGCAATATTTTCTATTTTTTTATAGATATTTTACCTCCTTTGTTAGGTTTACTACTAGGTAGTTAATTCCTTTGATGTGGTTGTAAATAGGATCACTTTTTCAATTTCTTCCTCATCTATCTTATTGTTTATACATATGATTTGATACCCTGCCACACACTAAACTGATTGGATCACTTAGTTTTTCTGTGAATTTTTGAGGGCTCTATATGTGTATTATCATGTCATCTACAAATATTGATAGTCTTACTTCTTCCCCAACTCAAAATTCAATTAAATCTGCTAATTGCTCTAGCTAGGACTTCAAATACTGTGTTGAATAGTAGTAGTGAGAGTGCACTTCCTTGTCTTACACCAGATCTTAGTGGAAAGGCATTTTGTTTTTCAATATTGAAAATGGTATTAGCTGTGAATTTGTTATAGATGGCTCTTATTATGTTAAGGTATGTTCTGTTTAGTGTCAGTTTTTTTAGACTTTTCACCATAAATGGATGTTGGATCTTATCAAATGCTTTCTCAGCATCTATTGATAGGATCTATGTTTTTTTTTTTCATCTTTCTTTCTGCTGATGTGAATTACAGCATTTTCAAATGTTGAACCACGCTTGTATCCCTGGTATGAGTCCCACTTGGTCATGGTTTTTGATCCTTTTAAATCATTGTTACATTGGGTTTGCTAGAATTTTATTGAGAATTTTTGTGTCTGTGTTCATTAGGTGAATTGGTTTTTTCATTTAGTCTTTGTATAGTTATAGTTTTGTTATTAATTAAAATGGTATCACAAAATACTTTTGAAAATATTTTTTTTAGTGTTTTGGAAATATTTAAGGAGTCTAGTTATTAGCTCATCTTCAAAGATTTGGTAAAATTCATTTGTGAAGTTATTTCTGGATTTTGTTTTGGGGGAGGGTGTTTATTACTCTTTCAATTTCATTGCCTATAATTGGTTCAGGTTTTCTATTCCCTATTCAGATTTGGATGACAGTTTAATTCTAAGAATCTGTCCATACCGTCTAGATTGTTTAATTTATTTCCATATAAATGTTCATAATAGTCTTATTAGCATCTGAATTTCTACAGCTTTGATTCTAATATCTCCTTTTTTATTTTTCTTCCTATTTTTTTAAAGATTTCTTCCTTATTTTCTTAGTGATCTTTGCTAGAGATTTGTCTACTTTGTTTATTTACTCAAAGAACCAGCTTTTCGTTCATTAATCTTTTGAATAGGTGATTTTTTATTTCTATTTCACTTATTTCTGCTTTGATTTTTATCATTTCTATTCTACATGATTGTCAGCTTTGTTCTTTTTCTGCTTCTTCAAGATGACAGATAAGGTTATTAATTTGAGGGTTATTTTTCTTGGTATGGGCCACAATACACAATATTATTTCTTCTAAAAAGAAAAGTAAATACCATATATTTGTTGTTTTATAAAAGGCTACATTTATTTCATCTCTGGTCCTTTTCATTTCTCCTTGTGGATTCAAATTTCAAATTCAAAATTCAATATTAGTGTAATTTCCTTACTCTAATATTGTTATTGTCAATACATTAAATAAAATTTTTACAATTACTGTGTGAAAGCTTATGAATATTGCTTAATGTACTTGTTTTGTAAATAATTTCAGAGAAGAAAGGAAAATACATCTAATTTCATTATTTTCATCATTATTTGCACAACTATCTTCAGTTTGGTTTATCATATGTATTATTTAAAAATTTATATATATATATATATATATATATATTTCACATGTTTGTATTCCCCGGGGTTCACCCACCACCTCTCTCCCTGACCACTCCCACCCATACCCCCACCTCCAGTTGTATACTTTAGTTTGGTTGTTAGCTTGTTCTGACTTTTCCTCCTGGGCTTTTGTTTATTTTTTCTTATACCCTATGTATTAGTGAGACCATTTGGTATCTGTCTTTTTCTGACTTGTTTCTAAAAATATGATTTCTTCTAGGTTCATCCATGTTATCTCAAATTCATCAAATTTGTCATTTTTAATTGATAAGTAATATTCCACTGTGTATATATACCACATCTTTTTCATCCATTCATATATTTTGGGACATAAACTGGTCCAGTCACTATGGAAAACTGTGTAGAGGACCCTCAAACTACTGAAAATGGAACTAACATTCGACCCAGGAATCATTCTTCTGGGAATCTATCCAAAGGAGACCTCAATACTTATATAAAGGGACACTTGTACTCGGATGTTTATTGCAGCACTATTTATAATTGCAAGGTCATGGAAACAACCCCAAAATCATGTGTATTTGAATTAATATGCAATACCATTTACTTTCCGGTTGAGAACTTCATTCTCTATTTCTTATAAGACATGTTTGCCAGTAAAACAAGCTTTGTTTAACTTATCTAGGAATATTTTAACTTCTCCTTCATCTTTGAAAAGTAATACCTCTGGATACAGACATTGTTGATAGATTTCACTTTCCTTTCAACACTTTGGCTATATTATCTCACCACTTTGTGGCTTCCATTTTTTCCAGATATGAAGTCAGTTGTTTACCTTACTGTGGCTTCCTATATGTAATATTTTCTCCCTGGTTGTTGTATGATTTGTCTTTGTCTTTCAGCATTTTGACTATATGTCTGGTTGTGCACTTCTTTGTATTTTTAAATTTTGGGGGGATCAGAAGATTAAAGTTTTTCACCAAACATGTGAAGTTTGCAGTTGTCATTGCTTTAAGTACCCTTTTTCTGTACATGCATCCCTTTCATCTCTTCTGTTATTTCCATTATGCATATATTCCTCTGTTTCATTTTGCCCACTTTTCTCAAAATCTGTTCCTTTCCTAGATTCACTTTTCTTTCAGTTATTGAGATTGCATGATCTCTATTGATATATATTGATATATACAAGTTTGCTGATGTTTTAATCTGAGAAGTCAGTGTACTCTTGAATATTTCCATTAAATTTTTACTTATTTTACATCTCCAGAATTTCTATTATTTATCATATTATCTCAATATTGATATTACTTATTAGATAACATGTAATTTTCATAACTTTATTGTATATAGCTTCTTTGTATATATCATAATATCTGCTTTTACAGTTTTGCCTGTCATGCTCAATATTTGGGCCCTCCCTAAAGTTCTTTGGATACAAAGTAACTTTGGATACTGGGTCCATTCACTTAGGTCTTATTCTTTTTGTTACTTATTTGATCATTTTGTGTATTTGTTTAGTTATTTGACTGAATTACTTCTGTGAAATCTATTTCTCCTGCATTGTGCAATCTTGATATTCTTTCTCAGATTAATTTTCTCATTTTTATTTCCTAGCCGGTTTTCTCTGATTCACCTCTGATTCATCATAGGTCATTATGAAGCAACTTAGAATTTCCCCTTTTACTAATGAATATTTCTATGGTTTAGAGACTGTTTCTATCATTCAGAATAATTGCATTTTGCTTCACCATCAACCTGGGATGAATGATTCAGAACAGCCATCCCTGAAAGAAATTCCCTCTTTGGTGTGTGTAGTCATCCAGATCACCAGAATGGAATATGATATTTTCTTTTGCCTAGATCCTTAGAAATCACCATCAGGTATGAAGCTATATTATTAAACCAGTGTATGGTCATAATTTTGGTTTAAGATCCTTGAGCCAATAGCATTCCCATCTTCTGCTGATTGATCTTGTGATTTGGAAAATGTTTTCAAGTTTGCCCTATGTCCTAATCTATACTCATGAGCAGTACATGTGCACAGTTCTCTCAGCATTTAGATTTCACTTTTATGCCACGAATACTCATTTTAGCTATTTCCTTCTTGAATCATCTCTGCAAAACTCCTGGTTCCCCTATAATTTTTCTTATAGAGAGTTACTGACTGCCTGTTAGTTGCTTGACACTAAAATCTCCATTGTTAAGATCCTTAAACATGCAGTCTCCCACTCTCTCTTCCAGTTGTAAATCTCCCCAACAGAGATATTATTATTACCTGCCTATCCCTGTGGGTAGATCCTCTATGTCACTGCACAAGCAATAAGGGTAGCTAACATCCTGCTTCTCTTGGAGTGACACCTTTGCACTATGAATGCTTTATGAGAGGAAGAAATAAGCCCTGGTTTTCTCAGTGTACTCTCCGAGTGATGTCTCTGTCTTATGAGCACATTGGGGAAGGAAGAATGATATTCTAAGATTTTCTGTCATTGCTCAGGAAAATTTCTAACCCTATGCATAGAAGTTGAGTATTGGGAACCACCTTACTCCTCTCAGTCATATCTACTGGGAATAGAAGTTGAGCAACAGAATAAAGTTTCCATAGTACAGACCTGTGAAGGAAAAAGAATGGGCACAATTTATTGCTCAATTGCCATATACTTTAACTCTTGTTGCTGAGGTTCACTAGATTAAGTAGATTTTCTTGTATTAATGTTTTATCATTTCCTGTGTGATGCTTAGATAAATATTCAGATAATGTAAATGATCGTTTTCTACAACTTTCTCTAATTAAATGTCTATTGCTCTGGGGAGACTATCTGCTGAGCTTCTCAGATTAACAGGCTTAAAAAATTAATACAGCCATACTATTCAAATGTGAGCTCATTTATGAATGCATGCCTATGTCTACTTTTTAACTCAAAGTTAGAATTGAGTAGTTATAATAGATCTGCAAAGTCTTTACAGAAAAAGTTCATCAACTCCTTAAATATATATTTCCTTGAGTAAATTGGTCATTTTTTTAAATGCAAGCCATCTCAGAGAACTGATTGAGTTGGACTGACAAGTGACCAAAATCATGGTATAAAATAGGTGTGGTCAGCAGCTCTTAGGGAAAGGGGATTTCTTTGTAACTTTGTAACAGGTGGTTAAGGTCTGAGAAGTACATAGGGATTCTGGGGATTTTAGAGGAGTATAAACATGGATGAAGGATTGAGGAAGACAATTTGGACTGGTGAACGGTAAAAATGAGGATATAGCATGTTATTAGAGTGATATAAAGAAAGATTTACTAACATTCTATGAGAGTGTTAGAGATACCTTGATCCATGTTCCCTTGATGCAGTTTGAATTACTGTTGCTTGCTGGCATACATATTTTCAGTACAATGTGTTCTGAGTTCAGGTAATTTACAAGAAAAAATGTGCATTTTTTAGATATTTGACTGAAAAGTGGACATTTAAAATTCTCTAACTGAAAAAAAAATCTCTACCTGGTAAAATACCAAACAATAAAAGCAGATACTTATTACTTTTGGGGAAGGTGTTCCCCTTCCAAACTCCTAGCTCTCTCTACATTGATCCTCCAGGCATTATTAATGATTCATATTTCCTATGTTCTTCTCACTGTTCTCAGGATGGACCCAGCTTTTGCAAATTTAGCCCCAAAGCTGTGAAATTTCAAGCATATTTTGTAATGCTTCTCTTACCCCACAGCTGTGCACTTGTGTTTTCAGAGACTAGCTCTTGGTGTGAAAAGCTCTCTTGTCTTCCTTCTAAGCATTTGTGCTCTGCCATGACTAAATTCCCTTTGCACACAGATGCTCTTATTTTCAGACTCCAGGGAACTGGAGAATAGTGAAATTTACTTTTTAATCTACGTAGTTGAAATTAGACAGTAGTCTTTATAAGTAGAATTTACCTTTAACTGCACAGTGCCTGTTCAGACTGTTATGTTCTTTCCAAAAGGTTATAGCAGTCATTGAAATAAATGGAGTGAAAAAACCTACAGATAAGGAATGCTTAGCTGGAGTTTACCCCAGCTCTCCACCTCAGTGTGTAAACTATTTACTCTTATCTCCATCCATCTGGATCTGTTTCTTCCTCTATAAAAATAATATATTAGAGTAGATGATTTCCAAAGTCATTTTTAACTCCACAAATTTCTATGTAGTTGAGGTTTTGAAATCTATGTAGTTGTTTTGTTTTTCAGCTGTGTTCTCTAGGTTACTTTTGTTTGGAAGGCTTCCTACTAGGGGGTAAGGAGTCTTCTAGCAGCATATGGAACCCAAGGAATGCATTCCCCATGTTCCACTGCTGTCACTGGTTTGAGCTAGTCTCTGAAAATCTGTTCCAATAGCTGTGAAATTTCAAGTCTGATTCATACACTGCATTTTGCCACACAACTGTGACTGCTCCATTCCTCACTCTTGAAAATCCTCACAGACCCTTTCTTTCTACTTCGGGGTTTATACTCTTTAGAGGATGAAAGCCTCACATACACCTCTGAATAAGCACATTCTTCCTTTAACTTTATAGTAAAGTATGTAGTATGGTATCTTGCCTACTAAATAACTGCAAACTGCAAGAAAGAGAATTAGTTATAATACAACTTTCATTTAAAATAGTATGCCTATGTTAAAGGGCTAGACTATTGAGTTATATGTAGTATTTTCAAATTTGTCATTTATTTAATTTGTGAAATAGAATAAGTATGAGATACTCTCATTTTCCCATCTGTCAAATTAAGATAATAATATCTGTTCCACTAAACAGAATAGTTGTGGGTACTTACCTTAGCTAATGATATGGATACATTTTTGTTAAGTATTCATATCTGTATATAGTAAATGCTTTTAACATGTTTGTCAATAGTATAACAGTGGATTATTGATAGTCTCATTAAAATATTTTATTTTTATTAATCAATGTATTTTTTTGTTTACAGCACCTTATATGTTTCAGAGAAATAAACTCACACTTCTTCAGATGTGTATCGTCACATACGACCTACCCCAAGGTACCATATCTTTTTATCATATAAAGGGAATGTTTTGACCCCTACAGTGTATTTGAAATAGCACAAATAGCTTAAGTCATCTCAAGTCATTACTAATTGGGATACTAGAAAGAGGAATTTTTTCAGCTGGAGGAGCCCACCAATTTATCAGTGTAAACAAAGAGCTTATTTTGGAGTCAAACACAGTGAATGAAGAGAGGAAATCTTTGCTTCTCAGAAACACAAATTTTGGGTTTAAATTTAGATCTGTTTTAGAATTCCAAGGTGTGTAGTCTGAAGTAGCAAAAGGACTCTACAACCAGTATTTCTTTGACTTTCCTTATAAACTGGAAATACCCCTAAGTAAGAATTTCTGTGTATATTTCTTTTTAAAAAAGCTTTCAAGGCCGGGCATGGTGGCACATGCCTGTAAATGGTAGCCTAGGAAGTCATGGCCGGGGCCAGGGATCCCGGTTTGAATCCCCGTAAGGGCACGTAGCAAGACCTAGTCCCAAGACAAATAGCTGGGCTTAGTGGCGCGTGCCTGTAATCCCAGCTACCTGGGAAGCTGAGGCTGGGGATTGCTTGAGTCTGTGGTATCCTGGACAATGTGAGCCTGCAGTTCCATGGGCAAAAATAGTGACACCTAGTCTCAAAAATAAATAAATAAATAAACAAATAAATAAAATAATTAAAAAAGGTTTCATTTCAGTTCAAATGAAGTGATGATCTTACACATGACAGGAGTCAAATACAAATTCATTGTGGAGCTAAAATCAGAGCTGGGTAGCAAATGTAATTAGTGGGGAGAGAAGATTTGAAAGCTGAAAACTGAATAAAAACAAAACCATGTCTTTGAGTACTATTCTCAAACACTGCCAGAATGAAGATATAAAAGTGAAATTGGCTTATCATGACTGATGAGGTAACATCTCAGATATAAGATTGTGTGCACCAAGATGAAAGTACATTTATCTTAGGAGTTATTTTCATTGATTTTTTTGGGGGGAGGGGGGAAATAAAGTGCAGAAAAGTACACTGACTTTATTTTCCTAAAATTCTCTTTTGTCTCAATATGGTTTACTGAATATAATGGAATTACTATCAGAGTAACTATAATCACGAGGATAATTTTGCTTGATTTTTTAAAAATTCAATTTCCAAGAGTTTACAGAAGTTTATCATGAAATTTATTTGGTTTCTCTTTATTGCTCAAATATGTTCTTTCCCTTTGAGATACAGTACTTGAAACTTCAAGGTTTTGAAAATGTTATTTAAGATACTTACTGGATTTCACATTCTGGCCTTAATTCACAAATTCTCTGAGAGCTCAGTTGGTTGATTATTCAGACTTCTTTAATCTGGAAAAGGGAGTTATAAGCCTTGCAGTTTCTCAAATTGCAATCAGGTCTCTCTGGGTGCTCAATCTTTTGCTAATTTTAAAATTGAAGAGGCTATTGTTTCTGTATTTAAGCTATTTGCCAAGGTTGAAGATCCGGTTAGTGGAGTGCCCAGCTGTGTTTGAGGAAGAGACTGTGATAAATACAGGTGGTGAAGAATGCTATAGAAAACTTTTTCAAGGGGTTCAGTATCAAGGATTACAGCATACTAAATTAAACTCATTGCTTTGGAGAAAGTGATCAAAATTTCTTTGTTGGTTTTGTGTGTGTTTGAAGTTATATTTCAATATAAATTGAGTTTAGTTCCCAAACTTTCATAGCTTAAAACATACATTTTTTCACTTATCTATTAAATTTAAGATACTTTATATCCATGAGGTAGGTAAAATTAGGTGAACAGATATAGTTGAAAAAACAATACAAGCTCAGTTCATTGCTCAACTAATCCTAATAGAGACAACAAAATAATTATTAAAATGAGAAATGATATACTTTTCTGTCCATGCAAACAATAATTTCCCTTATCTTTAAAACCCCTTTTAAAGTTTCACTGGGTTCAACAATTATTAATCCTTTGGGATTACTTTATCCTCATTTGCTATGTTTCTTTGTAATGCTCACTATTTTTTTCTAAGTATACTCCCTTTCCCAAATTACATAGTATATCAACTTGTGAAGAATACATATAGCCTTTAATATACTCATTTAGAATCTACTGCTAAACAAAATAGCTGAACAAAGAAATATTGGATCTTACAAATGAGTAGAAAGCAGAAATGATAGTTTTTTTTTTGGTTTTTGTTTTGTTTGCTTTGTTTTTGTGGGACAAGCATAGACTCCAAAGAGCTTGTCATACATTTTCCCTGTAACTTTCATGCCGACCTGCACATTTTCTGTGACAAGGTGCAGCCTTACCTACACACTTGACTCATGCTATCAAAAGTGAATGCAAAATCTAACTTTAATTACTGCAGTTTGCCCAGTAGCATACACTTTGATACTCTGGACCATAATAGGTAATATGGATTTATGATGCCATGCCCCTCTGGTAAATTTCTTACTCAGTAAATTCACAAATGTATATTCTTCTTCATTTACAGCTAAATATGAGTGAGTTTGAAGTGTCTGATATCACATATTCACTTTGATTGCAATAGTTACACTTCTAAGAGATTTTTGTTTTAACCCAAGGAAGTGATGTTATATCCTGTTTTTGCCAGTGGTTTATGAATAGCAACCAAAGTTTATTGCTCAGCCAACTAAGAGTGCAACCTGAAACAAGTAAGATAATTGATTCATAACATCTTTCATCTAGTACTGCTGAGAGAATTATAAGAAATGCAGGATATGTCATTCTCAAGGCAAGAGTTTTGAAATAAAACAAAATATTTGTATGCTTGCTACTGTGCAAGGATAGGTTGTCATTCTAACAATGCTAAAATGATAATAGTAGTGATCATATTGGTAATATGCTAGAATATAGAATAACAAAGCATCTCTGCCTCAAAGCATTCATACTGTTACTATCAGTATCTTAGCATATTCACATCATATGACTCTATCATGTCTTAATAATTGAATTTAATACTAATACTAGAATTAGCCTGTTTTGAACATGTGCTATTATTATGCATTGGACACTGTGTTTGATGCTTCATATGTATTATGTTATTCAGTTTAAGTACTGAAATTATGCTATAATCCCCATCTTTAAAATGAGGAGACAAGAAAAGTTCAGTTGCCTAAGTTCATGCAATCAATAGATATAGTAACAAGTCCTTTTCTATAGTCCTCACACACTTACTATTGTTCAGTATTTCCAAACCTGTATCAAATCAAATAGGCACAGTACATGATTCCTTCTCTCTGGAAACTTGCAGACTAGTTGGTAAGGCAGGACCTACAAGCAGAAATGTTTCAAATATGTGATAATAAATGTTCAGTTGTAGGACTCTTTAAGTGCTACATGCATCCACAGATTCTTAGTTCAAGGCACTTCTCAAAATCATATGAATGGAATTTAGGCTGTTTTAACTACATTGAGATTCACCTAGTAATAGCAAAATTCAATCAAGAAAATCATTAACATTTATTTTCAACTCACTATTGTGTTAGTATACATTTAATTAAGCCCAAATAATATTAAAAAGTATTTAACAAAGAAGAAATTTTAATTCAGAAAACTCCATTTCTATGAATATCCCAAAAGAAAGTGGTGAGGCTAAAATATCCACTTAGGTGTATCTGATTCCAAAACTCCAGAAACAATGTTTTACAGTGAGTTAGACATAAACATGAAATGACACTGTCCCCATCATAAAAGTGGAAAAACATAATACCAACTACCTTATAGTTACTATAGCACTAAATCACAGAATTAGAACAACATAGTGTATTCATTTTCTTCAACTTTTTAGATAAGCTTATGAAGTAAATAAAATGATGCATTAAAAAGTACATAATATAGTCCAGCCCCCGGGAGGGAACCGCTCGCCACACGCCACCTCCGCCGCCCCTGGGAGCCACCCCCTTCGCCGCCCGCCACCCCCGCCGCCCCTGGGAGCCAAGCCCCACCTCCACGTTCCTCCGGAGACCCGCCCATCTCCACGACCCTCAGGTACATAGT
>PVHY01000880.1:155820-188793 GCA_004024945.1 Uropsilus gracilis | reverse complement strand
CCCCAAAACAGAGGACTGGATGAAAAAATTGTGGTATATATACACGATGGAATATTACTCATCAATTAAAAATGACAAATTTGACAACTTCATAACAACATGGATGCATTTAGAAGAAATCATATTAGCTGAAACAAGCCATAAAGAAAAAGGCAGAAACCAAATGGTTTCACTAATGTATGGGATATAGTGAAAAAAATAAAATAAATAAAAGCCTTGAGGAAAGTCAAAACAAGCTAAGCACCAAAATGAAGCGCACAACTATGAACAGGAGAGAAAGGGGGTGGGGAAGGGAGGGGAAGGAGGGAGGGCAAACCCTTGAGATTACAAAGTTGTGAAATTTATACATAAATAAAGGAAAGAAAAGATTCAAAAAAAATACCAGTTAAAGCATTTTTCAAACATCACGTATCTGAGAGGGAAAAACAAGTAAACCATTAAACCTGCAGAACCCCAGTGGGTACCCAACACTTATTCAAATGGTCATATCTACATAAACATTCAATCTATACTAAGTAGTCTATTTCTTTTTTTTCTTCTGAACTTCCAGATTCTCTGTAAGTCTAACTTTTAACATATATATTGAATTTGCTCTGGAAGTTTAATACTTTTCACTTTTTTTCTTATCAACTGGTATATATACTGACATAGGCAAGTACTTTTCTATGAATAGCATGCAGAGCTTTTCACTACATGGCCACAGATCCAAAGGAATTGGAATACAAAGTTTACCCTTATTAAGCAAATGACGGCAATCCAAAGTAATAGGCACATTACAAGTTTTATCCATTTTAAGTCCACGACTACTTTTTACTAAGGCATTTCTAGTCAAACGTCTTGCAAGTGCTTTCCACTTTAAAGTGACCAATGCAAGGCAAACTATCCTTGGGCTGGTCAGCCATGGGTGATTTCTCCTAACTCACTCACCATATGAAATCGGGTCAATACGGATAGAAGCCTCCAACCAACATGCCACATTTAAAATGCGTCTTCTGCCAGTAAGATTCCCTTCCTTAGGTTCTAAAAATCTGACTGCAAATTGAGGCTATAAAATAGAGAGCGACAATGGGGTGAAAACAAAGTGAGAATTGACCCATAGGTCTATGGTGAAGGACAATGGGTGCTTTGGCGTAGGTATGGTGTGATGACAGACAATTGAAGAGGTGTTAAAATATTCCTGTGAATCATATACAACCATGTAACCCCATGTAACTGCAATAAAAATATAAATGCATTTAAAAATTCAATTGTTAAGAATGTGTAAATGTATTATGACTGGAAAAATAAGCATTGCTTAATTATTTAATAATAACAGACATTGCTGTTAATTTTTGGAGAATAATAATGCTAGTGTACTTCAGTTCATTGTTGAGGACTGGTGGTGTTTACATTGTAGTTCATTATATTAAAAGAAGCTTACATACAGGGAGAATATATTTTCTTATCAAATCTGTGCCAGGGAGTTAGTTTTCAAAATATATAAAGTGCTTATTCAAATTAACAATGCAAAAAACAGCAGAATCAAAAGACGTTCAATAGATCTAAACAATTATTTCTCCAAAGATCTGCAAATGGCCTATAGACACATGAAAATGTTCAATTAAATTTTTTAAAGAAAATTCAAATCAAAACCACAATGAGATATCACACCTATGAGAATGAACTACATTAAAAAGAATGGAAACAATAAATGTTGATAAGGATGTGAAGAAAAGAAACATTTAGCCACTGTTAGTGGGAATATTAGTGCAAATCTATGACAAATATTATCAAGAAATGTTTAAGAAATTAAAAATGTAAATGTCATGTCATATGTTAATACAACTGTTAGGTATTTGCTTCAAAATATGGAAAAGCTCGTGTAAAATGATATATGTGCCCCTATGTTCATAGCAGTGTTGTCCACAGCAGACAAGTATCGTTGAATCAGGTACTCATGACAGAGGTCTGGGCAAAGATATTGTGTAATATACACAATAAAATCTCAGCTATCAAAAAAATAGAGTTTTGCCTTTGGGACAAACTGGGTGGATTTTGAAGTGATTATACCAAGTGAAAAACATCAGAAAGTAAAAGACAGATAACTTCAATGATTTTTTGAATTAAGTGAATACGGAAAGATCACATGCTGACAAAGTGCAGCAAAACAGTTGTTTGTGTGTGTGAAAAATAATTGGTACTAGGGAGTGGAAGGAGAGCGGGGAGAAAATGGGAAAGAAGAGGATGGTTTACTGGCCTGGTAATTTTGGTGGATGGTAAGTGAAAGATATGCACATATGAGATCTAAGGTTATAGCCCCAAAAGTGTACAGAAGTGAAAATTAATACCCAATTAATATTAAAATAAAATAAATAGGATTAGTAAGATAATGATCATTACAAAGAAACTAAAATGTACAAGACAGGTGTTTTAGAAATACTATCATATATATTAAATACAATGAGTTCATATGAAACAAATTACATACTTTCCTGAAACCAGTCTGAAAAAAATATATCATCAATGGGCAGTTACTCTATATAATCTCCTAAGAGTACTAAGAAATTCAGATAATACATGTGTACTTAAACAGCTCACTTTAAGATATTAGGAAACTAAAATATTAGGCCATATTCTTGCCTTTAGTGTTTGAAAAATTGTAGGACATGAGTTCTTAGAAGGATCAAAACCAAAATTTATTCATGAACATTATTCAGTACTAACACATCCAGAAAACTTTCTCTGTGAAGTGTAAAGAAAAAGTGAGGTCCTTTTCAAAACCTCAAGGAATTCCGATCCATAGGGCTCTTTACCTGCCTTCATTTAAAAGAGACTAATTAAAACTAATTCAAGAAATACAGAAACATATAAATACCCTTAAGTAACAATTGACTCCTAATGGAGTATTTCAAATTCATTGCCACATTTGGGGAATATATATGTGTGTGTGTGTGTGTGTGTGTGTGTGTGTGTGTGTGTGTGTAGTATGTATGTATGTATATATATATATATACTTATATATCTGTGTATGTATTATATATATGCACACACACATAGAGAGAGAACAGAAATCTGTGTTCCAATTAATATTTCTAAAGTGAAACTTAAATTTTTAGAAGAATATATGCAAGAAGGAATTTTTTAGAACATCACTTCCATCACTGAGGAACTATGGAAGTGATAATTGCAATTTACCAGTCAGTCATGACAAGGCTTTAAAAATTAATATAACATAAAACAAGTATAAATAGGACTTTTTTATTTAGTTATCATCCTGAGGGAAAAAAATATGCATTTCCCAGAGTGTATATTTATTCTGAGATAATTGGTTTTTTGAGAAATGAAGTTGGTCTCATTCAATAGTGTATATTCCACAAAGTCAGACAGGATGCTTCACAATGTTAGACACTAATATAACTCTTGAGTCATCAAAGAAACTGCCAATTATAATGAGAGAGCAAATGCAAGGAGACAACTCTTTTATGAATTTTAAATGTCGGCATTTAAATCATGTTTTCTTACCATGTGACCTTATCCTTTTCTTATTGGTCAGAAGTTTGCATTTTGATCTCTATAATAATAAAAGAGACATGATATCCAAAGATTGTTGACAAGACAGTTTTTGTTCTTTTTATTTGCTTTGCAATGATGTTTTATTTTCTTTATAATGATAAATCCTAAAACATCTCATTTTTACACTATGTGTAAAAAAGTAAGAGTTTTCTACTAGGAACAGCAGCAACAAAAATGTGAGGGTGGAAAAAGCTGCCCATTTCAATAATGTGAATTATAAGAAAGAAAAGGAAGACAGATATCAAATATGTCAAACACCACATTTGTGTTGCTTTTACTCAGTAGAATGTAGTTCAAAATTCAGAAAACATTTCGAAACCATAAAACATGACTGGGATGATATGGCTATCATGGTTAGTAGTGCAGTTCTATAAGATATCTGGGAAGAGACTGTCAGACTTTAGTAAAATCTCCATATGTCCAATAATGTATGGTTGTTACTGTTTTTAACACAGCTGTCCATGAGTTGAGAATATGTTGAAATGCTTGGCCTATGAATGTAAGTTCTATGTAGAGAAGAAACACAGGTTTCTGTGCACAAATGCAATGAGATTCAGAGTCTGGGTGATCACTCAGTTTCCAGAATGAAGAGATTTCTATAAGTACTTCAAGATTTCCAATAACATACTAAAGTCTTAAAACTACAGTCAGCTGAATTCCAATAAATCCAGGGGTCTAAAAGCAGACAATCATGATTAGCAGCTACAGTACCAGATATTTAAGTAATTGTCTATTCTTCACCTGAGACCAAGATGACCAGGCACACTAGATTTCTGAAGTTACAGATCACATAAGTCACATTCATTCCTCATCTCTGGACACATCGTCATGCATAAGATTATGAGTAGGCGACCCAATATATCAATCAAATTTCTCCAGGTTGTAATTAATGATTTGTCCAAAGTTAGTGTCCCCCGCTTTGTTTTCCTGCTGACAGAGGATATAAAGATTAGGTCATTTGTCAGAATAAACTGTATGTTCTTACCCATCTGAATCATTCAAGAAAATTGCTTAGCATTGCTTCATTAGTCAACTAATAAGTTGATTCATGATTGGCTGCTATAAAATACAACCTTATTATCATAAAAGTACAAGTTTATTCAAAGAATTTTGGTGATTAAGATCTCAGTTGGAAATTTTTAACAAGTTATTCTTCTAAAAGTAGTGTCTTATACTTACCAATGGATCCCATGGAGACAAATGGAAAAGCCCTGGCTAATACATTAGGCTAATAATTGGAGACATGAAAGTACATTTGAATTTACTATAAGATGACTTGATTAGAGGAGTGAAGAAAGGGAACCAAGTAGAGAGGAGTGAGCAAAGGTCTCACTCAAAGGAGAAATTGTTCAAGGCAATCAGAGTTCTCAAAGGCTGTGACTCTAACCAATTTACATTTGATTTACTCCAAATTAATAGAGATTTCTTGCACATTTGTCATTTCAACATGAACATGTTATTATTCCAAGCTACTAGAGATATAAAAATTCAGCCTTTTGAATTTATTAGCTAGATATATGATCTCTAATAACTGTTATCTGTGTATAATAACCCTTGCCTAACAGGAGGTAAACATTTTAGCAAATATTTGTAGTTCATTAAATATATCAAGCATATAATGAAATCCATTTTGATTTTTTAAATTTCATCAGAAGCTAATTTCTAAGAAAGAAATATTAGAATTTTTTTTTCATTTTTTAAATCTGTTTAAAGTCATAAGAGATATGTTGGATTTTAGGTCAAGTCTTTTGAAATAAATGTGCAGATAATGGTTTCATTTAGGTGTCAATTCTCTTTTTTTTTTTAGATATCATGTACTTTTAATTTTTTTTAAATAATATACATTTTTATTGGATAAGTTTTGATTACATTTGCCTTTTGGGTGTTCTTTCCCCCTTCCAACACCACCAACCCTGGTCTCTCCATCTCTTCTTTCACTGCCTTTTATTGTTTAAAGTTTTAATCCCTTGGGGTCTTTCTCTTTCCTGTAGCAATGTCCTTTTGTCCAGTGTGGACGTAGTTTCTTGGGACACAGTGGCCTGTGCTTAGTTTTCCAAGTGTCTTTTTGCTGCAGGCCACCAGTTCACATATGGTTGTGTTCTTTCAGCGCCTCCTCCTTTCTGATTAGCTGCTCCGGTCCATCTTCTGTCATATTTTGCTCCTTTTTTGTTTTGTAGTTCCCATTGCTGGCCAAAGGTGTCAATCTCTTTTATTAGATTTAAGCCTAATGAAAGATATATGAAATATTTAATTCTAGAGATACTCAGATGACAGTGCTGATTATCAGTATTTTGGCTTATTGTTGGGTTGCTTTTGCACATTATAAATACAAAAAGCATTTTGTAAGCATAAATACAAAATTGTCAATGATTTTTTTTTACTATAGGGTCTACTTAGTATCCAGTGTCTTAATTTTATTATTAAGCGAGGTGTAGCAACCGAGAGAATTCAAAAGGAAGAAAAATTACATGATTAATGTTATTGTTATTGGTCAGTTCATTAAACATACATGTTATTAGGTAGATATTGAATAAAGTTTAGAAAATTGAAAGATAATTAACTTTAGTTAAGGAGGTATTTTAGCTAAAACATTACACAAATATTCTCAGAAATTTATTGTGGTGGTTGTTTGGCAATGTATGAACATTTTGAAATCATATTGTAGACGGAAAGAGATACTACTTTTGAGTAGTAAATAATACATCATTACTAGAATACCTATTAATTATTTGAACTAAGTAAATTAAGCTTTCCACAACTAAAATTTAATTTTTATCTTATATAGTATATTCTTGACTTCTGAGTTAAAAAAAAAGAATAGGCAGAGGCTTAGTCAGTCTGAACCCCAGATAACAAAAATAATAACAAATGAGAGTGATTGCAAATTTATAAAAACAAAGAAAAGAATGATTAGGTAAAGCAAATGAGATTTAAATATTAATCCAAATATTTATCAGACTGAAAGTTTAGGAAAGAGTTAATCGAGTAGATGAAGAGAGTTACAACACAAAATAGGAGTAGAGAGATTGTACAGAAAGTAGGCACTGGAGAAAGCTGGAAAGTCTCAACACTCAGCATGCTAATGAAAAAGGGGAGTTGGAGATTCACTGGAACCACCAAATATTAAAAATAATAAATAAAACACAATCACCATATTTTATATTGGCATCATGTCAAATTTGGTTTGAAATATTGCATACAATTTGCTTGACAATTGCAAAATTGGAATTCCTCTTTATGCTAATCTCACTTTGCTTTTTATTGGTGGGTTTTGAAATATTTAAGTAAGGTTAGCTTTTTCACTACCAAGAAAACTACTGAAGCTGGTATTGTTTAAATTGTTTTTTAAAGAATGCCTGCCATTGCTTGTCCTCAGTATTCCATGTTAATAAAATAATTACACATGGCAAATGGTATCAGTTGTAATTTCCTCTGAACAAGCCCAGCATGCCATTTAGAATAAATTGACTCCTAGATTGCTTGTTTCTGGAGTACAAGAAAGGTAATTGCTAGAAATCTTTCTCTTTTAAACCCATTTACAAGCTATAGAAAACAAAAAGAATACAACTAATAGCTCTTTTAAGAATAAAGATAATTTTCTAGAAAATGGCTTTCTCATGACAAAATCCTGCACACCCATAAATTGTAGAATATACATGAACACATTAAAAATAATTATATGACATGAAGCTCAAAACTTTTAAAATATTGTTTCTTGATCTATATTAATAAGATATGATTTTCATGGGAAATAAATTTAATCTGATGCAAATAAAATACATATTACAAAATATTTTTTCTGTAAACTGCTTTGTTGCTGTATGATCTACTGAATTTTTTTGTTTTGCTCTATTTTCTAAAATTAATTGATTTAATACAAATATTTTATAAGGTATGTTCAATAGAAACTCATAATTTCCTTGGATAAGTGCATTAATTCTCCTGTTAAATGGAGATTAATTTTTATATTTCTTACACAATTCTCAAGAATTGTAGGCTGCCTGTGGTATATAGTAGTAAATGAGAAGGTATAATTTCTTAAATTTAAATATCTCTGTGTAGTAATATAGTCTGTTAAACAGCCAGTCTCTTTACTCTTTATCTCAATTCTAAATACATGTAAACTTAATTTATAATTTCACATGTTGTTGCTAGAGAGTGACCACTATATCCCTAGATTAGAAAAATTAGAATTTGCTTTCTCACATATGCTCATCATAAAATTTAATTACATTGAATATTTTCATATATGTTTTATTGTTTTAAACAATTATCCCCTCACTCTACATTGTGTTAATGGTTATTCACATCCATTCAAAAAGTTATCAATCAGAAAGTCATAGGTATATGTATAAATTTTAAGAAAATGAATGCGATAAAATTCACAAATCACTTTTCAAATTTTGAAACATTTGCTTTTACAAGTACATTACAGTGTATAATAGGAAAGAATTCACAGTCTACATATAAAGAAGAGTTAATCTGAGGGTTTTAATAATTATTTAAATCAATCTCTAGCAATTTTAGGGGGCTAATGTATTTAGTAATATATCTTCCAACTTCTTTCACTCTTTCTCTTTGCCACAATCCTCTCATATGTGTAAAATAATCAAGTGATATATTGATAGAAATGATATTAACATGGCTACATGAATAAATATATATTATGGAAGATCTTACAATTTCTTTATCTAAATATAATCTTATGTTCATAAAAATTATAAAATATATTAATGTTGGAATTAAGAAAAAATTGTGAGGAAGACAATTCCAGTTCTCAAATAAGTAGAATTTGTCACCTTTATTTAAGAAAGTAAGTTTTATGAATTTCACTTTCCTTACGTATACTAAAATCATGAAAGCATAAAAACCCAGGAGTGAATCCTAGAATAAAAATAAATTAACAATTGTTGCAGAGAACTTGATCCCAGACCAATTAAAAGCATGAGCTTCATTTTAAGTCATATGAATTTGAATGAATAAAGAGTAAGTTCTGACTGATCTCATATTCCCTTGCTAATGTTGCAACTGTGAAATGTGATGATTCTAAACTAACTCAATATCTTACTTTTCTTGATGTAGGTTATATGTATATATATATATATTTTTTTTCTTTTGGTATCTTTAGTCATTCTATTTTTCTTATTTCTCTTGAGTTTTGTGAGAATGATAATTCTCTTTTCTTTACTAACTACATTCATATAGGTTATATATTTTCTGTAGGACATTTCATTAGCATAGATTCTAACAATAAACAGCACAATTCCAAAGAAATAATTTAATAATTTAGCAATTAAAGAGTATATAACCATGGACAATCTTTTGTGTAACACAAACAGAAATTGTTTTTATTAAATTGTTGATCTAAAAATGGAATATTACATAAAATATAAATTGCATAGTAGCCATAGTTCTTTTTTCCCTTAACCAATAACATGATATTATATGAATTTACTTTGATGGAACAAATAATATATTTAACTCAACAAAGGGAAAAGTAACTCAATAAAAAAAATATCTTCAACACACATAGACACATACATAAAATTGGTGTTTGTCAGCAGTCAGCTTCCTGCAGGAAAAAAAGGCAACAAACCTAAATGGTAATTTAAGATAGTGCTTCAAGGGACAATTTATAGAGGTATGGCTCAACAAAGGTGGATACCTGTGAATTGTGATAACAGGAAGATAAGTGCAACCAAATCTGCAAGATCAAGATAAGTAAGAAGGTACCCAATTATGGAAAAAGCTACAATTCTGGAACATCTGGCTACTGATGGAGGGACATATTTACAATGAATGACATTGGGGAAGCCTGGAAAATAAATAGTAATACTTCCCACTAGACCAGTGGAATTGGAAATTGGAGGCAGGTGTTAGGGTGATATAGGCTAATGCATGTCTATGGAGTGTTTGGCTTTGATCAGGACAGAGTAAGATAGAAAGAGCACATAGGAGGGTTTAAAAAGATTATTTCAGACAATATTATTTATTTAAAAACTCATATGGAGAAAACTGGACTTCTTTTTAAAGGGTTAATTAATGAGTTTAGTCTTAACAATAACAGCATATTACCGCGTATTTCAGAGGACTAAATACAATAATATTTTCAAAAATGTTTCCAAAGTGTCAGTCAAAAAGTAAAATTCTCTTAGAGAATTTTTTATTAGATTATTTTATATAAAATATAAAAAAAAGTCTCTCCATGATCTTCACAAAAATGAAAACAGGCTGAATTAGAAAAGATGCAATTTACAGTTATAAATTTTGTTGGTAGACTGAAAAACTTAAAACACAAAGTACAGTATGCCACTTAACAGGAGCAAATAAAACATTCTTAGGACGTTCTGCCTGTGGTCAGACAACAACTTCAGAATTAATCAAGACCCATGTGTCTTTGAGATGAAAAGCAAAGTTATAGTTAGAAGTTGTTTGGGAATACCCTGCTTCTATTTATTTTGGATTCATAATGATATACTAAACTTCTGCTACCCAAGACATCTAGCTATTGATAGTTTTACATGATGACATCTCCTTAATCTTACTTTGGTGAGTTTTAAAGGATATAATAAAATAAACTTTAAAATAATAAATTACCTCTTTCACAAGAATTTATTAAACAAGGACTATAAATAAGTTACCCTACTGGTGAAGATAAATATAAAGGTAAATATTTATAGCCAGAGCCTGTGCACAATTAATGAGTAACACATGTTAAGATTTACTGTGAATCAAAATTTTCACACATTTTGTATATTACATCAATGTAATAATCTACTAAATAGATATTCTAGCATTTTTTTGCTCCAGTGAGGAAATTCGTTGAAAGAGGAAAGTATCTTGGTCAAGTTCTCAGAGCTATTAATACGAAACAGAATTTGAACCTAGGAGTCCAGTTCTAAAAAAAATTTGTTTTAACCATTATGTATGTCTGTTTGCCCATCAGAGATATTATTGTGCTGGAATAGATTAAATAAAATTTGATTCTTTATATGTTGGCAAAGAAATACTTCCCAGGAGACTGGACATATACTATAATTTTTAAAATATGAATCAGATTGGCTTGGTTTTATATTGGTTCTTTCCCTCTCATACTGTGTCAATGTTTTATAAACCTCAATCTTGTCATTATTTCATTTGGTGAAAAGAGATCATTCTTTACATTCCCTAGTTTCTCCATCCCAGATCATTAGAGATCATGAGTTAGAAATCTCTAACCCCAAATCTATGTTTACAGTCCAGACTTAATTGCTGAGTTTCACATTAACAGTCTTAGGAATCCATATTTTGATGTTTCTATGTACCGCATGTTAGAATGTATAGAACTAAAATGCCAGCTTATACCTCCAAGCTCCTCCTGACTTAAAATGTTACCACCTAGTGCTGCAGCTGCTTCTACTACTATTACTACTACTACAACTAATAAAAATAATATAACTTAATAAAAAGATCACAGTAAAACTCATTAAATCAATATCTCCATCTATCATGTTCATTATTGAATGAATACAGCTAAGCACAGACCCTGAGCTATATTTATAAATATTCAAAAATGTTTGCTGAATTACAAGGAAAAGATGTATAAAAGTTGAATGAAACAGGGTATCGTTAATGCTGATTCCTATTATATAGTCATGTGTATTCAATATATCTTATATTCATTTTCAGCAATCAAGTTTCTTGTGCAAGACACAGAAGTCACATGAATATTTTTCTATCGCAAATTTTATATTTAATTCTCTTCTGTCAAAATACCGTTAGTCATCGGTATGTTCCTTACCGGACACTGGTTAGTGCCCTGGAAAATTGACGTCATGTTGAGATTAGGATCTTATCTGAAACCTTTGTCCCTACCACCATGACCGCTTTCTTCTTAAGTCCCTTGGGAGAGTATAGAGATGACTGAAGGCCCAGACTGACCAAACTCTACAACATGATGACATTATATTAAAACACAATTTAATAGCAGCAGGCAAACGCCGTGCAGGCTATGGTCCCGCCATGATGGTGGGGTCGCCACACCTTGCACACGGTGGCTCCATTAGCCTCTGGAGGGAGGGTTGGAGTCACGGTGGTCAGTCCGGAAAGGCCAATCCTGCTGGCGTGCGTGTGCAGCGTGGGTCTCTGATGGCCTGTGCCTTCTGCGGCCTGGACATCAGCCACCACTGCACCAGTTGCCTGACCAGCTTTCATCCCCCTACATGGCGGGGTTGGGGCATGGCTGAGGGTTGGCCAGTGTGTGGGCACCGCACACCTGAGTCCTACCAAGAAGCAGGGTGCAGTGTACAGGAGAGGGGGGTTCGCTACAGACCCCCTCTCAGTTTGCCTCCACTCCAAGGAGCTGGCATCAGCAATAAGAACATAGAGAAGCTCTTCAACCACAGAAAGAGAAGAGACGAGGAACAGCAAGAAAGACCCTAAAGACATATACCTCTCAAGCAGGACTCAAAAAGAGCAAGGCGAGAACCGAGAACCGCGGAGCACTGAACTGTGAGAACAAACATGAAAGAGCTTCGCCTACTATGTCATTGGGGAGCTGTGACCAAAAACCCAGCAGAGAGACGCTGTCAATAAGGAACTGCACACCCCCTTTACCAGAGGGAGAACGCCTGCACATGGCAGTGGCCCCACAACAAAGCTTCAAAGGAGACTAGACCTACCATCTGCCGATGGCTGTCCCCATCAAAGAGCTGCTCTGCCAAAACATAAGGCTGGGAGTCAGGTCTCCAGAGCCAAAGAACTGAAACATAAGGGATGGAGCAACAAAACGAGGCAGAAAACAATGTAGATAACAGCCACCAAGGAACAAGAAACATTGATAACAAGCCAAAAGCGCTCGCATTGGCCTATGAAGGCAGACAAAAACTAAAGGGCTAAACGTGGACAAACAACTAAAAGAAAGGAGGCAAAGAGACCAGAGTGGACATGGTGGGGTGGGGTATTTCCATGGGGACCAATGATTATGCAATCATGTATTGTACAAAATCCAAAATTTAAAAATTAAAAAAAAAATACACTTTAATACATGACTTTTATGAGAAGTCAGTTCCTACTGGGAAGATGAAGTCACATGAATTTTTGCTTCCTTAAAGTTGCTTTTACCTAACAGAAAATACAAGCTGAAGAGCAAGCCAGAGGTCACTTCTTAAATAAACAGGATGACTTGTTTTTACCAACATCATGACTTTTCTACCCAAACAAGGGTGCCTGAATTGTGAATATTCTACCCTTCAGACAGATAAAACAGCATTTTTCCACAAAAATGTGAGCAGAACTAGGTTGAATTGGTCATAGAACCAAGGGACAAAATTATTTGAATTGTTTTGAGTGATTTAATAAACTTTTCTTACACCAGAGCCCATTTAAAACTTAAAATGGATCAATCAGAACAGCACAACCAAATAATGCAAATATTCCCTATCAAATCCCAAATAACTGTTTTTCCTTCTTAGATTCAGAGTACAAAATATACTTTTGTTTGTTTGTTTTTAACTTGTTAATGTAGTCACCATCTTGGTAGCGGATCCATTTATTTTTGTGGGCTGTATCTCCGTTATTGCTCATGCATGTGCCCAACCAAGGAAGTGAGAGTCCTCATATTTATAGTCTACCAAGACCTAGAAGGAAGATTCTATTTATGAAGTGGACTTTGTGATATCCTAGAAAGCCAATCAATATCTCTTTTCACTAAAATGTGGACAGTGCTGTAACTTAAGTCACAGAGAACAGGAATATTTTGACTTGTGTTTAATTGTTTTATGTATTCTCAGCTTAGTGGTACATAGAAAAAATAAACATTGTCAAATAAAATTGTATGCAAAATTGTCAGAAACAGTAAAAACTCACTAGAGTTAATAACCAAAACTTGTCTAACACAAAATTGTTGCAGTTTGAGATACTTCATGGCTTCAGTTGACAATCAGAGAACTTTTGACAGTTATTTCTTCTGGCCATCGTTATCATGACTGGCATTTTCATGTCCATGCACCAATGTGCATTGGGGTGATTGCCATCTGCACCTTAAGTCTTGCCACCAGAATTTTATTTCAGGTGACATTTACTTGGCTGGATTTTGGGATTCTCTTCTTACTCTGGTCCCAACTCCTCTGATATAAAAATATCAAGTAGGTCACAACTGTTGATTGCATGGGATTATAAATGCAGCCTGGTTAATTCAGCTATAAATAAAAATTTTGAGAGATTTGTTCCAAAACAGAAAGTTCTACTGAAAACCAAGTTCTATAAACAAACAGCAACGACATGCTACTCATGTTAGTGAGCAGAGAACACTGCTGAAGTCCATTTGCCCCTCTACACCTCCATCCCTGAGACAACTATTCCAGAACAGGAGCCACTGCCCTGCTGGTCTCTGCATGAGTAGATGCTTTGTGCTGGGTCAGGAGACTCTCCACTCTGTGACTCTGTTATCAAAGCAACCTACATGCTAAACTGTGATTTTTGCTTCACTTGTTCAATATTAAAAGTCTTCAGAGGTCAAGGGAGGAGAGACATGACCGGTGAGCTTAAATTAAATGCTGCCAAAAGGAAAGAGAAGAAATTATCCAACCTTCTTAAGCTTTCATAGCAGATGGCTTGTTTGGCTTCCACCTGTCTTGAGATTTCCCCTAGTCAAAAGGGTAGCCAAAACAGGAAACAAATACAGTGAACATATTTAAAAATTGTGAAAAACATATGAGGTAAAAATTTGAGGTGAAAGCAAATAAGGAATGGCTCACCTATTTAGTGTGAGCCAAAGTTCTCATTTTAGTTCATTTTAAATGTATTTTTCTTTAGTCTTAATGTGACAGTTTCTGACAGCATGTGACTTTCAAACCTTTTAAAATATTTTTTACAAACCTTTCAAAATATTTTTAAACAAAAGGAATTCTTTATCTTGAATTTTTGTGTATCTTTTATTTTATAGATTTTCCTTAATAATCACCATGTAGAAGAAAACATGGTCATAGAATGTAATAAGACCTTTGTGTAGCCAACAAAATATATCTGAATCAAAGAATCTTATCAACAAAAGATGAAATCATGATAATCTATAATGCAAATTTCCCTTATCTGTGCTTGGTAAAGGTAGTGCCATATGCATTTTGCACAAGATCCTTTCTAGAATTTCACAAGCTGTATTGTAATTAAACCATTGAAAGTAAGCAAACATGCTCATATGGGTAGAATCTGGCAGATAGAGAAATTATTCCTACTCTTTCAAATTTAAAGAATGCATTGCTCTCGTGTGTATGTGTGTATGTGTGTGTGTGTGTGTGCACACCCACATATGTGTGGTAGTTGATGAGAACATTTTCCTAATTAACTCCCACTGTTTCTTGACAGATCTCATGAGAAATGGGAAAAACAATGTTACAACTAGTATTATTTTTTTTAATTCCTTATTTTGGGGAATACATTGTGAAAGTGAAAACAAAATTTACTAAGATACTGTGCCATCTACATGTACACTAAATATTTGTATTTATTTAGGAAACAAAAGATTTATATGTTTTAATTATATTAATTATATATTTAAAAAACAAAATGAGAAATAATTGAAATTTGATATCATAGCTTTTGTGATGAGATTCATATGGCAAATTGTAAAAGAAAACTCATACAATTTACCTTTTGCTCTCTCATATTTTGCTACATATGATAAAATTTACCTTAAACAGAAAAGTAATTGCTCACAATATAAGAAATCTATGTATGAATTTGTATTGCAGAGTGTTCTGCAAGTACACATTGATCATAATTAAATAATCATCATTTAAATATTAAATTTTTATAATGGCATTAAAAAAGTTTGTGATGAGACAAAATCAAATTTGTTTCTCATAAATATACATGTCATGATACTTGAGCAGCTATCACATTAGAATAACAGAATTTTGATTTAATATGCATACATACTCATTTAGAAAATGATCAAAATCAACTTTAAATTCAAACACAGAACAGTTATCTAGAAAAGAAAAATAATAACAATTTATAGGAATGCAGAAATGAGCACCTAGTTATTTGTTCATTTATCAAAATAGATATTCCTTGAGAACTTGTATTCTAGGAGACCTTTAACTGAATGCTAGAAGTTAGGTGTAAAGTTCCTACAAAGATGATCACTGATCTAAGTGAACTTACATTTTCTAGTAAAAGAAATAAGACAACTGAGTAAACAAAGATATAAATAAGTTAAATTCACATTGTGATCACCTCTGTAATATAACTGTAACTGGACACGGGAAGGGGAGCAGTGTAAAAGAATCTAGGTTGAGAAGTAGCCAGGATTTAGAGGCAATATAATAGATTTAGCAGCAATATAATAAGCTGTTTGCTGGGGAAAAGGTAATGGTAGTGACTAAGGTGTAATTGTTCTTATCATATTTAACAAGCAAAGATGACAGGTATGGATAGGTATCATGGTTGAAGTGAGTAATAGGTAATAAGGTTGTTCAGGAAGAGTAGGAATTGCAACAAAAGAGAGTCAAAGTGTAGACACTAGACCTTAAAGTCTTTCAGGTCTATGTTAATGTTCAAATGGGTTTATATCATGTTACTGCTTGCATTCCCATACTCTTGGAGCAGTAGGTTCTATCCATAATACTCTATCAAATGGCTTGCTGCTCATATGGATCCTACAAACCCTAATTTCTCAATTTGTGACATGGATGGCTTGTAATTTCTATAATCATCTGTCCACATGAAATGGTGAAACTGGGACTTGGAAAGTTTATGTAGATTTTTATTTATTTAGATCATGATGATAGAACATTTCCCCCAAACCCTTAGACGTTAAATTTGTAGTCAGATTTTTTTTGGCTTAGATAGCATTCAAGGATATGGAACAGATAACTTGTTGGAGAAAAATTTCAAATGTTTTCATTGGCATTTTGACTAATTAGTGGATCCACTACAAGAGTGCATTATCTGTATTTATTTATTTTGTAGACTAGAATTGACAAGGTCATTGAATACTAAGCAATGTCTTATTCTCTAAACAAACATAATATCCCCTAGTATCAAGATATTTGGTAAAGTGTTAGTTTCATGAGACACATTGCCTAAATAAATGTTTAGAACAGTTGTCTATAACCAGATGGACATTTAGATATTTCAAAAAAAAAAAAGCTCCCCTGTTTTCATCTTCTAGGGCATGGAGCTTTACTTCTCTCATGAACTCTTATTATATGCCACATTGATGTGAGATATAAATTTTAGATTAAGGAGTGAGAGAAAGGGAAGATGTATGTGCCACCTAGATACATGCTAGGTGATGCATGCATCTGTTAGTTGAAACATCTTTCCAATACAAAATGACTCAAACAAGGAAAATGTACTTTATTGAAATTTTCTACTTATGAGTATGTACATTCTTTATATTTTAAGTAACATATTAAAGCAGCACATAATTGAAATATAGAAGTCAGTTATAAAAAATGGAGAATCCGATCCATTGTAAGCCACAGGTTAATGTGAAAAGAAAAATAAAGATTTTAAAGGTCAAGGGAACAGCCATCTGTTTAACAACCTGACCATCTGTGAAAAATAATACAAGGCTGGTTACACACACAGAAAGTTCTACCTGCCACCAGAAAGATGTCTTACATGCTAGCTTGTATCTGAACTCAGTATACCTGCACAGACTATGTAAGTGTTATATCATCATTTTCAATGTTTTTTACTCCAACCATACTGAGAAATATCTTATATACATCATGTGTAATTTTAAACAAGCTAAATGTATCTTGCTAATTAGAAATAGTATGTTTTCTTCTATGAAGAAGCATTAAACTTAAGTGAAAACATCACATTAATTGTACAGTTATTGTGATTTAAAACAATGTTACTATAGTTGATACATTTGATGAAATTAGAAATTTAGAAAAGTATCAGTTAAATTATATTTTACTGACATGTTGTAGTCTATTTTAACTTTTTTTTAAATATGTATTTGGATAGAATATTTAAAAGCATTAATAAGAACATTGAGTTAGCGAGACAGATAATAGAAAGCAGCATTTCTACTTCTTTTCTCTCTCAGAGGAAATTACTATATAAATTCCTCAATATAAATATGTATTTGTGCATGTGTATGCACACATTGTCTGGTATTTAGAATAGCTGGATGAACATTTATAAGTTAAAACCTTGATATTTCTTAATAAAAGTGAGGTCAATTATCCATTTGTACATCTCTAGTATTATATTTTAATTGAGTATTTAATTAATTAAAGATGTGAGTGTTAACTAAGATAGTTCCACATATTTCCTAAATTTATTCCTAGCATTTATGACTTTTATCCCCTTCAAATATAATTTTACTTTAATTACTTAGTCTTATTTTTGTCCATATTTTTGCAGAATAGTCATTGTTGATTTGAAGGTGAATCAATCTAAGAAATTTACTCAATATTATTTAATGATTTTGTTATTACCTAAGTTAATCTTTGATTTTCAAGCAACAAGATCATTTCATCTGAAAATGTCATTAAATAACTGGGTGTTAAGTACCAAATCGACTCAGGATGCTATTTGATATACAGAGCAGAGAGGGAAAACCAGAAGATGATGTGCTAGTACTCACAGAGTTTATATTTTAAAGGAAAATTTTAAGGAAGTGACAAGTATCTTAAAAATTATATAGGAAAAAAAACAGTATTATCAAAGTACTGAGTTTTATTATTTTTGGATAAGTCACAAATTTTTCTTCTCTAGTCTTTGTTAGTATATTCTCAGTTAAGAATAGGCATATGTATCGATTTTCTCTTTAAGCTCAACTTTATGTCTTTTTTATCCAAAGATAAAAAAATTATTTTTTCCTAGTGAGTGTTTCTGTTGGGACAAAGGTAATCATCCTGTACTCCCTTGGGTTCTTCTAGTCTGGCAAATAACAGAACAAGCATCAAAGAGTTTGAAATGAGAAGTTAAAAAAAAGTTAAATAGTAACATATATACCTCCTGTCTACGTGGGAGAGATCCCACTCTCCTAACTCACTGGCCATATGGCTTCAGACACCTTCATAAACAACTTAGCTAATAAAAGTAACTTTAATGGAGAAAAAGAGAAGATCAGTTAGGGAGGATACCAGGGAAGGCCCAGTACATAAAAGTATGCAGACTGAAGTCCTTGAAAAGAGAAAAGAAGGCTAGTTCTTTCTGGGACAGTGAGGGAGATGACTAAAACATGCAAATATCTTTCACAAAATGTCTACCTCACCAAGTTCATAGAGCCTCTCTTATGAAATAAAACTTTTGACAAGAAATTATATTTCAGGGTGGTAAATATTTGTTCCTTTACATTTTGAGTCTTTTGTTTGTTGCTTTATTATTGGTAATATTTTTTGCCATTAAGATATTATTCAATCTGAAGTTGATCTTTGGTGCATTACATCAAATCCATTTTTTCCACATCATTTTTCTTTTAGTTTCATTAATTTCAGCTGCCTTTTTCCCCCTAATTGACCTGACTAGCAAATGGTTTAGGCAAGAATTGCTTATTTTATAGATTCTCTATTCAAATTCATTGATTGATCCTGAGTTTATGACACAATGTGTTCACATTGCCTTATAATAAGTATACTCCTGAATAACCAGTTATAACTCTTGGTCTTTTCAGAAACGACTTGGCCATATGAATATTTTGTGTATTTGAAGATGTTCTTATTAGTTATATGAGTTCATTGCCTATATACATTGATCATATTTACACCCCTCCTCTTCATAACATAAAATGTGTTCTCTAAAGTTATTTCTTATGCTATATCTCAATAAGGTTTTATCTGAAAGAATTCTTACTAAGAGTTTAAAAAAGCGAAATAATAAAGACTAATATAACTCAAGTTACGAGTTTATGTTTTGATTGAAAATTTGGCATACTAAATTTGAGAAAATATTTGGTTAGCAGGTGTAGAATTTAGAAGTAGAAAACTGAAATGCACATTTTTACTTTTGTCAGAAAAAATTTAATGCAAACATAAAAAGAATAATATGTTCTCTTATGTACCTCTCATGTGCACTCCAGAAAATGCAAATACATTGACTTATTAGCACATTGTCCTTTTTTTTTTTAAAAAAAGCATGTATTTATTAATACACTGATAAATCATCATGTATTTAACTTGATATAATATATATATCAATGTATATGCTATAATATAAACATATAACCATAGATATAATAAACGACAATGCCAAGAACAACAGATTGTTCTGATGGAATCTGATTTTACTTTCTTGCTCTTAGAGTATTTACTTATTATGCACATCAGTTACTAGTATTGGCATATCAGTTGAACTGTAAATATAAAATGCTTCCATTTAGCCTCTATAATGTGCATGTTTCTATAATTCTATCTGAATGCTACACAAAAATTTGTTCTGGGGAATTTGGTAATTATTGATGCACATCTGTTAAACTGATGGTAGGTGTAACTCATCATTCACCTGAACATTTTTTCAATTAATGTATCTATCATTTTGCTTCTTGGTTTTGGTTTCACAGTTTTTATCCCCAGGATATTTGTATCTAAATATATATATATATATATATATATATATATATATACATATACATATATATGTATATATACATATATATAAGTTGTAGGTCAATGTTACCTTGATTTAATATATTAAATTAAGGTAACATTGATCTACAACTTTTATTTAGAAATATAAGGACTCCAGTTGTTACCACATCATACTCATCACCAAAACAAGCATGCATATCTACTACCATAGCCATATCCACTATCAAAACACTCATATTCACTAACATTGTGCCCTTCCCCACTCTGCACACACCTTCCTTGTGTGGTGGCCTCAACTTTACATCAGATTTCTAATGTTTGTTAGTGGTAAGGTTTAATCTGATATCTTGGTTCATCTCTCTGTATTCCACATATAAGTGACACCATACTGTGTTTGATTTATTTCACCTACCACAAACCCCTCAAGTTCCATTCAAGTTGCTTCAATGGCAAGAGTTTATCTTTGTGAATAATTGAGTAGTAATTCATTGTACTACTTAGTTTTTAAAGGCACGTGTTGAAAAGGTTCATGGGATTTCAACCCTGAAACTATAATTCAGATTTAAATCCTAATATGTGTAAGGGTGAGTAGATTAATTATAAGGATTTAGAAAGTGTATTCCACCCCAATCAAACTGCATTCATGGGGAATTTATGTAATTCAAATTAACAAATTATTCCAAAGATATTTTTGCATTTATTTTGGTGAGTGAAGTCCTTAAGAAATAAGATGGAATTGTTTGCAATTCTTTACTAAAAGGCTTGTTTGCAATTCTTTTACCTAAGAGGATTGTTTGCAATTCTTTTATCTAAAAGAATTGTTTGCAATTCTTTTATCTAAAGGAAACAAAACAAGAATCTAGAAAATCCAATTACTGAAAGCAGAAATATATGCTGAACAATCTTCTCAGAAGGATTTAGTATCAGTAGATGGTAAACATCAGTAGATGGTAAACACTCGAAGGTGATGGGGAAAGGAGTATAGATTGTTTATGGTACTAAATCAGTACGTCATTTCTAAATTTAAAGAAAACAAATTGATGTTGAATAAATATGTTAACAATTCACTATTGGCATTTTTTCTCTGTAATTTAAAAAAATGAATAAAACATATTCAAACAAAATACAGCAGAAATAAATCTTAGATTTAGTAAAATAAATAGTTACCATCAGGAATGGGGAGTGAGAGGAGGGAAAGAGAGAGGCAGATGGAGTATGAACATGGCTGGTTTGGTGGAGGATAAGTGGCACATGTCCACATATGGAGGAGCAAAAAATGTAACACCTAAATTAAATTTAAAAAGTAAAAATAGCTGATCATAATTGATTGAATGCATAAGCACATAAGAGAATTTGCTGCTTTTTATTAAACCAGTTATCAAAATTACACAAAAGCTACCTTTCTCACATTTGTATAAAAATTAGCATTTTTAATTAAATATTATGCTCTATCCCTATTTTAATATTCCATGCCTTTATTCTTCTTATATCTAATATATACATTAAGAAACAACTTTTAGAAAATAAGTTACACCTAGAATCTACTAGAATCTTTATTCCTCTTGATATTATATTTATTTATAATCATGGATATGATGACCATGTGTAAAGGCATATTGTGAATGAACATCTCAAGACCCTTTGGGAAAAAAAAATAAGTAAGAGCAGACAATGCAAGTTTATAACCTAGAAATGACACTGCCACAGGTGATTAAGACTTACAAGTAAAACCAGCTCGTGCCTGCAATTTGAAAACTGCCTTAACATCAGATACCTTTTATGTGTGTAGAATAGCCGGGAAAGTAATTGGTTCTACTTATAGCAAAAGCAAGTTCAGCATTTTGAAGTCTTTTTTTTTTCTTTCCCTAACTGATGTACATTTTATCTCTACTCAGCTGAGACAAATGAAAAAAAGACAGAGGTTTGACTCAGCATTTGTGTTCAAATTCATTAGTGTTACGAAGCAACCAAGGGACTTCACGAACCTTTCTCCTCTCCTCCGGGCTTAAACATTAAATAAGACAGAAATATTTCTAAATGTGAATGCAACAGAGAAACATAATGCTTGAAGCAAAATTCTTTCTGGTATTAATGCAGTGGTTTATAACAAGATATTCTATTTCTCTTCATACTTAGGTACTATTTGGGGAATGTTTGCATTACTTACAGAGCATTGTAGAAAATACTTATCTGTGCACATGCCCTCAGAGAATATGTTTTAATTGGTCTATTACAAAGACTGGCATTGTGCTTGAAGAGCTGCCAATGCATTTCTACTGTGGCTGAAGATGAGAGCCACAGTTTTAACATTTTCCCCACACCCCCCACCACAGTTGGGACTTGATTTTGGAAGTCATTGATTTCCTTAGGCCTCTAGGGCATTAGAGTCAGCTGTGGATTATCTAAACCCACATGCTTGATCTCTGATAATGAATAAGTAAAAGGTTATTTGTCTTTGGATTTTGAATTTGAGATTCATATTCAAATAGAGATATACCAAGAGTTCTGTGTAAAAGCAATAATATGGCAGAGTTGACACTCATTCTTGATTTAGACTTACTCTCAGCAGTTTGAAATGTACTTTGATGACTGAGACAAAAGCATAGTTCATCTATAAAAACGCTATCAGAGACAAGCTCTATTTAGCGTACATACTACCAATGAATGCTACTTTCTTTCTCATTCTGGGTAAAAGAAAGCCTCTGGGGAAAGAATCACAATTGTATCCCCTACTACAGAAGATAATTCCCCCCTCTATCATCTATATTTTTCAGTCGCAGACAGCTGCCTAAAGGAAAGTGTTTAAAAGAACCTCAAACTCTGGGAATTACTGTGAAAGTTGAAACAGTATCCAGAGCATTTGCTTCGAAATGACTAAAAGAAGATGGAGGAAGCATATTTTCATGTATAAAAAAGGACTCAGCAAACAAAGATGAGAAAAATTCCTCTAAATATAACACAAATGGTTGCAATGAGTGGCATTTCTGGAATATTTCCTCACTACTGCTTCTAGTGAACATGCATGGTTTGCTTCCCAGAACTCATCCTTACTTATACAAATACAGATACAATTCAGAAAACACAGAGTTGTAAATTTAAAGCAGGGTTTCTCCCTTCCTCCAGCCACTAGTAGGCTGCTAGACACACCTCTGCGGTAAACTGGCCAGAGGGGGAGTGTGGTATCCAAAGACTGCGCTCAAAAGTCTTCTCTGTGGATTATAGTAAACACGACACACCTGTTAGTAGGCTATTTATTACAGGCATTGCTAATTCCTAATAAGCTCTTGCCTATTTTGCAAGTCCCATTACGAGATATGAAATTTTCACAATGTACCTACACCAATGTTAGCTGTGATGTTATTACTGGCCTCCCAAAGATCCCTAATCCTTGTAATAAATAATATCCTTTAATATTGCTTTGGAAGTGTGGCCTAGATCATGGCTTAGTCACTTACAAGCTCTAAGACAACTAGGCAAGGCATTTCCTTTCTCAGCTTGCATGATTTAATGTCTGAAAAGGGAACTACATCAGCCTTTCCTGCAGGGGGATATTGCAAAGCTCAGAATTCTGCACCAACTGTACAAGAAATAACACAACAAAAGAAAGTATCAGTAATTTCGTTCTTCTGTACCTTTTAGTTGATAAATATATACCTGATTTCACACACAAAGAAACAAGCTTGGTGAAGTTAGATTGTCGAATTTTATAATAAATATGTGGTTAGGAATGCAAAACTTATTTGTCTAGTAAAAGTCCAAAGTCTGTACTTTTTTGTTTATAATTTATAGTACAAATATAAACACAAAATCAAAGACATTTAAAGTACCAAATCAAATTACAGTTGCTTGCACATATAAGTAAAAGCAATGTTTTTTGTTTTTTTTCGTTTTTTTGTTTTTTTTAAGCATAGAGTGGATATAACCATGTGTAATCTCAACCTACAGAAAAATAGTGGCATCCCGAACGTAACCCATATACCTTTTGTTATAAGTTCCTAAATTGAGGTAATCACCATGCCTAAGTAATAGTTTTTGTTGAATTTTAAGTACTAAACTCCTTCAATATACATTGTGTAAAAGGATCCTTTACAAGATTGGTTCATTTCAATAGAGAATTAGTTTGTCTGTTTCAAGTGCTATTTAGTAATACATTGTAAGTATATACCAAATTTTCATTATAATTCTTCTTATGAAAATTATATTTTACCCCATTTCAGGCTACTGCAAATAGTGCTTTTATGAGTATTTCTATATTTGTTTCTTGGTGTGTATTTAATGCATGGCTTTTATATCTTCAGTGGAATTACAGAGTCATACATAACATGTGCTATGAACTTTGCATTGAACGGTTGGATTCCTTTCACTGTCACAAACGTACCTGAGTTCCTTTTGCTCTGTGTCTTCCCCAATGCTTAATACGTTCAGCTCCACAATCCACCTGCCTTCCAAACATGTATACCACACTTGCTACAAAATCCCAGTTGTAATTTCCTTTAGCTACTAAAAGGAAACAGCATTAAAGGAAAAGGAAAGTGGTTTGTCTGTCAGTACAATGAGGAGGGCAGTGAACTCATGTCTGAAAGACCCCATCCTGCTCTTGACAGAGGTCAGCAGTGTTTACACACCAAAAAAGGGGGGTGGTGGTGGATGAACAAGGATCAACATGTCCTTATGCTCTTGCAATGAATGCATCCAGAGATTCAGGGGAGATTCAGGTTTGTTCCTATTTGTTTTCTTAAACCCGATGTGCAGAAATTTCAACATTCCTTCCCTAGCTGGAATGGAAGACAGTTATTTTAAACAAGATAAGGCTGTTAAATATAGAGAGTAAATAAAAGAGATAGGAATATCTATCTGGTGGACAGAATGAGAAAATTGTCCTTTTAGCATTGTATCCCATTATCACATTTTCCCATCCTAAAGTTATCAAGTAGAATAAGGAATACCCCAGGCCCCTAGAGCCTGTCTGCTCTAAATAGTATCTACCATCTGCCAGGGCAACACAAAACTTATTCTAATGTGCAATACCCTCAAAAAAAAAAAAAAAGGACTCTACTTCAATTAGGGTGCAATAGAGAGAACATAAAGAATATAGTTTAAAAGGATTTTCAAGAGCAAATCCAAAGTTACCCCCTCGTAGAAAAATCTAGCTACATTCTGGTGGGGAACCCCTCGCTAAGGTGCAGAAAGGAAAGGAAAAGGACAAAATCAAGATAAAGTCTGCATTGTTAACCTCCCCCAGGTCTCTCACCCATGTCTGTTTCAAGGGTCTCCTTCCATGTCCCCCCAATGCTTGGTACAAGCCCAAGTAGTAAATGCAGGTTCTTCACATGTCTCTCTGCTCCATGTGACTTCTCCAGGTCTCCTTGTTCTCTTCTATTCCTTCTTCCCTGTCTGTTCTAGCTTCTCCTCCCTGCTCAGCTCCACTTTCCCTTGGGTGGACAGGGAAACTGGAATGCCCCCTTCCCCGGGGATTACCCTGCTAAATTGTGATTGAGTAGTGATGCATCATATTGACGTTCATTTTTTCCATCTGTTCATTGACATTACGGCTATCCTTGTTTTGCGAAGAGCCATTTCTAGTCTTTGATTATTTTTCTGTTTTTAATGTCCCTTTAATTGCTAAACATACTACTTATATTCTCAATGAGATCTGAATATAAATATTTTGTCAGTAATATTTATTCCAAATATCTTTTTCCACTCTGTTATTTATTAGCATTGTTATCGCTAATTTACTACTGCTACCATCTTTTCCTACTAGGGTCAGCTCATAAACAGGTATTATAGATGATAATGCTCAAATTGCCAGTCTTTTCCTTATGGTGAACTGTTTAAGATGTCACTACGCATCTTGTGCTCATGAACGTGTGTTATCTTTAAATGTCTACAAGTTACTATTTCATCTTTTGTATTTTGCTTTTGTATGTAGATTTACTGTTGTTTATTTGTTTGATATGAGATCAAAATTTCTCTTATACATTAACAGATAATTTTGTGTTTTTTTTTTTTTTTTTTTTTTGAGACTAGGTCTCGCTATTTTTGCCCATGAAACTGCAGGCTCTCGTTGCCTGGGGTACCATAGAGTCAAGCAATCCCCAGCCTCAGCTTCCCGGGTAGCTGGGATTACAGGCACGCGCCACCACGCCCAGCTATTTTTTTTTTTTTTTTTTTTTTTTGGAACTAGGTCTCAGGCCTCAGGCAGGGTTTCGAACCTCGATCCCTAGCCCCCGCTGCTTCATAGACTGATGCTTACAGGCACAAGCCACCATGCCCGGCCCTAACATAAATATTTGATATAAACATATCCTTCCCTACCACTGTGCAGTGTCTACCTTTATTCATAAAACAAGGGATCACACGAATATGGGTCTATTTAGGACTAATATTCTGATTTCTGATACTTTTCTATCCTTATATTGATGTGCACTCCTTTACCTACCATTAAACTATAATAAGTCTTGATATGATTGTGTTATCACCCAAGGCTGCTCTTCTTTGAAGATTTATCTATGAATTTACACTCTTCTCCTGACTCAGCTTCTTTTATGTGAAACCCTAGCTGATTATATTGACATGATTTAATTATAAAAACAGAAACCATTCACCCTCATTTAATTCCTATCTATAATTTCTAGAAATGAAGTACTACTCATTGAGGCAAAAATAATAACAATTTGTTGTTTGCTGTAATTTACTTCATAGAAATGTTTCTTTTATCTCAGTCACACATGAAGCACAGGCAGAACTTAAAATCAGTGATATCCAAAATTTGATAAAATTCAATATATATGTGTTTAAGACTTAAAGAGTATACACATGGCAGAGAGAGAGATTTCACTCTAGGGATTCACACACATTGATAAAAATGACTGAAGGGTCTGTTTCCAGAAGGCACTGATGTCATTTTTATGAAATGTTGGGTTCAGATGAATCCATTCCTGGGTTTACCCATGGAAAATTTTCAGCAGAGTTTCCCCATCAGCAGCACTTGTTCAGATTCCCAGATATGAAGACATTTGGTTATATCCAAAAGGGACAGATTTAGTTAAATAAACAGAAAAGAAAATAGGAAGGGTGAAGCATCTTGCACAGACAGACAGGCAGACTGAAATAACTGTATCTCTTAAATTTTTTTATTTTGATACATCAGTCATATTTTTATAGTTATTGCTCTCCCTTTCACACCCCTATACCACCACCCCATGCCCATTTCTCCCTTCCCCACTCCACTCCATCTCCTCTCTTGCTGCAAGTCAGCAATTAATGCTTAACCATTGGTTGGTTGGTCTCTCTCTCTTTCTCCCCCCCCCCCCGTAATGCCTTTGTCTTGTGTGAGGACCTGCCCTCTTGGATCTGACCATGCTGCTCAGACCCCCAGGAATAAATTTAAGGCAGATAGCCACAGATTGAGTATGTCAGGAACCTCTTGCAATGCAGGTGTGTGGCAGTAGTGCTCCATGCTCCTTGATTTGGGCACATCCTATGGTGTAGGAGACTGCCTCCTTTTCTCCAGTTCCTTGTACTCACTGGGTTCCGTGCCTCATCATTCACTGGTCATCTCTTGCATCACAGGCAGAGATACAGGTAAGCAGTAATGGGAGAAGAACTACTTTTTGCCAAGATGAGAATTGCAATGTTTCAGTGCTCTGGCTATGGGGGAAGAGTTCCTTCCTTTGTAGAGTTATTATCTACTGTTATCAATCACTTCTAGGGTATGGTTGGGTTAATCTATAAGGACCAGTGATCAATAACACTGATGCTAATTTATAGATAGACTATAAATAGACTGAAATTATATTATAAATAAAAATAAGATAATATAAAAGTATATTATATAATCATATCATATTACACTACATTATATCATATCATATTAATTTTTAAATAAACTAAAATTATTAAGCCCAGGTTTTGGTGGTGCTTGTGATCTATTGAGCATGCTCTCTAGCTATTACTGAACTTTACCCTTTCTGGATAAGAGGTATTCATAGATGAAATGCTGGGATATATCTTAGATGAACTGGAAAATTTGTGTCTTCCTTTTTCTGTAAAAGCCTTTATCCACAGAGAGATGACCCTTAGACAATTGAGTACAAATGTACTTTCACGATGAAGGAATAGACTAAAAATATATCAAATATTGAATCATATCAACATTTAAGGAAGTGCTTAAGAAAATCAGGAGAGGACCGAGTTGTTACTTTTGAAGGAGAAGACAGCTATCTAAAACCAGAGAAAACAAGTGAAACAAGGGTTCCCCCAAAGAAAAGGTCAGATAACATCAAACTGAGAACTATCCCTAGGAAGCTGACTATAGAACTTCGGTCACAAGAGGAAGGTGGTGGGGGGGTGAAAGCAGGTGGGGAGAAAATACAACACATTCTGGTAGACCATGGGTGTCTCTGAAATAGGTGCAATGAATTAACAACACCTGAGGGGGGCAATCCTATACTAGTAATACACCAACAATTGTGTAAACCAGTTTTCCCTCAATACAAATTTTATTCAAAAGAAAGAGTTTCTAAAGAGGAGTGTCAATCATAGACTATAATTAACTTGACTTATCCTTAATTGATCTCTTTAATTAGAAACCCCAAATCAATAATCAATTTGTAGATTGTTTTCTAAGTTAAGCACAGATATGTGATGGAATCCTACACGTTATTAATGAAAGAAGACAAAATCAATGTACAAAATTCATAAAAAAATTAAGATAATAACACCTACCTCTGAACACTGTAGACTCTGAAACTAAAATTAGCAGGTTAAACAAGGTATACCAGCTTCCAGTTCCTAAAACATATCATTTACTATAGGGAATAAAATATCCTCAAAATGCTCTAGACAAAAATCTTTAATATAGTAAAATTGTTTAAATATGTCATTTATCCATTAGGCTGTCAGACAACACTCCCACACACGATGAATTGTCTGTTTTTTGACAGTTGGAGTTGTGTGGGAAGATAGTTGCACTATAAAGGCTAAAACAAATGCCCTAGATAAAGTTTATGGAAGGACTTTCAGTTAAGGAAAGTCATATGGAATTCTTGTAAATTTTATTGTGAAAAATAACAATGCAAGTAATTTATTTATAGTGAGAAAATGTCTGTCAAGATTAGATAGCAGGAGACTAGGAAGTAGTACAATTGACTAAATCAATCGCCTAGAATTCAAATGAAGAGACCAATATGATTTGGTTGATTTCTTGACAAAGGTATTGACTGATTTAGAGGCAAACAGGTGATTTATTTTTATATTTGAAAACATATTTTATTGATTATGAGATAAAGATTGATTTTTCTATGGATCATAAAGAATTCTTTCCTGGTTATATTATAAGATGGCGATTCTGAGAATTTGTTTTTTCCTAAGAGAGTTAATTATAGGAAACTTTTACTTCATACTATAGCCTCAGGCTATATATCTCTTTCACTTGTTTGGCTGGTTATTTTGTTCGTTTGTTTTTATTTTACATGTAAGTGATATCATGTTACTTTTTCCTTTTCTTTCTGACTTATTTCACCTAAAATAATGCCCTCAAAGTCCATAAGTAATTTTATAAATTAAAGGCTTTCTTCAATCATGCATTATTTAATGATGGGAACATGATCTAAGACATGCATTGCTAGATGATTTCATCATTTTGTGGCTCACAAACAGTATAATACTAAGAATCTAGATGGTATACCCTACTATTTACCACCTAGGTTAAATGGAATAGCAATTAGGCCACCATTCTATATAAAATTATATATTTTTTTAAGTGTAGTATCATTACATCACTAATGGTCTCATAGAATGGTTGTCTGGAATTTATATACACACATGATTGCCTGTTTGTATATAACATGCTTTTATACATTTATGTATTAATGTATACATCTGAACACATATTTGTTTTGATATGTTAACTATTGCAAATGATACTGCAATGAACATTGGAGTGGATATATTTTTTTAGTGTTTGTACTTTGTTTGAACAAATACCCAAAAGTGCAAGTTCCAGGTTATGTGATTGTTTCTTACTTTTTGAGGAACCAACATATATTTTCCAAAGTGACCATGCCAATTTTCATTTAAACTGCATTTCAGAATGCAACCTCTGATACTCAAAGTCATAGTGATACACAGGGATAATATGACAGATTATTACTGTTTAAGTTGTTGGTGGTAAATGCCCACCTCTTTAGAACTCTCTATAGAAAGTATGTGTTTCATGACATAAATATGCAAGATAAGTCCTGTTCCATTATTAATATATTTAAGAATTGAGATTTAAAATGCTTAAATGATCTTCCCAAGCTTCCATAATTTAAAAAAATAGATGGTTATATATACAAATTAAAAAAAATAAATTAAAAAAAAAAAGAACAACCATCACAGAGATAATTGACATTCTCTGGATATCTCTTCTATCCTATTCCCCGTTATTACATTCCCAGAAGAAATAATCAGTACACTGGATTTGATGTTTACCATTACAGTGGTATTTGAAACTTTTAAATCACATATCAGCAAATAATATATTATTTTGCATGGTTATAATTTTATAATTATGGTATTGAATATGTATACTTATCTATGTAACTTGCTTTCTTTTCACAAAAAAATAAATAAATAAAAACTATTTTTAAAAAAATTCCTAACTAGGATATTGGAGAACATCCCATTTGTTACCTCTATTATTGTATACAAATTTCAAGTCTTAAAGTTTTAAAACTTGTAATATTTGTCATATTGATATCTTGCTGTATCCTAATTTACATAATATCTTGTTGTATCCTAATTTTCTTATATATATGTTTTCAGCCTGAAATAAACTGTAAAATTTAAAAATAAAATAAAATAAAATGCTGCTAATTGCATGCTAAAAAAATAGGGTTTTCAGCTTATAACCTCTTTCCAGTTAAAAATATTTATGTTCTACTTGTTTCATAGTGCAAAAAATATAAAGTTTAGTTTATCAGTATAAAATAGCATATAGCTGGAACTGAAAAACAAAATGCTTTTGTCCTATGTAACTATTTGGCTAGAGCCTTAAATATTTTGCTTATTTTCTCAAGATCTGAATTTTCTTAAATTTCTATAAAATAAAGAAATTCCCCTCCTTTGGATATGGCCTTATTTTCTTGAAGTTCTCATTGGCAAGTTTTTCATTCTTTCATTGTGTCATTGTTTGAAATATTATGTGCTTTTTCATTTCAATAAAGATTTGTAATTGAAATGACAAATTTGAAACATTCAAAATGTTGAGTCATTTGACGATAAATACAGCAAAATAAATCTATACATTATATATTTTATAACATACAACAGAGGCTTGTGTATATTCACACAGCTATGTTACACATACATATACACATATAGTAAGATGTATACGCACACACAAAATTTCCCCCCACTATACAAAAGTAGAGAGTGTTCTAAAACCATTTTTAATCCAGGTAGAGTAAACAAAGAAGTAAATTACTTTTAATTTATATGGCAATTTTTTTTAGTATTAACAAAACTAAAAAATAAACCTATCAAATCATACTAAACAATACATAAACTCTGAATTTGTGCAAACAATAATGAAAGCAAGAATGATGTGATAATGAATAGCTTGAATGAATAATGTTCCCAGGAAGGAGATTACCTGGTTACTCTCATTCTTGCATGTGCCACCGCCAGTATAGATGCTGTGACCAAATACTAAATGTCATTATTCCTTTTCACCTTTGTTTATAAAAATAAACACTATGATCTTGGATGTTCTGGTTAATGACAACCAATACTAATATAGTTATTTCATAAAAACAAAGTAGCCTTATATGTATAAAAAAACGGAAATGTGCATGTGTGTGTGTACACATGTACATGTGATAAATAAAATCTGAGTGTGAAATTTTTTGTGATTAACAGGGAGTATTTAAAGGTACATTGTTGAGAAGGCTTCTCTGAGGTGTTATTAAAACAGACTATAATAAAAATGAGGTGATGTGCTACAAATATCAATATCAAGAGAATAACAAAAGGAACCATCCTAAGGCAAAAATGAGTTCTTTGTTCTTTGGAACAAGCCAAAAAACCTATGTAATAAGATTGGAATAAATATCTGGAAAGACATCCAATTCCCATTTATTCTACTGCAATCACTCAAGTCTGTATCAATATTTTATTTCACTTGAATGTTGATATAATCCCACATCTTTTTACTTCCACTCATGTTCCACTTCAATCACTTCTCCATAGCTTAGCAGTAGAGGTTTACTCACTAACAAATTCATTTTTCTATTCAAAAGTTCCAGTAGATTATAATTATATTTAGAATAAAGTACAGATTTCATAAGAATGGTTGAAAGTCTCTATATGTCTAACTATAATGAGACTTGCTGATGAGTGTGTTATAAAATTCAAGGAAAAGAAGTGTCAGCAAAGGTACTCAGGTTTTGACCCATCAAGTTGAATGATGAGACCACTAACTGAGATGTGGAAGATCAACAGAAAAGACTTAGATGAAAGTATTACGCTTATATGTTAGACTTATTTTGTGAAAATTCTAATTATAATCCAGGCATGCAGGAATATTCACAATGATAAAGAATTAATCAAGACAGCAAATATTTCATGAGAGAATTCTTGGAAAGATGGCAGACTAATGCAACAATGAAAGATAGCTTGGAAGTAGTTTCATGTATTGTCTTAACAGGAGTGGGATATTTAATAATGAAAAAGCTCAAAAAGAAGCAATTCAATATAAGACATATATATAAGACATATATATATGTCTTATTGATATATATATATGTCTTATATATATATGACATATATATGTCATATATATATATATATATATATATATATATATATATATATATATATATATATATATATATATATATAT
>PVHY01000880.1:64531-155720 GCA_004024945.1 Uropsilus gracilis | reverse complement strand
TTACATATAAATGGAGATGTTGTAAGAGTTTTATTGATGACAGACTTTAAGTTCCAGAAATTAGAAAATTAGAAGGGCATTTTGGGCGAGAAGTATATGAATGGCAATGTTGGAGCAGGTCAAACTAAATCACATAAGTATCTCTACAGAGAAGAGTCTTGATACATAGACAGAGCTATGGTAAATGAGTATAAATGTCCCTGAACACTCCATATTCAAGGACACAGGGCCACTTAGGAAGTTGATGTGTGGGTGGGATGAATGATGGATCATATGGGTTCTAAACATAGACATGCTCTAAGCACATCTACACATTGTTTCTTTAACATGTCCCTTTTTCCCTTACATGGTAGAAAATGAAAATAACTTCACTTTAATTATCTTTCAAGAACCAACAGTATATGGGCTTTTAAGACAAACTGAAAAATGTTGAAGATGGGGCATTAACATTAAATCAACATGGTATTAGGCTTATAAATAGAATAAATGCATCTTTCAGTATGAATTAAATGTTAGAGTTTTGTACTTCTTGTTTTTATGTATTTTCTGTTACTATAGAAACTTCCTCCATGGAGTCATCTGTCTATTTTAATCTTGTCAGGACTTTTCTGAGTTAAGAATGATCAACATTTAAAAAAGATTCAATGGAAACATCACAGTTACAAAGGAAGATCTAATTAAGCAGGTATTCTCTTGGTTGTGTGAGCTGAGCATGCAACATTTCTGTGAAATGAGCAAAGTGGAGTTCTCTACTTTCTTTAAATAATTTGCAACTTGAACTTTTCAAAAGTTTGTTTAACTGAGTAGCTCACAGCACTCTGTGCGACAAACATCACAGAATGGAACCCTATACCTTGGAATAAGATGATTCAGGAACTGAGGAACCAGCACAGCTGACGGTGGAGGTGGAAGTCTGTTAGAACACAGCTGACTGACCAACTAAGGGGGAGCTTCCCCTCTGCATGATCTCTTCACCTCTTTCTGACTCAATTTCATCAATAAAACATGCTTAGCAATAATGTCTGTACCATAGACAATGTGCGAGTTAAACACACAAGAGACAATAATTCTTAATAAATAATAAAAGCTTAATTAATCAATTGCTATTGCCACAGGTATTATAACCTCTTAACATTTAATTAATAAATTACTACTGTGATGAGAAAGTGTGATAGAGTTCTACATCATATATTTAACAATAATATATATTTGGAGAATTTGTTTCATGTGTAAAAATTTCATTGGAATAAAAAAAATTCCATATTAATATTTTAGAAAAATGCATTGAGACTGAAGGGAATCAGAACTACAAGACATTGAATTCCATTGAATAGAGTGATTAGGTATGTGCAGCAGGTCACTTAATTCACTCTGTTATACACCAAATTGAATATACTAGGTAAGACACATCACCGTTAAAAAAGAATCAAAAATTAGAGATGCGCTTTCAAAGGCTGAATGAAATTCTAAAAGAACAATTTTAAAGATAATGCTTTCTGATAGAAACAGCAAGAAAATGAGAGGGAGAAAAGGCATCAGGCAAAAGCTTACAAATAGCCATGAAATGACAATGAATCATTAAGTGGAGATATTAATGGGGGCAATGTATTTTACACACATTTTTCAGGCCACAGGCCTGAAAATGATACAGGCCACACATTGAACATTAAATATATAGTTTTGTTACTGCACAGGCCTTCATAATTGCTAGAACATTTTACAATCTAGACTTGGAAAAAACAATACGAATGGGAAAAAATGTATGTAGTAACACAAAATTCTAGCCTCCATGCATTTCACTGGCTGCTATATTGTAAGATAAACATATCCAGATGGGAAATCTTTGCACTACAAGGCTAGATCTTTGATTTTTTTATGTGGGTGTTAAAAGCAATTAATAAATACCAAAATGCACACAATAGAAAAAAGAAAAAAACTACTTGCAATATGTTAGAAATACAAACACAAGAGAAAGGATATATTACAGGCTCCTTATTAATTTTCAACCTTTCTATTTGAAGATGAAGGCAAGTAGGGAGAGGCATGCTTCCTCTGTTTGGAAACACAGGTCTCAAAGTTTTGGTCTCTGTTCTTTGTTGTTCTGTCCCCAGAACCTAAAACAATCATGACACAAAATATATACATTGTCTCAATATATATTTCTTAAAAGAAAAAGAGAAGAAATGAAAAAAAAAAAAAAAAGGAAAGAGGAAAGAAAAGCAGGGCGTGAGGGAAATAAAGAAGTAAGGAAAGGTGAGAGAAGGAAAGAGGGTGAAAGAAAATTAATTTCTCTTTTAGAATAGAATGGGTGCTATTTTTCTGATAGTAGATTTTGAATATTGTGTTTGGCTAATGCTTTTGTGTATTTAATTATGGTATGTATGGCAAGCAACATGTTAAGTGACTGAATAAATGACAAGTCTGCTACTTGCATTTTCTTCAATCCATAACATATAAAACTGCATAAAAATATAAATCATCATGATTATAGGAAAATAATGTCTCCTATGTTAATGGAGATAGATACTGACAAAGAATAACCTCTAATTGATTGTGAAATTTTGAAGGAAAGTTTCAATTTCAATGAAATCATAGAATGAAATCCAAAGCAAATAATTAAAAAAATATGAATAGTAATTGAGGAGAAATTTATCTGAAGAGGAACAAGAGATGAGAAAGAACTATGTACTTAGTTTTTTGACGTAAAGACACATTCATACCCATGATTTTCACGAGTCTATCTTGTAAACGAATGCTTACCAAAGCTATAGGGAAATACTGTTTTACACAGAGTAATAAAGTTTTAGTGAAATTTTCATATAGGGAACTGAAATAATAAAATAGGTGGTGTCTTCATAAGTACTACTTCAAGATTTACAGAGACAATAGTCACAGTTTATTTCTTAAAGCAAAAAATATATCATCCTAAAACTGAGCTGTCTAAAATTGGAATTATAGGGAGTTAGGGTATGATTATGTGTCATTCTAGTGAAAAAAAATCTGTCAAAGTTAATATTCCATACATATGCTAAGGCAGAGAGATTTTAATCTTTATAAACAAGATGAAACTCATCTATGTTCTTGTATTTAAATTAAATATTCTTAAAAAATAAGAACGATAACCATTTAATATAGATAGCATGGTGTATGTGTGTTATTTTAATGCATATTGTTATTTCATAACTTCACTTTTTAATGATGAGTGTTGATTTTTCAGATGTGATCTAAAGAAGCAAGAAAAATTTCAATAGAGTGCCTGTTCCATCTCTACTGTCATCATTACATAATTGATAATATCAACATGTTTCCCTAAGCATCTTCATGGGAACATGGAGGCAGGAGGAACGTGGAGTTTAATATTAACTGTGGATCATGGCCTCATGAAATTATGTTGTTTAGTCTATGTTCTTGGCTTGCATTTGAATTTGGCAATTTGTGGGATCTGTGGCTCTCCTTGGTCTACAAAGACAATTGTTCCAATTTTTTGCACATGGCCAGTACTGAAAAGTTGTGTTGGTGGCCTACATATTCATTGATTCTGCCTTGTCATCTTGTCATTTGATTGAAGAGAGAGCAATAGTATGTTATTAATGATACTGCCATGAGATAAAATCAGCTTAAAATTTTTGCAGAGGAATAGATTAAAAAAAAATTAAGGTTTTAAGTGACAAATGAAAGTTTTGTGAAATATGGCACAGACTCCACTGATACTGTTTCTTATATTCTCCTTTTTCCTCACTATGCCCCTTAGTAGAAATATAAATTTCAATATTTCTTCTGGCTAACCTTTTTAGTTTAAATACAGAAAGACCACTTTTTCCTTTTTTTAAAATTTTTACTGTATTGATTACAAGAAAGAAATGACATTTACATGACATGATGGGGGTTCTAACTAACATATGATAGTCATGATACAATATAGAAATGTATCAAACTATAAATTTAAACTTACATACAATGTTACATGCAGATTATATCAACATTTTAAGAGTAGAAAAAAATATGTATTTAATCAGTTTCTGAATAGATATGATCATGCTGATTTTGCTTATTTCTTATTCTTCTTACTAATTATCAATTATCACTATCATTATGAATGTTAAAAATAAAAATTGAGCAGAATGAAATAGAGGGGTTATCACTGATGTGGCTGGCAATGTATATCAAACAGTGTAGTTCTCACCAAAAGAAAGAATGACAAAGAGGTACTCTGGTACTTGATGGCCCAAGAATAAGGTGGTGGCTGCATTCGCTCAGATATATCTTCCAAATCCCATCTGCAGTTGATGCAACATTAGGTCACTTGAGACTTTCAATAATGAGATGAGATTTCGATGGTCAGTCCCCTTATCAAGGGTAGATATTGAGTTTATCCTTTACTTAATCTGAAAGATTGCAAAGAAAATTGAAAAACCATGTAAGTTAACATGATAAAACTTAAGCAAAAAACATATGCAGAAATTGGAGGAGCAATTCAAATTAGGGGAGAAAAAACTAAATTGGAGCAAGAAAAGAGGAAATATAAAATTAATATAGTATGTGAATAATAAGAAACAGTCACAGGATTACATGGTCATAGATAAGAATACATATTGAAAATTAATTATTTCTGATTTTAGGTGTTTTGTGTGTGAGGAAAAGGAAATGTTAAATTACTGCTAAACTCTGTGAAGTTGTAAATATTTTATTTTTAATAGCAAGTCTACCTCTGAATATTTTTATAACCTTATTTTTTGAATAATGAGGGGTCAGACACAATTAAATCATCATATAAAACTTGTTTCTAATAATAAATTCACCTTTAGCACATAAAGAAATAAATGTCAAAAGGTGTTTTGTTAAGATACAGAATTTTCAAGATTAATGTGGTCACAAAAGTTTAAGCCATGTAAAAAGGCTATGAAATAACTGCCTATTTCATTTCCAATTCATTTCTTGCATTTTTAGTGAAATACTTTGTCTCCACATTGCTCATTTTAGAGTAAAATATTTATTTTGAAGTTTTTCATTTTAACAATTGTAAAAACATACCTGCATGCAATTCATTGAAAATATCATTTACCAATAAGTAAGAATTTACAGTTTTAAAAGAATTCAAGTAAAATATATACAAATTATAATATGGCTTACCATGATGGAATATGAATCTGCATTCATTTAGTTTTATTTCCAAAAGAAATGCTATACACAACAAATTTGTTATTTTAAAAAATAAACAAATGTAAATATTTATTCTGACAAATGTGGCGTATCTTAAAAATTGTATTTCGGGGTTATTTATGACACACTGTTAGAGTTATTATGACTGAGAACTCTGAAGGAAGTAACGATGACCACATTCTAGGGTTTGCTGCTAACTAGATTTGTGATCAGAACAACCTATCACCTGTGTGTGTGTGCCATTCTCTTCATCCTCAAATGAAGTTGACATGCAAAAATCTCACTATCACATGAGCAGTGGCAGCAGCAGTATTCATCTGGAAAAATCATGTCATAAACCAGTTAATGAGAATAAAGTGTTTGTAATGATATTGGGTCAAATAGGCAGAAGACTCCAACCAATAAGCGCAGGGAAAACGTGACTTTTTTAAAATGTGGCTTCCAACAGGCCAGTTTTCTTACCAAATTCATGCCACCATCACATAGTAATTGCCAGTCAAATCCAATTTAAACAACAAGGTTTTATTTGCAAGGAAAATTAACTAGGAAAACAAAAGGCCCTATTGCCACAAGTGGCCGAATATTTTACACCAAGTATCATTTAGTCCGAAAGTCCCAAACTCATGTCCAAGGTGGTACCCCTCCAAATCTGCAGGGACCTTGCAAATTCCAGTCTTTCTTTTCCATCTTCCCTTTGCTGTTTCTCTCTACAGCATTCCAAGTTGCTCTGCTTCTCCAAGGCTCTTCAAACTTTTTCAACAAATGTTGATGAAAAAATTAGCTTTCCAAATCCCTGGCTACCACCAGGTACTAGTCATGGCACCTTGCTGGGTACTATGTGTGCACTTCCTTTACCAGGCCTGCTTTGGGCAACATCTGGTCAAATTCACCAGCCCTGCCCTCAGCAGCCCCTGGTCACCCCTGGCCTGCCATTCTGATAGCTACACCAACTCCTTCTCTGCCAGCCACTCTCCTACCATGGTTCTTTGCCACCACCAGCTCACTCTTTTAGGGGGCTTCCTCTGGCCAGACCAGGTGGGCCTCTTCTATCAGTCTGCCATTCTTGTCTTTTTCCCGCCTCTCTTTGCTCATCCCTTTTATTCACCTTTTTCCTGCTTCTCATTTCTTCTCTGGGTCTTTCACTCAGACTCCACCCAATAGGGAATTTTGGTGACCATACAATTTTTAACTGCGTCACTACCCTGTATCTTTAGCATAAAATTAAATGAAAAAATCAGAATTATGGAAGAGATTAAGACATTTTCAAATTTCAAAGAAATTTCCTTTTTTAAGCTAGAAAACACTCTCTCCCCTCCACCCCAGGGCCTACCTGAGTCTGAGTCCTGGAGACCCACGTTTTCCTAGAAAACACTTCTTCAAAGATGTTTATTAAAACATAAACAAAAAATTTTTAAAGCATAAAAGCATTTAATGTTCTACATAACAAAAAATATTTAAACACATTATGTATCATTTGAAATATAATAGCAGAAATATAATTTCAGAATATCTAAACCAAGTTAGTAGAAAGATTTGCATATATAGTACCTCTTTTTATCCCATTGCTATGAATACTTCAGATAAGATTTTTTTTTCAGTCATTAGCTATGATAAAGATTATTCATATGTTTAAGGAATTCATCTCAACAAATCATAACTTGTTTTTTTTAAAGAATATTCTAGGTACCCAGAATGAAACTCTTTACTAACAGTTGGCTCTGTAAATGGCTGTTTGAAAATTTTTAAATCCTCCACTGAGGCATAAGCCTTGGAACATAAAGTCATCCAAAATAATACCTCTATTCTAGCAGGTGAATCAAGTTTAGTGTAGAGATCATCTATTCTCCAGGATAAATAGTCTATAATAAGGAAACAGAATTAAAAGTTTTTATAAATACTGTATAAAAATTAGGTGATATTCACCCTCACATCATTATTATTATATTAACCACCTGTTAAATATGTATAAACATGATTGATATAACAAATATAAACATGATTGATATAATTTAAATTTAAATAGTCACAGTTTTGCATACCATTTTTATTCTGAGGATTTTCAAGGGTTCTTCAGATGTTTTTGGCCAAGATTCCCAAGGATTTGTCCAAATATGGGATAAACAAGAAAATACACTGAGAAATGAAGGATTTTTGTGGAACATGAGTGGCTGCATACTGATTCAATTCAAAACTGTAATAATCAAGGTTTATCCCAAAACAGTGTCAGAAGCATCTCTATTTCAACTTAAGTGATGGTATAACATGACAACAGGATAAAAGCACCTTGCGATTTGTTGAACCCAACAACTTTCAAATTAATTATTTTCTGACAAAATTTTAATCCGTGAGGAATTTACATTATGTTAGATTTTACGCCTAGAGATATGATGGAAATTTCATAATATACTAATGCAAATCAGCATGTCAGTTTTTCATAAAATGCACCTGGCACTACATATGAACTTGACAAAAAAAGGGGAAACAGCAAAATGTTGATGAGGATTATATTTAGAATAGGATGAAGCATGGTGTCTCCTTTTTTATACAGATTATTTTTCCTTTGGAGGAGACTGCTATTTTCAAGTTAGCTATGTATATTAAAACATTTTTTAAAATATATCCTAAATAGAAACATAAAGCTATCTGGAATTTGAGAATAGGTTGATATATTCAGAATATCCTGTGAGATACAGAAACATGTGTCAACATGTAATGAGATGTAAGTCATTTTTCACCAATGAATTTTAAAACTGTTCATTACTAATATTAAGTATTTTGCTGTTAAAATATTAAGATCTTATATCACTTCTTACCTGTGTCTGAAATGCATTTTTCCATGTAAAATTCCACAAATATTACAGTTTCCAAAGTAAAGATGTGCTACCTGAGACTAACTTTAATGTAAATGTCAGTGGTAATTCCATGCCTCAACCTGAAAATTTTAGGGCATTTGTTTCCATTACATCCTTTGCAGCAAAGCCCTCTATGAAGGATGACCGAATACAATGAGCAGTTTTACATCAAATCATAAAGAATGATATGCAGGCACCAATTACCATACACCCCCTGAGAGCTTTAGTCCACAATGAAAACACCTTGGACTCTTGGACTTCAAAGTATTTTTGGTGGTAGTTTATTTTAACATATTTATTATGAACTTCCAAAGAGAAAGCAGAAGTACATACTATTAACTTGTTGGTGATTTCTTGAGGAAATTAGAATAATGATACAAAAGGTCTTAGAAAGAATAAGTCACTAGGGAGTTTGTGCTGGGAAAACTCTCCCTCTTCCATGGATGAAGCCCTGGCAGCCCTATTTAACTATTCTACATTCATTCCTTCCCCTTAATCTGATGTGATCCTGCGTCTGCTTTGACACTGAGTGAACAATAATTTATATCATTGCCTATTCTCTTCAAACATGTTCTTGCCTGTCTTCTTGGTTTTAAGCAGCAAAGAGACTGTAGCTGTGACTGTCATTCTGATTCTGTGTTAGACAGCTTGCTTCATTGGTATCCTGAGAAAACTAGCATAGTTTAGCGAACAAATTCTGATTGGTTTAAAAGTTCCTTTAATTTTGATTGAGCAAAATTAAAAGAACATGATGGAACTTTGACAAAGCCCTAAACCAAGGCATGTTTACTTCCTTTGATTTCCATCCACTTGTATTCTGCACATGTACCCTATTTTCTAATAGATATACCCTGGATTCAATACCTGTTCTGTTTCAGGACCAAAAAAACCACCTTCACTATGCATGCAATAACGTCATGTGATCTATGTATATATTATATAATATTCAGCATGGTGTTTTATACTCCCCAAAGAAATCCCTATCTTCCAGGTTTACTGGAGTCTACTAAGCCCAGGAGGGGAGCAGGGGTCCTTGAATGAGAAACATCTCAGTTTCCAGATGCTAGAGGTTCCACCATCCAGATTCATCCTAAATAAAACCAACTCACATCCCTTACCACACAAAACTCTACACTCATTGAACACCTGACTCCCCAACCCAGAACAGTGGAGAGATGACCCCCTTTATCTCAGAGGCACTATCAAATATGTGGACAGATAGGATCTAGCCCACTGTGTGCTGGGGAGGAACCTCCTGAAGCCAGGAGGAGGAGTGTGGATGCACTAAGCTGCAAGCTATAACCTTGCAGAGGCCTCTTGACCCAAGGCAGCCATGTCAGGCATATGGTGCAGACAGGCATGTGGGCCCTGATCCAACGTCTGAGGATGTTGGTGCTATTCCATCCTCTTACATAGTATTTATAGTACCTATGTTTTTTTTAAACACTGCATATATAGTAGTAGCTCATTTCACATTGAATGCAAAAGCAGGTATGACTCTACTTCAATTTTCTATAACATTGAACATTAGTAAGAATTGAAATATTGAACAGTGGTGTTCTGTCACCACTTTGCTTTCTTGAGTAGAATGAAGTTATTTTTCATAAAAATAAATAATCCAAGTTATGCCTATTTTTCATTGATTCTTTATAGGTAACTGCTATTTGCATTTTAAAATGGAAGAGGAAGTCTGAACATTATAAGAAAGATTCCGTTTAAAAAAAAAACTATAAGAAAAAATAGAACTAATTCTTGTCACTAAAATGAATAAAAACACAGATGCTAAATCAGCCTCTTGCCAGCTATAGAACCCAGAAATGCCTTTCTCTTTGGAATGTTATCATTAAAGACTAGTGACTCACTTTTGTGAGAAGGAGAAAACCTAATTTCTGTGGGAGTCTGCATCCAAGTTTCAGTACTACATTTTGTCATGTTTTTCCATTGCAGAGTCACTTAGCTAATGGAGACAGTCACCTCAGATTGACAGGAGAAGTTTGGACAAGCTGCGCATGACAAAGTCCTATAAGTCTAGTTACTGTTCATTTGGGGAAGGTGGGTAATAGCTGCTTGTTCCTGTTCCTTGGTTATATTAAACAGTGATATTTCCTCTGCCTTTGTAGTTTAAGAGATTGCATTTCAGGCATCATGTTCTGACTTAGTACTTGTCCAATAATGACTGTTCTCTTTCTCTTCTCTGGTAACGAATTTCTAGATTGGGGCAGGCAATTGCATTTAGAAAATCCTTATGGAATGTAGCTTTAATCTTTTTCCATTCTTTACTTTACATGGAAATTAGTGTTCCACAGTTTAGAAGGAAGAGACCAATAAGGATAGACTTTAATATCAGGGCACCAGAACTTCATCTTCTGTTGGCTTAATTGATAATTCAAAAGTATAACTTAATGCACTGCAAGCGTTTGTTTTTTTTTCCTGTATTATCATCTGAAAGTTTGTTTCCTTTGTTCTACTAGCCCTGTCCTGTTGACATTGAAATCTGTTCTTCCATTTTCAGAATCTGACTGTATTGAAACATTTGTTTCCCTCTTGGATTTGTTAGGTTTCCTAATTTTCTTCCACTTACCCATGAGCTAGACTATGCAAAACCTCTCAGCATACCTGCCGGCCCCTGATCTTACATTGGTGACTACATTTGTCAGTGAGCATTGTCAGTAATTGTTTTGGTTTCCCCCCATTCTCCTGGCCTAATAGATTCTATCTCTTCTCTTCCACACAGAAGCTGACAACACTGGTTTGAGCGTCTCTGTTTCCTGTCCATGGGCTATTTTGTTTATACAGTCATCTTAACTACTCTGTTGTTGATGTTGTTTGGGGGTGCCTGGGATCAGAAAATCTCCCTCAACCATTAAAACTCTAAGTTATTATAGTTTTAACTATTGCCATCTGCTCAACACTTCAAATTCCAAAATTAGTTTTAAGAAAATGGTGTCATTTTCTTCTTAAAATTACTAATATTTTTTTCATATTTCATAACTCTCTCTTCTAACTTCTTTACTGTTTTTGACAGTAATTTTTACTTCTTAGTGAAAATCGAGAACACTGATTTTTCCCTTTATGAGAAACATTTTTATAACTGAAGTTAGAAAATTTATTATTAATAACTTCAACAAAATTTCAGCTTTAATATTTTCCAGAAATTCATTTTCTTCTAATGTTTCCATTCATTTTTTGTTACATGTTTTATTTATGTTAGTATTTTCTGGAGTAATTTTTCATGTTCCTGACTGTGATTTTAGTGTTCTTAATTTAATTCTGCATACTTCTAATACAGTTTATATTACTATCACTTTTTATTGTCTTAAAGATTATTTCTTATATTCAGTTCTTTTATCATGTCCTATGAGGTTTTATGATAATTAAGCTTATTTTAGAATGTCAAAATAGTTGGTTAATAGAATTTTTTAAAGAATATCATTTTAAGTACAATTATATTTTTCAAATATATTCAACAAGTGTCAAAGATTTTATTTAATTTATAAATCATGAAGGAACGAATAAAATGATACAATTGATTCAAAGAACTCTTCAAAGCATACCCACACATGCACAGAATACATAAATGCTGATTACTATTGGTGTTGAAATAAATTTACAAATAGATACAATACAAAAATGTCTTAATATCCACAGGGCAATTACCAGTTGTACCCACTGACTGTGATTTGTATTTCTAGAGAACAGAATCACTTGTACTACTTTCAGCTTATTGACTGTTTACTAAAATATTTTAAAGACAATGAAAAGCAATATAACCCAGAAGGATAAAATAGATAATATATTTAATAAATTTTTTCTCAAGAGTGTTTCACAATTTAGAAAAAAATATAAGTAGATAACTTATTAGCTTACTATTTTCTGTTTCTTAAAATAGCAGTCTTGCAAATAGTTACCTTTTCTTTGCTCTACCTTTATTTGCTACATATATATGATATGCTCTGTGCATATTGGGATAGGGAATACCAGAATTGGGATCCTTCCTCCTTATCTCACATTAGCTAATTATAACTGCATTCCAATTTTATTCTATTTCACTAGGTTTCAGAGAAAGTTTAAAAGGTGACAATTCTCCATCTTTTAAGTCAATATTTAACTGGTTAAACAGTGAAGACAGCAGTCAATATAGGAATTTGCTTTTTGTTAAATGTTTTCACAAACTAATTTTACCACTACCTCCTTAATTACAGCTATCAGAAGAAGAGTCTATTATTGAATATATAACCATAGGGTCTTTGTACCAGAACTTTTTTGTTCTCTCAGAAACAATAAGCAATGTACAAAGACAATTTTGGAGGCAAAAAATTGGGGATTATCATTTATGTCTATAGGTAAGAAATAACCTTTCAATGAGAAATAATAATTTTCTTGATTAAGTGGTGGGTGTTTGGGTTTGACAGCACTGATTATTCCAAAGAGGAAATGTTTGCTTAAATATCTGGAACAGAGGGAATATTTCAAATATTGAGATAAGGTAATACCCAGTTCTTTAACTGTTCTGTTAGTACTGGGAGGCAACCTGTGTTTGTGAAGACACTGGTGGAAATATAACACAAGCCTTTTATAGAAATATAAATTTTACATGATAATTTCCTTTCCTCTGTACTTTACTCCATGTCTTCAGTTGAGCCCAGGACTAAAAATGCATTTCCAGGCACAAAAGTCTGTATCAAAATAGATCAAAATATTTACTCAAATGTACCGTTAATATCTGTTGTACCAAAATATTTGTATTCTACAAAAACAAACACTCAAAAAAGTTATTTTAAAAGTTTTGTGTCATTAAGTTTCAAAACATTTGGATTATGTGTATAAAATTACTTCTGTAAAGTAAATGAAACATAATTCTAAAAGCCATTCTCCCTAGCCTAAATGAATGTTTTCCAACATTTATAATTTTAAAGCAATATCATGTTAATGTGACTACTTTTACTATAAATAGGGCCTGCTAAATTTTCCCAGGTAGGAAGTAAAGTACTCAGGGTGATTTGGGATTGTGTAGTAGCAAGTGAATTCCAAAAAAACACTGCTTGTTAAAGTTAACTATGAAAATTGATTCGTATACACACTAAGACTGTTCAAAAATATTTCTAAAAAAGAATATTTGAAATAATTTTTTATAAAAGTCAATTTATTATTGGATAAGGATAAAAAAGACCTTAAACAGATTATTTTTAAATTATTGTTGTTCACATAAAAGAGTGGGAATTAAAATTTTAAAGATAAAAATAAGATTCCTAAAAGCTTTCTATGCCTTTATTATATTTCACATTGATTAATCACTTGGAAAGATTAAATTAATGTATTTAGAAAAACCCCTCTGATGCTAGTAAGATAAATAAAAAATATGTATATTGGTTAATAAAGTATAAGCACATATACATACATATACAGGCATTCCCAATTATTTGGTTTGCCTCCTGTTTTACTACAAAGCAGTAACAAAACTGTAACAAGTCTTTTATAGAAACAAGTTTTTCAGAAAAACATATGGTGCTTTAATTCAATTCACTACAGGATAAGGAAAGTGTTTCACAATGGTGCATAATGAAAAATAAACAGGAATCAAGGGGTTTTTAAGAATTGGAAAAAGCTTTTCAATAAGAAGATAATATAATGCTTAAACACATGAGGCACATTGCATATCTTTCTCCTCTTGGAACCTAGCGGAGGGGAAATAATTTTGCTTCAACCTTATAAAATCTTGCTGAGATATTCTTTTGTAACAAGGGATAGATCAACGGGGAAAAAAATTGATTTTTTTTTTATGTAGAGGGGCCACAAAATTATGGGGAACTGAGAGGAATTGGACTAAATCAGGCTTCAAGACAACCTGAGTTAAGGAATGATATGGGAGTCAAATCTCCAAAGTGTAATGAGATTAGGTCATATATGAATAGAAGAGTAGCTAATTTGAAATGACAAGTGCTTACTGACTTTCAGACAGGTCATTCAAATAAAGAGTTCTCTCTGCTACTAGCTCTCTTTAGGTCAGATTATCATATAAAATTCTTTTAGATAATTGAGAGACAAAGTTTTCTTAAATTTGCTGGATCTTGATTACAATGATTATGTGATTCTAATAATTTAAATTTCTGTTTCTTTCCCTCAAAGAATTAACAGTGTTGGATTTCCTAATCAACCACCACTATAGAACTCACTTTCACAATTTGAATTTGAAGACTTTCAATTGCTTTTCTTTGTTTGAAATTTTTCTCAGGAGGAGTACTGAAGGCATAGAAACAACCTGCTGCTTTACCCAGCTTAGAAGTTTCACATATGGGTATCATCCAGGACCCCTGACCATGCAAAACTAAGAATTTGCTTCCATCACAGGCACCCGCATAAGTGACATACCCGACAAACTGTACTCCTGGTCAACTTTTCCATTTAAATGTTCCTGCCTTCAGCCCAGTAAACTGTAAGCGTTTGGAACTGCTCATCTCAGGCTGTGATTTTCCAAGGAAAAAGACTCCTTTTTCTCCCTAATCTAGATTTGAGTGTATTTCAGTGTGGGACTTTAGAGTTTGAGATTCCTGAGAACAGGACACAATCCTTATTAGAAGGTTTGACTAGGAATTAAGAAAAGATAGTTTTGAGAATGAAGAATCAGAATGGGACAGTGAAATGACTAGAACTTGTGATTTCTGACATTCTCAGACACTGAACTTCTAGGTGTGTTCCTGCCACAGGTGTCATCGTGATTTGGAGCAGTTCATGAAGTTGAAGGTGTTTCTCAATGCGGTTTCATTCCTGGATGGGTTGGAGAACTGAGTCATTGAGGGTACAGAGAGCTGGGGCATAAGAAGAGTAACAACAGCCTGGACACTCTCAGTTAAACAATTCTAACTGATGTAGACATGAAAACTTCCTCTATCAATGGTAATAAAATTCCATGATCACACATTCTTGCTGCATAGACAATCTTGATCTTGAGTTAAATGTGTATCTTACTTCCAGCGTTGCAACTGCTACCAGCCCTTTGGACAATCCCACCTGTCCAGGGTCCCCATGGAACCTGCCCTCCCCCTCGTAGGTGTGTCAGAAAGCCACTGGTGGCTCCAAATCAGATTGGAGACCCCCTCTCAGTGTCGCCACCACTGCTAGCCTCTCAGATAGTCCTGTGCATGAAGGGACCTCACGGAGTCTGTCCCTCCCCCTCTTAGGTGAATCATAAAGTCACTGGAAAATAAGAAAACTAAGGTAGAGATTTCATCACAATCTGGAAAAAGACTCCAATCAAACATGAGAACCAATATCATAGTTATGTTTGCTCAAAATATAGATGCTTGAAAGCAAAGCACAGAAAGGAGAAAAACTGAAAACATGAAATCATGTCCTATGTGAAACAATACATTACCGCCAAAGAAAAGTCAATCTCAAGAAAACAGTAAGGATGACACTGAAGAAATGACTTAAATGTCAGACTTCAGATCCAACATAATAAAAGTACATCAACAGATAAGGGAAGAAAGGAACAACAGAATGATAGAAGCATTTAATGCACTAAGAGAAGAAGGTATCAATAAGAATAACATAATTGATGAACTGAAGACTGAAAATGAACCCCTATAAAAGAAATTGAAAGAGACCCAGGATGTAAGAATTGCAATAAAGGAGCTTAAAATGCAGGGGAAAGCCATAGAAGTAGATTAGATGAAATAGAAGAATGAAATAATACAATCAAAGATACAGAAATAGAAGAAAGAAAAAGAAAAAAATGAATAAGGGAACAGAAGAAAATCTCAGAGATCTGTCAGATTCCTTAAAGAAAGGTATATTAGATTAATTGGAATCCCAGAAGAAGAAGAGAGAGACATGGGAACTGAAAGGTTTTTTTTAATGCAATAATGAGTAGAACTTCCCAAATCTAAGAAACAAAAACAGACATACAGGAAGCAAACCAGATCCAAACTACCTTAATGAAAGAAAATCTATAGCAAGACACATCATTGTAAAACTTCCAAGACCCAAGATAAGGAAAAAATGAGAATGACTAGAGAAAAGAAACAGAAGAGACTTCTCTGAAGAGACACTCCAGATGGAGAGAATAGACCCACATCTCCAAAAAACTCCAAGACAAAAAGTGCCAGCCAAGAATATTCTACCCTGCAAAGCTATCCTACCTATATGAAGGAAAAATCAGAACCTTCTCCAACAGGCAAAGTCTCCAGAAATTTGCTACCACCAAACTCCCACTCCAAGAAGTTTTGCAAGAGGCCTCAAGATCAAAATATCAGAAGAATAAATATAACAGACAAAACAAGGAACCAAATCAGAACCTCAAAATGATCACCAGAAAACTGTTGTTAGACTATTAAACATCAATAATCATTCTAAATGACAAAGTTTTAAAGTCCATGATAAAAAAATGTAGAGTTGTAGACTGGATCAAAAAACAGAACCCAACATTCTGCTGCTCCCAAGAAACAACTGATCTCTAAGGATAAGCATAGATTGAAAGTACAGGACTGGAAGACAATACTTCAAGCAAATGCCCCCACAGAAAGGATTCTCCATTCTTATATCAGAGAGAGCAGACTTCAAACTCAAAAAAGTAACAAAATACAAAGAAGGTCACTACCTAATGGTCAAGGGGTCAATCCACCAAAAAGACTTAACAATTATAAACATATATGCACCAACATTCATAAGACACTACTAGCAGAAGACTGAAAAGAAATATTGGTGAAAATATATATGTGGTAGGAAACTTTAACACTCCACTCTGACTAAAAGACAGATCAACAAAGAGAAACTACACACAAAGATACAAAAGCTTTAAAGGAAGATCTAGACCAAGAGGATCTAATAGATATCTACAGGACAATGTACCCCCAAGGAAAATAATAGACTTTCTTTTCAAATGCTTATGGATCATTTTCTAAAATTCATCATAATTAGGCCACAAGTAAAGCCTGAATAAATACACAAAGATTAAAATTATACCAACTTACTTCTCTGATCATGAAAGCATCAAACTAGAAATCAACAATGAAAAGAAAATAAAGAGAGTATGAACATAATGGAGACTGAATGACAGGATTTTGGAAGATAACTGGGTAAAAGAGGAAATTAAAAAAGAAATTAAAACATACATGGAAACAAATGACAAAGATGATTCGTTCCAAAATTTTTAGGACTCAACAAAAGCAGCATTAAGAAGAAAGTTCATAGCAACACAGGCCCAAATAAAAAAGGATTGAAAAAACCCAAAGAAATAATCTAATCACTCAAGTTGAGGACAGAGAAAAAGATCAACAACAACAAAAAATCCAAAATCTAACAGAAGATAAGAAATAATTAAAATAAAAGGAGAGCTAAATGAAATAGAAACAAAAAGACCATCAAGAAGATAAACAAAACCAAAAGCTGTTTCTTAGAAAAAGTAAATAAAATTAATAAACCCTTAGCAAAACTCACAAAGAAAAAATAGAGAAAACTCAAATAAACAGGATCATAAGCAAAAAGGGAGATATTACAACAGATACAGCAGAAATCCAAAAGATAATTAGAGACTACTATAAACATCTGTATGCAAACAAATACAACAACTTGGATGAGATGGACAAATTTCTTGAAAGATATAGTCATTCAAAATTGAACAAAAAAGAAATACAGAATTTAAACAGGCTAATCTCAAACAGTGAAATTGAGGCAGTCATTATAACTCTCCGTAAAAATAAGAGCGCGGGACCAGATGGTTTCACAAATGAATTCCACCAAATATTAAAGCGAAGAAAACATGTACATGAGTAAAACTCTTCCAAAAATTGAGAAAAATGGAAAACTACCAAAAACTTCTATGAAGCAAACATTACATGAATACCAAAACCAATGATAGTGCAAAAAGATAAACTATAGACCAATCTCACTAATGAACACAGATGCAAAAATTATAAACAAAATTCTGACAAACTGAATCCAAGAGTGCATAAAAAGGATTTTTCACCATGACCAAGTGTGTTTCATCCCAGGGGCACAGGGCTGGATCAACACCTGAAAATCAGTCAACATAATCCATCACATTAACAAAGAGAAAAACAAAAACTCTACGATCATATCAATAGAGGTAGAAAAAACATTTGATAAATTTTAGCATCCATTCATGATGAAAGCCCTAAAAAAACTGGAATAAAAGGACCATACCTCAAAATACTAAAAGCTATATACCACAAACCTGCACCAACTATCATCCTCAATGGGAAAAAAACTGAAATAATTTCAATTAAGATCTGGATCCAGGCAAGAATGCCCACTCTCACCACTCCTTTTCAACATAGTTCTGGAGGTACTAGCTAAGGTAAAAAGAAAAGAGAAAGACATTAAAGGAAATCAAACAGGGAAAGAAGAAATAAAGCTATCATTATATGCAGACAATATGATATTCTATGTAGAGAACCCCAAAACATGCATAGAAAATATAGTTGAAATAGTAAATCAATTCAGTAAGGTAGCTGGATGCAAAATAAGCACACAAAAATCAATAGCATTCATATATGCAAAGAATCAATCAGAAGAAGAAATTAAAACAAAACACTCCATTTAGCATTAATTAAATTAAATACTTGGGAATAAACCTAACAAAAGTTATGAAAGATCTATACATCCTTAAATGAAATAGAAGACATTAAAAAATGGAAAGATATTCCTTGCTCATGGATTGGAAGAATGAACATTATCAGAATGGCCTTATTACCAAAGGAAATTTACAGATTTAATGCAGTTCCAATAAAAATCTCAGTGACATATTTTAAAGAGATAGAAGAAAAATTACTGAAATTTATATGGAACAACAAAACACCACACACACAATGACAAACAGAAAAGGGAATGGAAATATTAAAATCACAGACTTCAAACTATACTACAAAGCCATAATAATTAAAATAGCATGGTGCTGGTACAAAAGCAGAAAAACAGACCAATGGCTCAGAATCGAGTGCCCAGAAATAAAACCACATGTCAACTAATCTTTGACAAATGGACCAAAAAAAAAAAAACAAAAAAAACTGGAATAAGGACAGCTTCTTCTTTAAGTGGTGCTGAGAAAACTGGACCAGGATATATAAAAAAAAAAAAAATAAAGCAAGATAAGATCCTCACACCTAGTACAAAAATCAACTCAAAATGGATAAAAGAATTGGATATCAGACCCGAAATCATAAAACACATAGAGGAAAATCTGGGCAAAACCCTCCATGAATTACACATCAGAACCCCATTTCTGGACACATCTACAGCTGGCAAAAAATGATAGAAAACATAAACAGCTGGAACCACATTGAACTAAAAATCTTCTGTATCACAAAAGAAACAATAAACAAAACAAAAGAAACCCAACTGACTCGGAGAAAAATTTTTCCCTCCATACAAGTGATAAGGGTCTGATAACAAAATACACAAAGAACTTACTTAATTCAACAAAATCAAAGCATTTTAAAAGCCCAATCAAAAAAACTGGAAGAACTAAAAGACACTTCACCAAAGAAGAAATACAGATGGCCAATAGGCATACGAAAGAATGCTCCACATTACTAATAATCAGGGAATTGCAAATCAAAACCACACTGAAATACTGTCTTACACCAGTAAGAATGCCCCATTAAAAAAAAAAGTGGGGGGGGGGGCAGGCACAGTGGTTCGTGCTTGTATGCTTCAGTCTATGAAGCGGCCGGGGCTAGGGATCGAGTCCCGCCTGGGGCCCGTAGCGAGACCTAGTTCCAAAAAAATAGCTGGGCGTGGTGGTGCGTGCCTGTAATCCCAGCTACCTGGGAAGCTGAGGCTGGGGGTTGCTTGAGTCTGTGTTACCCCAGGCAATGAGAGCCTGCAGTTCTCCAGGCAAAAATAGTGAGACCTAGTCTCAAAACACACACACACAGAAAACACACACACACACACAAAGCAAGAACAAGTTTTGGCACAAATGTGGAGAAAAAGGAAAAAAGGAATACTTTTACACTGCTGGGAGAAGTGCAAAGTGGTCTAGTCACTATGGAAGACTATGTGGAAAACAACTGAAGGTGGAATAACCATTCGACCCAGCAATAATACTACTGGGAATCTACCCAGAGGACATGAATATACTAATTGAAAAGAACACTTCTACATGTATGTGTATTGCAGCTCTGCTTACAATTGCCATTATATGGAAACAACCCAAATGCTCCAAAACTGATGAATGGCTGAGAAAAAAATGTAGTATATATACACAATAAATTAAGATGGTAAATGGGTGTTAAGGAGATGGGAGAACTTCAGGGTAGACAATGATGTAACATATGCATATATAATTAAATTAAAAATTAAAAAACCAAGAAATGTGTATTTTAAGCTTTTACGTCTTGTGTAATGACATCAGATAGTAGACAGATTTCTGAGATAAATTTAACTTGCTCCCTCTGGTGGTAAAGGAATTACATTGATTAAGAAATGTTAGACATCACCAGGATGATTTTACAAGCTATCTATTGTAATCATCATATAGCATTTTTAACTCCTTCTTATTAACACGTATTTGAACCAGTATCATTAATTTTTGAACAATGAACTTTGCTTTAACCAATGCCCACTTTCAATCTCAAATACCTGGAAAATAATATGTTGCATAATGGTTGCATCCCTTTCTAGAATTTATCAAAATGTTACACATACTATTTCATTTTTGTGAACTGAAAAAGTTACCTGTATTTGAATTTTATGTTACATCCTTTTATGAAAAAAATCTCCAGTTGTATAGCATGCATTCATTCTTACACATCATTTGGGATGCATTTTGATTTAAACTGTGCAACAATTTTTATCAAAACATCATAACTTGCACTGCTTTTTAAGGCATTAAATTAGATTGTGAAAATATGACACATTCGTTAAACAAAGTATCAGAAAAAGTAAATAATATGACATTTTTGTATAAGGAAACAACTGTGATGAAATCAAGGTCTCTTACTCCAACTTTGGATTTTATAAATAAACAGCATTAGACAAAGAGAAAGTGCTCTTCCCTTTTGTTTTTAATAGTCATATATAACATGCTTTTCTTTTTTTTTTTATAACATGGTTATTAGGAAAGCCGCATTGGATTTCCTGATCATGTGCCCATCTCCAGTTTATCACCAATGTGGAGGTGGGGCATTGAGGGTGGCATTTTGTTTGAATGATTTTTCAAAGAAATGAAAGACAAAAGTCCTTAGACAAATAGAGGATGACATTATTCTGGATATATATGCCAGGGAAAAGTGCTGGTCAACAAATGGTGGTAGTGGGTGGGTAGTCATATGACTTGTCCTTTCTCCAAGATAGTAAGCTGCGCACATTTTGTCCATGATGGAGACTGACCAGCACCCATAACAATGGACACAGTACATTACTGGAAAGGATAATTGCTACTTGAAAGGTTTGCAGAAGAAATATTTCATGGAAACAAAGTATTGTTGACCTAGGTAAGCAAGGCAAATGCATATTCATATTGTGACTGTTCTTTTTAATAATAGAAAAGGAACCAGAAAAAAAGCAGAGATGGAGCCTGAGGAAGATAACAAGGAGAACAATGGCAGGAGCAAGGCTGGAATATAACTAATGGTTTCAAGGAAACTAAGATCAAAAACTCCATGAGTATTTGAATATAAAGGAATTAATAGGCACATATTTTATTATAGAGTAACAACTCCACTCAAAGTGTAGAAAGTATAACTGAAATAGGACAATAAAAGAGTTACATTTCCCTAGCTATGTACGGCATTTCTTGAGTCACCAGGCAGTTTTGCTCTTGGTCTGTCCTAAAGGACAGAATACATACTTGATAAAGAATCTTTCATTCATGAAGCAGTTGGCAAAGTTAACATTTTGACTCCAGAAAGACAGCGGTCATAGACAGTCTATCAAATTGAATGAAGATGGGGGGCACCCATCTTCATCGACCTTACTTAATCCAGTGATTATTTTTTCTCTGTACCAAATAGATGGGAGCATACAGTGCAAGCAAGAGACTGTCTTTTTAATATCAAAAGCATACTGCATATAATGCGGATAATACACAGCAAGTGATAGATTTTTTTATGGCTTTTAAAGACTACTTTTTTTTTTCTCTATGTAACCTTCCATCTCATAGTCACAACATTGCCCGGACGGCAAATGGTCCATTTTTATTGCTGTGTTCACTGAGGCTATACCATATGCCTTCTAACAGATGAACATGAAAAAAAGCAAAACTATTCATTTAAATTAGTTTCTAGGATACTGTTCTTGGCATAGAATAGACTTCATGAATCTTTTGCAGTTATTTCAACTCACAATGTACCAGCTTCTGTAGATTTAACTCCCAACCTATCCTATATTTTCTTGACCTTGAACACTTATTAACATTTTATGATTCTGGAATAGTACTTACCCCATAATGACCATACAATTTTATGATCTATTATAATAATAGATTACACAATTATTTTACAGGATAATATATTAAAGTCTTCTGAATTTTTAAAAGCCTTTCAGTAGAATGTGGATAAGTCTAACAAGGTAAAAGAAATGACTTAGTTATATTTGCTTAAACTCTGATTTGTTTCAAGAGAAAGGAGTACCCAACTCAGAAAAATTCATCAGCACTGTCAAATCTCAGCAGCTCTCTCAAATGACTTTCATCCATCTGCAGCTGGGTAATAGGAATTCGTATTTTTGTTTATATAAGGAAAAGGTTCCTCTTGTTTCCACCCCCGTAATTAACACTGATATAACACAACTTTAAGTTTTATTTTGTTTTAAACATAAACGATATTTCAAGGCAAAAACCAGAATCTCATAACTATACTTAACTTTTATATTTTATATGGCCACTAACATTGAGTTCCAGTAATCTCCATGAAGTAAGCATAAATCTTGGAAGTTTGATATGATTCTTTCTAGCTTCATGGTTTGGTTTCAGAAGAGAAAAATAAAGTAGGTTCGAAACTGTCTCTGGAGAAAATGTAGCAATAAAGTTGTTAATCATGTTTGTGGCAAACAGAAATGCAAAGCCTCTAAAATTATCAAAGACTTCCATCTAAATGAACATAAAGATGAAATAGATAGAGGTGCATAAAATATTCCAGGGACTTTTTACTATTATGTTCATTAGTGTTCCAGCTTAATGCATGCTTTATTGCCCTGAAATTCATTTCATTTGCATTTTAACAGGGTTTTAGTCAAGTTAATCCTTTTTCTTTTCTGGCAAAGAAACTATTCAGCAACTACAGCAAAACAGTCAGAGAAATGGAAAGAGCCTACTTGTATTAAAGCTTAAATTTGTCAGTTTACTTAAGAAAAGAGGTGTCTATATGAAGTTCACACGATTGCAATATTTTGACTTGAAAAGTGGAGTAAGCATTATTAGGTGACAAGCAATTTTATTCATTTATGCTAAAGATTTAATATCGAGGGAGAGTCAGTAAAAATCAGCATCACATTTTTACAGGAGTTAAAGCAATAAAGTAATCACACATCTAGAAGCACACAATTAATTTTCAACACTAACTCCAATATACAATACTATGAATCATTTAAACAGCTGTATAAATAAAAAAGGAGTAAGTTGTACTTTAAAAGAGCAAACTTTCAATTGAGGAATGGGTTGTCCCAATAGGAAGAAAAAAATTTAATGATAAAAGTAATTTTGTTTCTTAATTTTCAGTGATTGCAAGGCCCAAATGGGAAAAGAAAATAGTTGTGTGTGTGTGTGTGTGTGTGCATGCATGCTATTTAACAAAAGTGTTGATGCACCTTAGAAAATTGCCCTTTTAAACAAAAAATTATCTAAATAAATACCAAAGAGAAGGAAAAGAAACCAGGGAATATCAACTATCTGGAAAAAGAAAACTTTCTTCATTATTCATTTTGAAAAATTTCACATGTATTCATAACATATATTACAGCATTTTGCACAGTCATCTATATATAGAGACATATCTCTATAACTTCCTATTAATAAAAATGTTTGAATTATGCTATTTCTCAAGGAAACAAACATTTGTTTAACCCCACTAATGTTTGAGAATCAAATTAATAGAAGAATATTTTTTAGAAAGAAGAGCACATATCTTGGGTAATCAAAATGGATATAAATTTTGTGAAAAATGAGCTTGCAATGAGGGTATTTTTCTCTGAGCTATGGAATGGTAGAAACCAGGGTTTCAAGGAGCAGCTGGAAGGCTGGGTTCTCATGATGCCAGACATATCATAAAGAGCAGATGCTCTGTATCAAGATGCTTGCTGTCCCATAAGAAAGGTGTTCCTAATAGAAAGGATATTTCTGCAGATAACTCTAAATCTGGGTAAGAATCCCCGTTGTTACTTCTCCAGGGAATTAAGGAAGTGGTAACAAGTTTATCTTGAATGCACAGGACCTCAGCTGATTCAAAATATTCCATATACCAAAATGACATTTCTTAAGGAAGCATGTTTTGAACATCTTGGGGAGGATTAATGGGGCTCTTCATTCTGTGCTGAGTCTGCAAGCAACATACTGATGAAAACAGAGTGTAAACATGGATCATATAGATATTAGAGAGAAGCTTGCATATTTAAATGACATCTAAAAGAAACAAAAGTAGTGCTATAGTTTTCTTTTACAAATAACTTACTTTCCCTAAATGTGACTTGGAAGATTTCGGATAACAATAAATTTATCTAAATTTCAACAAGCAAATAACTAGTCCTTAGAAGTATTGACTTAAAAATGTATAATATGAAGTAAAGAATAAAAACATGTTAGCAAAATTAAGAATAATTTAGGCAGAACCAATATTATAAACCCTGTAAAATCTCTTTTAGGAAGCCATCTCAGATTTCTAGGAGTATCACAGATGTTTCTAGTCTGCAATTTTCAGGGCTGTATTCTGTCTCCTTGTGCTCTGCAACACACCCACCCAATGCTCAATTCTCACCAATTGCTGTAGGCAGAATTGACCATTGCCATTGTTAGGATGTGGTACTTAAGAAAAAGGTGCAAGTTTTCCATGTTTTCATTGTCTCTGTAGGTTCTGAAGTTTACATTTTTAGATGTATTGATATGAGGGCCAAACAGTGAGATAACTGAGCCACTGGGGAACCAAAGGAAAGAAAGTTTCCCCAAACTTACCAAGCAGAGACTGCACTTGGTGTGAGCAAGTAATATATCTCTACTCAATCAAATTCTGATGTTTATTTTTGTAATACAATCCAGTCCATCTTGACTAAAAGAATGAGTAGATTTATTTTAGTATTACAAGGTGCCTTACACACTCTCTGAGTCTCACCTGTTAAGGTTTAATTTATTGCAACTAGTATTAATTTTATTACTGAAAGTGATATAGGATTGTGACGCAGTTGAAAATTGTATGGGCGCCAAAACGCCCTGATGGGTGGAGTCTGAGAGAAAAATTAATGAGAGAAAGTGGGAAGCAGGAAAGGGGGAGGATAAAAGGGATGAGTGAGGAGATAAAAGAAAAGGAGCAGAGACAGGAAGAAGAGAGGCTTATGGGTAAAGCAGAGACAGGAGGAAGAGAAGCTTTTGGGTAAAAGAGAAATTGGGAAGCGGGAAAGGGGGAAGATAAAAGGGATGAGTGCGGAGATAAAAGAGAAGAAGCAGAGACAGGAAGAAGAGAGGTTTTTGGGTAAAGGAGAAAGATGAGGATGGCAGGCCAGTAGCCCGAGTGAACAGAGGAGGCAGAAACCCCTGGAAGAGTGAGGTAGTGCTGGCAAGTGGCCATGGTGATCAGTAGAAGAACAGCTGGTGTGGAGAGTGTGACACTGCAGAAAGGTGGCATGTAAAGCTGGTACCTGGACATAGTCAGGGATTTGGAAAGCTGAATTTTTTGGAAAGGATTTTATTGAAGTTTGAAGAGCCTTGGAGAAGCAGTGCATCTCAGAATGATGGAGAGAGAAAAAGCAATGGCACTAGAGAAAGACTGGACTTTGCAGAATGCTTGCCTCAGGTTTGGAGGGACAAAAGGGCACCATCATGGACATGTGTCTTTTGGAACTTTGGGAGTAAAAATGGTGACTGGGGTAAAATAACTGGCCACTTGTGGCCTTAAGGACTTTTTGGTTTCCCTGGTAATTTTCCTTGTTAATAAAACCCTGTTAAATTGCATTTGACTGGCAACTGCTGCATATGGGTGGTATTAACCTGACAGAACCTGGGTGGCAGAAACCACGTTTTAAATATGGCTAGTTGGATGGAGACTTCTGCCCCATTTTGTCCTGATTTCAAAAGCATATTGGGCAGTACATAGCGTCACAGAGGCCACTCTTCATAAGGACAATGTTCACAATAACACTTAGAACAAATAACAGGGATGACACCAAGTCATTTTGAGATTTATGGCCATATCAGTAAATACATTCCCCAACCTCAAATAGAATATCCTTCTTTAATATTTACTAGGATGGTTTCCAGTCATTAATCATGAAAGACTTCACAGATAACAGCACACTAATTTGATAACTTTAGTGATCCATAGGACTAAAACACCATGGACTTTTCAATAAATAAAGAATTTATCATTTACAGGTTTTGTTTCTATATATTTTCCCTCTATGTTATTCAGTTAAATCTTGAAATATCGCCCTTCACTACTTTTAGCACATCTGCCATTATAAGCAGAAGCATTTCTGTACTCATTGTTCAATCTCTAAAGCACAGGGGCCCTGATATTTAGTCATTAGTGTAAAAACATACAAATCTGACTTGACAATAACAAGTATGCCTCTGGTAAGGTGATTTTCTCTGTGAAAAAAAATTAGCAAATCTGATTTTGAATTTAAAAGGTGATCCAAAAAAAAGTGATCAAATTGTGGAAATATATGTTGGTAAGAGTGCTTCCAGATTTCTTATGTAATATGCACAGGGTCTCTACAGAAGTTGTCATTGAACAGCTACAAAGAAGTTGAAAAAAATCTTGGACTTGAAAATAGCTGCTATGAATTTATTTATTTTTATTAAGGTGAAGTTGGTTTGCAGCAACCTATGTGAATCAGTGATGTAGGTTCACCCTTACTCAGATCTAGTCCTGACCCCACAGCCCCTTCTTTCAGTGCTCAAAGAATAAATGTTTCTTATATACTGAGAGAAATTTTCAGGAAAAAAATACAGATGTCACTTAAGAGCACAACCTCATAACTAAACAGATAAATGAGTTTAAGCTAGAGAAATATAATGTATAATCATTATAGATAAAAATTTCCTTATAATTGTCAAACTTGCTTAGATACTAGATCTTAATTCTAGATAAAGAAATGAAAACAAAAGATAGAAATGATATGGAAAAAGAAAGCATAATAAAAATAGAAGTCACCCCAATATAAAAATTAAAATATCATATTGTATATTGTAACATACTAGTCCATTTAATCATCACATTGTGCAGTTAAAACTTCCATGATATTTCATCTTAACTGTATCTCAAGAAAAATATCAAAAGTAAAAATTACTCTAGATATTGGGTTTTTCAAGTTAAATTACAATCTTAGTTTGCTTACCATAGAAATTAATTTTTGAGCAACTAATTCTTTCCTATATGACCATTATTTTTTTCAAAAATAATGTTACTCCATTAAACAGGGAGTAGCATTAGGAGTCAAGATTTTCATTGTGGGTGGTGGTTCATAAGTTGGAAATATATTGACTCTGAGTATTTGATTAAGAATCTCACTGTAGAAATTATATTTGCCAATAATAATTCAATAGATCATAATTTATAGGCAATTAAGCTAACAAGTACAGAAACCAGTTGACTGCTGATTAGTGAATAAATATATAATTTTCTTATAGGCTCCTTAAATCTATTTGTGGAATATATACCTAAGCAAGAAAATTAATGGAGAACCTAGAGGGTTCTCTTAAAATTAGTGAACCTCTTAAAATTAGTGTGTCCATAAGAAGTGTTGTCTAAAACAAATCATTTTCAGAATGTAAGAGGTTGTGATTAATTATTCATGACAACAGATATAAATCTAAATCTTATTATATACACTAGGATGTAGAGTCATTGTGCTTATAATCTCAAACTTACACATCATTAATATTTTTTTAATCTAAAGGATCTCACACACATTTTATATCAATGGCTCGCAGTTCTCTTATGAGAAGTTTAGAAGCAATAAACATTGAAAGGTGATACAGGGGAGAGGGGGAGGGTTAAAACAGTGGCACAATGCACTATGGTGACTGATCAAAGGTGCTGTGTTGGTAGGATAACTATGTATGGGTTCTATACCTGAGGGGAGAAATTAAATACTGTACAAAAGTTAACAGTGATGTATTAAAACAAATTTTTTAAATTATCAAAATGAAAATTAAAGACAATACTACATCAATGTGTTACTGTAGGATTAACAGATTGAACATTTTATTTATCATTCCAATTTGATTCTATGTCAATATTCATAGTGTAAATCATAAAGTTCTATAGTTATTGTGTACTATGTCTGTGTAAAGCTCTGTGCTATGCACATTCCATTGATTATAAAACTTTTGATCTATACCACATTTGTATGCATGGGTGACATCACCTGTATTATAGAGACTAATTTGCTTTGTGCAAAATAAAATGCTCACTAAAGATAATTATGCCCAAGAAATACCTTTACAACAAAATCTGTTATGTTTAACCAAGTACCATCATCTAGCAAAATTAACATATAAAAATATCTAACAAATTTAACATATAAAAAATATTAACCCAAGGGCACACCAAAAAGAATGAATTTTTGGAAGTGGGGCTTAGAGTACAGAATAATATAGAATAGTCAAGGGAAGAAAATAATACAAAGCAGCCTTTAAATTTTTCAGGTTAATAGGAGCTTAGGGAACTAGGAGTAGAAGCTTTATATATGATACCAGTCACAGAAATAGAGATATTTGAGAGTAAGCATCTTTAGGTCTTCAAAATTGATTGCAGATGGTGATGGAGAGAATACGTCCTCTTATCTCTGGGGTTAGCCTCGATAAATGGGGAGAAAGTCATTCACCAGGAATCAAATACAGGAAGTAGAAAGATGTGCAAAGATAGAACACATAAACACACACATATGTATGTCCATTTTGAAAGGTATCAAACTTTTGGAAGAATTTACAGAGTTCAATCAGTTTTGGGGATTAATGACTAGAGAGAGGGAGGGAGGAAGAAAGGAGGGAGAGTGGGGGGGGAGAAATGAGAGATCTAGTTGAACAAAAAGGAAAAGATGAGACTAATTTCTGTAGATGAAAAACACATGCAAAAATGTGAAACGACAGGATCAAGGAAGTAAGGAATGAGGAGATGATGAGTTTTTTTTCCTGTTGTGTTGGTGTTTTGCATAGGATTTGGTTATATTTAAAGTCATGCTATTATGTATATATGTCAAAATCAGTACACAATTTAAGATTCTGATAAAATGAGGAAAGCATGAAAGCTTTCATTAAATTATGGAGAATGAAAGACAAATTGTCTTTGCCTATCACAGTCTATTTTTTTATGATCTAAACCTCCGTTCATATTATCCATTTGTTCTGTTTATGTACCACATATGCACAAAGAATTCAATGTTTGTTTTTCTCTAGCTTACTTGTTTCACTAATCACAATATCTGCTAGGTTCATCCTTGTTCTGAGTGGCAGATTTTCATATTTTTTATTGCAGAGCAGTATTTCATGTTTTTTATATACTACTACATTTTGTTCAACATCTATGACTTAGATTGTTTCCAGTTCTTTACTATAATGCTGCAGTAAACATGGGACTTCAAAAGAACTCAACAATTTTAAGAAATTTATTGTGGCATGTAAAACCATGCCTATAGGAATTCTGGATCCATGACTATGTACATTACTTTAAATGATAAAATTAACTCTCTAAATAGAATTACATTTACTTTAAGTTAGAAAATTATCCTGGATTATTTGGATTTGTCCAATAGAAGCATTTTCGTAGACAGTAAAAGTGGAAGAAGGGTCAGTAAGAGAAATTTCTTGTAGAACAAGCAAGAGACATTCAAATTTTGAGAAGGTTCAACACACCATTGAGCATGCATTTAAAGATAAAATGGTTATATAGAGTTGAAGAATGTGGATGGTCTCTAAAAGTTGTGTAGGGTTCCCCCTCAGCAATCAGGAAAATATCATCATTTCCTCCATATGTAAAAGAGAAAAGAAAACCCATGAAAGTAAACTCTTGATTTTGAGAACAAAATCAGGTTGAAGTGATTAATTGTATGGTGGAGAATGGAAACTAGCATTTTTCTGGGCATCATAAATAGTTCATATGAATATCAAATTATAATCTTGTACACTTGAAACCTATATAATGTTATAAACTAGTCTTACTCAAGCATTTTTTTAGCAAAATTAAAAGGATTCTCAGTAAAGACTCCAGGGAAGAATGCAGCCCTACCATCTCCATTTTTAGTTGGTAGCGCTGTATAGAAATACAAGTTGTTAATTCTACATTGTTTTACATTTCTAAGTTCAGAGTAACATGTTATGGCAGCAATAAAAAGCAAATATTGTTATTGGAAATTGATGTTATGAACATTTTATGCATATACTATATCCTAAATAAATGACAGCAATAAGAAAAAAATGTACTTAAATAGGAATGTTGACAGCAACAAATTGACAACCACTCTATTCTTATTTTACTTATAACATGTATCTATGAAAACAAGATACCAATAAAGCATTTCTGATATCTCACATCTGACATATTTTATAATATAAATGCTATTGAATAAAAAGCCACATAATTATGTTTGTTCTAAAGTTCTGAAGAATCAAAACAACAGTCTCAATAATCAGGATAACATGATTGTTTCTGTTGTGGAGTTTATCATGTCTAACAAACTCTCACTAAAATGAAATAATGCAGCTAGTTCCATTTTCTAACAATAATAAGTTTTTGTTTTACCCCCAGGGTTCTTGGGCCAATTCACCCAAGTGTAGATTGAAATGAATTTCAGGTCCACAGATTCTTAGACCTATGGTACCAAAGTCATTTTCTATATATAATATGTTGACTTTTTCTCTTTTTTTTCGTTCTCTGTACTTTATATTATTTATATCATACTTACTCAGTATAGAAAATACTGGCTGCTTTTTATTAGGAAAATAAATCATTGCTAAGAAGAAGTTAGTACACAGAAAATTTAGCCCATTTTAGTCCATTTGTCTGGAATTATACTGTGAAATTGAACTGTGTGAAGACAGATTAGTTGAAGTTGGTTTTCATTGTAACATTAATAGGACAAGAAATGGCACCAAATGTTAATATTTAAGGCTCAGTGTGTTTCCACTGCAGGCTATGAAGTCAACATGATTTAGTTTTCACTTTATTTTTAAAACCACTAAGAACTTTGTGACATTTAAAGAGAGTGCTATTTGGTGGTTTATCGAAACAATGGCCCCATTATTTCTATTCTTTATAAAGTCTATTTTCAATATTTCGCTTTTTGAATTCATGTAATCAATGATTCATTCCTTCAGGTTGAAAAAAATCTATCAATGTAAATTTACTTTTTTTGTACAAATCAAGACATGGTAACTTAATTTATTTGAAAGAGTAAATATGACTGTCTGACTCACTAAAGCAAAGTTAAATACAATTCTGTCTTTTCAGAACAGACAAAAATATGCCCTTTTTAATTCTATAATTTCAGTATAACAGACATAACCTTATTGCATCCTTTGTTCAAGTGGTTTACAAATAATTTTGTGAATTATCATTGACATTTTAGCCTGCTGTTTTATATGGTTCAACAAGATTGTAGGATATAGCCTCTTAAAGAATTTGCCATCAAGATTAAATGAAAAGAAATATAATGCATTTGTTATCTTATAAAAACTATGGTCACAGCTTTCATTGACTAGACTATGTTACCTGAAAAATATTAATGGTTTTAAAGCCAGGGAAATAAAATTAATGTAGATGAAGTACAACATTGTGTCTTTTGCCAATAAAGTCATTGATAGGCATCATACTGTAGTTCATATAGATGTTAAATTACAATTCTGTGCACTTGAAAACCTATATAATGTTATAATTAATCTTACCCCAGTATTTACTTAGTATTTATTTAGTACTTGATGTAACCCTAAGTTAATATTCTGTTACCACCAAAGTAAACCTTTACTGTAGCATTTATCACAGGACACTAAAACCAACTGCAGATATCTGCCTCTACTTTGTGATTTCTAGGTATCTGTATTTCTCTCTATGGTCTCATGTCATGTATATGTATATACATGTATATGGTATTCAAACACACATACATTTATACACATGCAGTCGTGTGTATATGTGTGTATCTGCATGTGTATGTATGCATGCATAAATCCATGCATATACATATGTATGGCATAAAACTATACTTATATTGGTATCTCAATTCATATATCTTATAGCACCTTATATTAACTGAGCTACAGGTTTAGGACAGATTTTTAAACAGCAGTTCACAGTATGGTAATACATCATCATGAGGCAGAAAGGAAAGGGAGTTCTGTTGAATCTCAATTCTAGGGACAGAAATCACATCAATGTGGGGTCTATTCACATGACTTGATCAATCTTCTAAAAGGGCCACCATCAAATATATCACATTAGGGATTAAGTCTTTACATATAAATTTGAGACTCCAATTTTTTGTTCTAATGAGTCATAAGTAAACAAAGATAAATTATGAAATAAAATATGAATTATGATAAATTATGAAAGTAAACAAAGATAAATTATGAAATAATAATAGTATCCATAAATGATTAGACATTATTGCAGTAGCAATGCATTAAGTATTACATTCCTAGGATTTTGGTAGCGTGACTAAAACTGAAGCATTTTTGTGAAAGAAGGGCAGAACAAGAAGACCAATTAGTAGATTACCAGAGGATGCAAAGATAAACCAAGACTTGCAAATTTAAATTCTGCCTCTCCACTGTAAAGTGATGAGATTAGGTTTTCCCAGCACACATTAAAATTTTTCACATGCAAATATCTCTTCAAAGCTGACATCCACTTATCCTTCAGAGTTGCTCTCATTAAATCAAATTTTTGTCCAAAAGGCATATTTTTGTGGTGGCATAATTCTGTTCCTATTTACCAAAGTTCATTATTGCATAATTTTCTTGTGAAAATAGTTTCATTTAAAAAAATCTTACATATGTTTCTCCTAAATTTGACTTTTGGACATTCTCTGATTTTCTTGGCTAATAAGTACTATTAGTTGAAAGCAACTGTGTAATTTCCAAATTTAGGAGAGGCAAATTCTGTCTTTTCTGCTGATGTGATTTATTATTCTACTGTATTTAGAGAATTTCAGTAAGAGGGAAGCAGTAAAGGAAATAATTTAAGGGGATTAATGATTTTCTAAATGCCAGAGGCCAAATTATAATCAAGTTTTCATACATTTAGTCAATTAACACTTGAAAACAAGCTTAATTTATGTGAAATTTAGAGTATTCTTAATAGGTTAGACATATGTAATTGCCTCTAGTACCTATAATTATCTTGATGCATAATTTACATGGATTAGGATGAAGATAAATGGTCTAGAAAGGTCTTAGAATTTCAAAAATCTTGCTAAATGATCAACTATCCTGAAGAGCACTCAAATGTATTACTTCACTTTTAAGAAACTTGTAGCTATTTATCAATAAGGTAAACTTCTTGCTATAATTGATGTCAACATTTTATTAAATAGTAGTCATCTACATGCTATTTATAGAAAGCATTATAGAGATAAAACCAAATTGGTTTTCTGAAAGTTAACCAGGTCATTCAATGTTCAATAATTTGAGAAGAAATATAAAACTCAGTTGCTGACTTTAAAAGTATACATAGTTGGTCAGAAAATATTTGTTTATCAGTAAATAATATGTGTGCTAAATCAATTAAACTTAAGTCAATGTTTATACATAGATGCATATAGAGATTTCATCTCTAGATACAACCTGTAATAGTTAAATATTTGTAATGTTCTGGTCTCAGCTTCAATATCAGAGTTGTCAGCTAATATTGCAATTATCTAACTAAACTGTTACCCAGAGGATGCATTCTAACAAAAGTAAAGGATAACTACAATCTAAAATTTCCAAACATTTTAGTTTTCATGTTGGATTAAGAACTGTGTCCTACTTTTTGTTTTTCCTCAAATTTTACATCTCTTTTGTTCTCTCTCTCAACTCATCTAGAGTTTAACTCATCTCCATTTAGAGTCTTGCTTCCTCACTTCCTAAAATACTCCATCATTATTACCCATTCTCCCCCTTTTCCACTTAAAGTCATGTCTCATGACATCCTCGGATTTAATTTAAACTTTTTTTCTCCCTGTTACTTAGTTTATGTCAGTTAGCAGGAGAGAGACAGAGAGAGAGAAAGAGAGGGAGGGAGAGAGAACAGGCAGAACACAAGCAGAAAGAAACAGAAATATCCACACTCTCAATTTCTGTCTCCATGCAAAAATCTAGAAAGGATGAAGTTTTCTTGTGCCTGTTGGCCATTTGAACTTCCTCTTTGGAGAAGTGTCTTTTTAGATCTTCTACCCATTTTTGACTGTGTTTTTTGCTTTGTTTTTGTTAAGTTGTGTGAGTTCTTTGTGTATCTTTGTTATCAGACCCTTATCACTTGCATGGAGGGCAAAATATTTTCTCATTTGGTTGGAGTTCTTTTTGTTATCTCCTTTGCTGTACAGAAGTTTTTTGGTCTGATGTAGTCCCAGCTGTTTGTTTTCCTTCATTTTTTTGCCATCTATAAATGTGGCCAAAAATAGATTTCTGAATTGTAATTCAGGGATCGCATTGATGTGAAATATATATATATATATATAATCTAAAAGCAAAAAAGCATAATTTACTGAAGATAAAAGAACTAGTTTGATTAAATTTATGCTGATTCAAAAAAGATGAATTTTTCCATAAATATTAAAGTTATAATCATTATATCTCAAGAATTTGACATAATATTGTTATCATTTGGACCAAAACTTATCACAAGGACATTGAAATATTCTTCAGCATGAGAACACAATGTGAAGCTTCCTGACCTCTTGTCTGAGTTTCTAGATCTTCCCTCTCTTTTGTATGGGGCCACTTTGATTTCTCCCTGAAGCTGAACTGAAATTAATCCAAAATGTTTTATTTTTCTAAAGGGATTATCAACTGAGTTGTTTTGTCTGACTGCTTTTTGGCTACCTTTCTTTTGCCTTTAATATCTGATCTATTATTCTCTTACGGTAAATATTATTCTATGTTACGCCACACATACTTTCAGGACTAGAGACCCTATTCTGCTCAATTGTATTATATCATGAGTCTGAACTATAAAATAAATTCTTACAAAAATGATAGTGGTAACCAGTTGGCCTAACATTATTGGAGTTCTCAAACTCATGTATTTATCTTGAGTCATACCAAGTAGGCAGTCATTGAGAGCTGGTTGGTGAAGGCAAACCTCACAGAAGGCATATGTCTTCAGGGAGAAATGCTTCCAAAAGTTGATTCAACAAAGTTTAGATGCTTTCAGAATCTCAATAAAGACCCAGAATTAATGAACTCAATGCATACACTAGTGTTTGTCTATCACATACAGGACACTTGAATAATTGGAAATACTAATGACCCAATGAACTTGCAAATTTTATGGGTCAATTTGGAAAGAAACAATTTTATAAAATGTAAACTAACAGATCAATATGAATTCATTCCCTAGAATAAGTCTACATGGCATAATCTTAAGAGGTGAAGAAACATTTGTATTTGGGATTCTAGCCTAATATGAAACTTACTATATCAAAGAAGAGTCAAATCTTATTCTAAATGTCCTTTAAATATTTTGCTTAAAATTCTGGAATTCTAAGTAGTGGAATAAAATGTTTTCAAGTATATTTCAAAAAACTAAAAGTGAAGATTCATTTCACCTCACTGTAACAGTTTTCATCTAAAAGAGGAAAGGATTAGTCTATGAATCCAAAGTAGACTGAATGAAAATTATGATGTACCCCAAAGAACTGGTAGTAAACATAAGAAAATAACTTCAGGACTGCTGAGATGAATTAAGAACCCATAAAACAAATACTTATGTTGTATGTTTAGTGACTTTTTCATTGTAATTATTCTGGTTGAATGTCAACTTGGGAAGAAACCATTCTTCCCTTTCTTCATGTGAATATCTCCCACTGTCTCCTTCAACATGGTGGGGTTTATTTGCTATCTTCTGACTCCAAACATACCTAAAATCGATTAGACTTGACACTCAAACAACATGGGTTTGAATCCATGAGTTCACTTCTATATATTTTGCTTAATAAATTTAGTCAGTTTACCATGTCCATGAGTTCTGCATTTATGGATTTAATCAAACTGAGATGTTTGTTAGTTGAATCTGAAGACTTAAGCCTCCATATATGGAAGGAAAACTACAAAATATTGGGCATCCATGTAGTTCTGTATCTTCCAGAGTCTTGGAGCCAATCACCTTAAAATACCAAGGCACAATTGTTATCAAATTTTTGGAAGGTCAAAAGTTTTACATGGATTTACAACTGGAATGGGAAGCAGGGGGCTATTAGAGGAGTGGTGTCCTCTAACTCTCAAGTAGTTCAAGAGTCAACTGTATAGTTCTATTAACCCCATTGCAAATTTAGTCATTATAAAATTTAAAGTAAATTTTGTAATGATTCTACAGAATTTGAAGTTCAAAAGCAATCACACCACCAGGGGTAAATGCCTCATCATTTCTATGCTAAATGCACATATCTATCAGTACTCAGAAATTTCTCTGTAATATAAAATATTCTACTGAACAGTGAAAATTTCTATAGAAAGAGTCTGTGACAGGGACTGAAGTCATTATGCAGCACCCCCTTGTGTCACAAATAGTTCAGCCTTTACTTCCTTTATGCCACAAGTGAGTACCTATAGAGCAAAAGTTCAGAGAGAGTTCAAAGAGTTTTTTGTATTTGTAAGCTAGTTGCCCACACTTATTCTGACTAAAGAAGACAGTGGAGTATATATCTAAACTATAAAGGGATTATGACCAAGTGAGATACCAGAATGTGTATTTTCTTTTCATTGTATGCAGGGCATACAAGTAAAGGAAATAGTCTTAATTAAAAAAAAAATTAATATCTGCTATTTATCTTCACAACAGCAGTAAAGGCCTAACTATGTGGTAAACTTTTATTTTGAAACTCATATGATACAATGTATGCTTCACAGTACGCACAATTGCCTTCATAAAAAAGCATCTGCAAACCCAACTGTGTGGTATGATTCAGGAAGATTGCAGCCTCTGCTTGGAAATGAGCTTCACATTCCATGGAACATTACTTTTCATATTTTCATTGAAGGTAAGGCTTTGACTGTAAGAGTAGAATTGATTGTCAGAAATAACCCAACTTGATTTCAAGTGAATTGGTTGTGTCAAGGTGATACAAGTTCTCCTTTAAAAAAAATCAACAACAAAGAAAACTGATTTCTTCCACAGTTATTATACTAACATACATAAAATTCTTCTATATGATGGTGAACATGTACTAAGTTTATATGTATTTTGTTTATATGTTTATATGTATTTTGTCTTATATCTACTCCCAGGTGGATCTAATATTACTATTTTTCATGAGACAATGTTACTCGGCTCTATTTAGGGATGGTCTTTTAATCTAACTGATGATGTCTACTTCTCTTCAGCCTCAATTTTGAAAATACCTGTTAAACTTCCTCTTGTTTATTTTAAAATTGAATGAATCTTATTATAAGTTCTATGTCTAGTGTAGATAATAAGTAATAAATATTTTCCATTAATCATTTGAAATCAATATCAGTCAAAATATATCCTTTTGAATGTCTCAGATTTTTTAGCTCATGATAAGTAATCATATCATGATACAATAACAATGTTTGATATTAAATATCATCTTATCATTTACCATTTTAAAACTTTACATTTTAGAGTAGTTTTACGTATACAGAAGCATTGCAAAGATACTCTGGAAATTTTGATATCATCTCCTCTATTTTTAGCACCTTATATGACAACTAAATTACAATTAGTGAAATAGAATTCATTCCCTAGTTTATATTTCTTTACTTTTGACCTAATTTTTTTTCTCTTCTTGGATTCCACACAGAACAACACAAAACGTTCAGTCATCATTTTCCTTAGGTTCATCTAGGCCCACGAGTTTCTCAGACTTTGTTTGGTTTTGACTTTGCTAGTCATTTGTTTACTTATTCAACCATTGAACAATAGGATGTACTAACATATCTTTTATACTCTGGCTTATTCCATTATTACTTATCAGATTCAATATTAAAATTATCATCTTTTGTTATTGGAAGTTCTTTCAATTGGTACTTATGTGATCCTGACATACTCCTGTTAGTGAGAGAAAGCAGAAGAAAGAGAAATAGAGAGAGAGAGAGAGAGAGAGAGAGAGAGAGAGAGAGAGAGAGAGAGAGAGAGACAACCCAGAGGAAAATATGAAGATTCCTAGGGAACTAGGAGGGCTTACCTGACTTCCAGGTAACCTGTGCTCCCCCCACCACCCTGACCCTATGCCTGGCCTGATATGTCTGTATATATGCTAGAATCAATAAAGAACCTACACAGGTTGGTGGGCCTGATACCTACACTACAGTTAGTGTCATGAACAAGATTCTTGCACCATAAAAGGCAATGAGGATGGATTTTGTTCAATGCAGACAGAGAAAATGGCTACTAGGTGTAGATGGTAGGGCAGCTCAACAAAGACACATAAACATAAGTACTTTTTGCTCACTATAATTAGTAATACCAAAATACACAAATTTGGGATTATTGGCTATATCCATTAACAATATGTATGTACATATGACTATATATATGATTTTATATATATGACTATATATATATATATATATATATATATATATATAGTCATATACACATATACTACCAAAACACTTCAACTTTTAAATTTCCACAAATATTCCTTATATGATTATCCCTTGTTAAGCCATAAACCATGGCAAAATATTATCTTCTTGCCACAAGCAATTTTTTCCCATTTGCTGGCTGTTGTTGAAGGATATTCAAAGACAACATGTCATCTTGACTTCTTAAATACACTGCTTCCATGCATCAGATATGACAATTATAATAAAGAGGGGGGGCTGTCATGCATCAGAAAGATTAAATCAGTAAATTTCACTAAAACAAATCCCAGTTAAAAATAATATACAAGGTTTTTCTGGGAGAAGGAAAGGCCTACCACCAGTGCCATCGCTATGACCAGCCCAGCAAAACATAGAAGCAGCTTCTCAGTGCCAGGAATCACTGTAAGTGTAGTTCCTGGGAGAGAGGAATGCCCACAACTAGTGCTGTCCCTGTGACCAGCTCAACCAAATATAGAATCAGCATCCCAGCACCAGGAATCACTTTCTTGTGAGAGGGGAAGAGCCACTGCTTGTGCCATCCCTGCAACCAGTCTGGCAAAGCATGGAACCAGCATTGCAGTGCTGGGAATCCCTGTGATTACAGTTTCCGGGAGAAGGGAAGGTCCACAGCTGGCACCATTCCCACAGCCAACCCAGCAAAGTGTGGTCCCAGTATCACATAACTGGGAACCCCTGTGACTTCAGTTTCTGAGAGACCTGGTACAAGCCCTTAGATAATCATAATAGCCAAAACAAGAGCCATAGTATCCCAATACATAGAAAACAAGCTACAGGAAGGAGGAAATTTGCAAATACCCAAGCAATTCCTCCAGGAAACAATGCATCAACAACCCCCAGAACCCAATAACAGCATAGAAGAAATGTTTATCTGTCTAACAAAGAATGCCAAATTAGCATGGCCATGGCAAAAGTACTCAAAGAGTTAAGAGGACTAGACTGAGCATACAGAAGTACAAGAGCTAACTGAAAGGGTAGAAAAATATTTAAAAAAGAATGCATCAGTAAAAGTAACATAATTGATGAATTTAAGAATAAGATTGAATACCTAACAAAGAAACAGAAAGAGATCCTGGATATAAAAAGAAACAGAGGAGCTCAAAAAAGCAGGGGAAAGTCATAAAAAAAAAAAAAAACTGACTAGATGAAATAGAAGAATGTATCAGTATGTTTAAAAACTCTGAAATAGAGCAGGCAAGAAAGAAAAAGGAATACAATGGAAGAAGACAGAAGGAAAACTCAGAGACATTACAGATTGCTTAAAGAAAGGAAATATCAGAGTAATTGCAATCCCAGAAGGAGTTACTGGAACTGAAGGGATAGTTAAGGAAATGGTAGAGGAGAATTTCTCCAACAAGTAGAAGGAAATGAAAATAGACATACAAGTAGTCGTAAAGACACCAAACTACTTCAATGAAAGGAACACCATAGCAAGATACAGCATCATAAACTTCCCAAGAGTCTAAGATAAAGGAAAAAATAATGAAACTGTTTAAAGAAAGGAAACAGATACATACTAAGGAAAACCTATTAGGCTGACTTCAAATTTTTCAAGCAAGAAAAGATGAGTCATGTATTTAAAAAATTCCAAGACAAAAAATGCCAACCAAGAATACTCTACCCTGCAAAGATCTCATTCCTGTATGAAGGGAAAATAATAATATTCGCAGACAATCTAGGTCTTCAGAAATTTGCCACTACTAAATCTCCACTCTAAGAAAACTTACGATAAGTCTTACAATCAAAACTAACAGAAAAATAAGCAAGAGGAATGAGAAAAGAAGTAAATAGAACTTCAAAATGACCAACATAATGACAACTTAAGACTCTGAAATATCAATAATCACTCTGAATGTTAATGGTCTAAACTCATCAATTAAAAGACACATAGTAGTAGACTGGATTAAAAACTAAAACACAGTCTTCCACTGCCTCCAGGAAACACATTTTATCCTAAAGATAATCACAGACTGAAAATATAGGGCTGGAAAACAATCCTTCAAGCAAATGTCCCCCAAAAGCAGGGTTTGCTATTTTTTTAACTGATAAAGCATATTTCAAACCAAAACAGGGACAAAGGACAAGAAAGGATATTTCATGATAATAAAGTAGGTAATACATCCGAAAAACATAATTATTAACATATTCACTAAATGAGAGAAGACCAAAATTCATCAAGACAATTGCTAAAAATGTTGAAAGCTGACATTGGTGAAAATGCATGTGGTAGGAGATTTTAACACTCCACTCTCACCAAAGGACAGATCATCAAAACAGAAACTACACAAGGACATAAAAACTTTAAATGAAAATCCAGACCAAATGAACCTAATAGATATCTATAGGACACTGCACACCCAAGGAAAAGAATTCAATTTTTTTCAAATGCATGTGCATGGATCATTCTCCAAAATTGACCGTATATTAGGCCATAAGGCAAACATGAATAAATACACAAAGATTAAATGAAACCAACTTTTGTTCTCTGAACATAAAGGCATCAAACAACAAATCAACAATGAAAAAAAAAAAGCAAAGAGAGTGCTTAATACATGGATACTGAACAGCATGACACTAAAACACTACTTGATAAATGAGGAAATCAAAAAGAAATTAAAACTTATTCTGAAGCAAATGATAAGATGATACAACATTCCAAAATGTATGAGACCCAGCAAAATAAGTATTAAATGAAAAGTCCGTAGCAATGCAGGCTCATATCAAAAAGCAAGAAGCAAAACAAAGAAACAATCAGATCACCTAACTTAAGGAAATAGAAAAGAGTGCTATTTTGGGTAATGGACACCCAAAGTCCAGCAGAAGATAAGGAATCATAAAAATCAAAGCAGATATAAATAAGCTAGAAATTAAACAGGACAATCCAGAAGATCAACAAAGACATAAGCTGTTTCTTTGAAATAAATAAAATTGAAATGCCCCTAGCAAGGCTCACAAAGAAGGGAGAACATTCAAATAATCAGGATCACATATGAAAAAGGAAAAAATACAACTGACACAGTAGAAATCCAAAAGATATCAGGGACTACTATGAACAATTATAAGCAAACAAATACAACAACTTGAATGAGTTAGACAAAGTCTTCAAATGATACAGACCCCCAAAATTGAACAAAGAAGAAATAGAGAACATAAACAGGCCAATCACAAGGAGTGAAATTGAAGCAGTCATCAGAATTCTCCTTAAAAATAAGAGCCCATGATCAAACAGAGTCACAAATGAATTCTATCAAATATGCAAAGATGAAATAATACCTGTATTACTAAAATTCTTACCAAAAGTTAAGAAAGGAAAACTACCTCATACATTCTATGACGTAAACAGAGATAGCACAAAGGAAAAAAAAAACAAACAAACAAAAACTATAGACCAATCTTCCTGTGAACACAGATATAAAAATTCAAAATAAAATCCTGGGAAATCTAATCCAGCAATGCATAAAAAGGGTTATTCACCATGACCAAGTTGGATAAATCCCAGGGGCCTAGGGATGGTTCAACATCCAAAAAATCAATAAACATACCATCACATCAACAAGGAGAAAAACAAAACCCACACGATCATATCAATAGACGCAGATAAAGCATTTGATAAAGTTCAGCATCCATTCATGATAAAAGCCCTTTAAAAACTCAGGATAAAAGGAACATATTTAAAAATAATAAGAGACATCTATGTCAAACTCATAGCAAACATCATCCTTAATGGGGAAAAACTGAGATCATTTCAGTTAATATTTGGAACCAGGCAAGGATGCCCACTTTCATCACTACTTTTCAGCATAGTACTGGAAGTTCTAGGTACAGCAATAAGGCAGGAGAAAGACATAAAAGGACTACAAATAGGGAAAGAAAAAATGAAGCTATCATTATAGGCTGATGATATGATTCACTATGTAGAGAACCCCAAAAAGTCCATAGAAAAACTTCTTGAAACAATAAACCAGTTCAGTAAGGTTGTTGGTTACAAAATCAATACATAGAAATCAGTAGTTTTCCTATACACACACACACACACACACACACACACACACACACAAAATCAGTTAGAAGAATTTTTTTTTAAAAAACCTCAATTTACCATAACAGAAACAAAAATGAAATACTTGGGGATAAACCTAACAAAAAATGTGAAAGACCTATATAAAGAAAACTTTAAGTTGTTGTTAAAAAGATAGAAGAAAACATAAAGAAATGGAAAGACATTACTTTCTCATAGTTTAACAGAATAAACATTATCAAAATGGCCATTCTACCAAAAGCAATCTACAGATTCAATACAATTCCAATAAAAATATCAATGTCATTATTTAAAGACATACAACAAAAATTACTGAAACTCATATGAAATAATAAAAAACTGCAGATATCTAAAACCCTCCTGACCAAAAGAGAGAATGGAGGAATCACTCTTCCAGACTTGAAATTATATTACAAAATTATATTACTCTTCCAGACTTGAAATTTAATTACATAATAATTAAAACAGTACAGTACTATAACAAAAACAGACACATAGACCAATGGAACAGAATTGAATGCCCAGAAGTAAAGTCACACATGCATGGACAACTTGTTTTTGACAAAGAGGTAATAAACATACATTGAAACAAGGATAGTCTATTCAATGAATAGTATTGGGAAAACCTGGACTGCCACATGCAAAAGAATGGATCTAAACTAGTCCCTAACACCATGTAAAAAAACATTTCAAAATGAATAAAAGACTTGGGTGTAAGCTGTGAAGCTATAAAAACCACTGAGGAAAATATCAGCAAACTTACCAAGATTTATATCGCAGAAACCTCTTTCAGTACACATCCACAGATAATGAAAAAAAAAAAATGAAGGAAAACATAAACAGTTGGGGCTACATGAAATTTAAAAACTTCTCGACAGCAAAAGATATAATAACCAAATCAGAAAGATACCCAATTGAATGGGGAAAAGGTTTGCTTTTCATGCAAGTGATAAGGGTCCGATAACCAAGATCCACAAATAACTCACACAACTTAGCAAAAACAAAGCAAAAAGCTCAATCAAAAAGGATGGAGAGAAGAGCTTAAAAGACATTTCTCTGGAGATGAACTGCAAGTGACCAAAAAGCACATGAAAAAATGCTCAACATCACTAGTAATCAGGAAAATGCAAATCAAAACCACAGTGAGATAATCATTTTATGCCAGTAAGAATGGCACCTATCAAAAACAAAACAAAACAAAAAACAGGCAGAACCAAGGGAACCACAGGGAACAGGGAGGCAAGTTGGGAAGTTGTGCCTTTGTCCCTAGAGCCTGGGGTGCAGGGCCGGCACCCACCCACATCAGGAGGAGCTCATGTCCAGGAGGGAGCTGGAACAGCGTAAGTGCCTAATAGTTTGTGCCAGCTGGGTCCGGGGTGGGCACTCAAAATTCCAGTCTTCCGGAGGCATTGGGCCCAACTGGGGGACTCCCAGAGCGCCCCTAACAGTGGTCTAGGTCACAGGTTAGAGGCGCAGGTAGGTGGGGCTTCTGCTTCTCTGCCAACCACAGGAACTACAGGGAACAGGGAGGCAGGTTGTGAAGCCACGCCTTTGTCTCTATAGTCTGGGGAACAGGGCCGCACCCCTGCTGCTGTGCAGACCAACATGGGGTGGGGTGGGGTGGGGTGGTGGGGAGAACTGCCTCCACTGCCTCCATCCCACAACTAACAAATCAGACCAGAATTAGAACATCCACCTATTCTGCTGCAGTTATTAAGAATAAAGGCCCTGGATGCATCTGACACCTGGGTGAAACCATTTTGGTGAGACCAAAAATCAAAATGACTAGAATAGCAAGGTCCCAAACTTTAAAGCCTATTGAAATGATGACCAACAACAGAAGTACACCTACAGCGACTTTGGGGGCAGAGAAGCAAACCCCTGATCCGGAATGTGTTCAACAGCAACAAAACCCTCCATTTCCTGAAAAGGAGAAGGACACACAAAAAGAGACATGATCCCAGAACAAGTGCAAACAGAGGGAGAGGGCTGGAACTGGGCCGACCACTCAATGGAATTGGCCTCCATTAAAGAATCTCTCTACACAAAGGGCTGGATGTTGGAGATAAGTCTCAGATGCCAGAACCATAAGGACTGGAAACAGCAACACGGAACAAATGCTGGAATGGAAAACCAACATGAATGAAGTGATGCGATCGATCGCACAGGTCTGGAGAACAGGATAATCACCTCCATCGTAGAAAGCTTTGCAACAGAGGAGACAGGATCAAAGGGCGATGCAACTGACTTTCAACTGACCTACAAGGGTTCATACATGATTAGAACAAATGCTCGCTGCTGAGACATCCATGGAAATCGAAGCATCATGGGCCACGAAGTCCCAGGAGAGCAGGTCATCACCCAAGAAAAAGACACTGCACCCAGGAAAGAGAAAAGCTCAACGGGCCAAACACCAATGACTTAAAACGAAAGGCAGGTGGGAGACTTTGGAGGGGCAGTAGGAGGAAGGAGAAAATGAAGGGTCTTAACAATACATATAAAAATAAGTCTGTATGAAAAATTAAAAAAAGAAATAATAAAAAAAAAGAAAAACAGACAACAGAAAGTGTTGGTATGGATGTGGAGAAAAAGGAACACTCTTACACTGCTAGTAGGAATGCAAACTGGTCCAGCCACTATGGAAATCTGTGTAAAGAACCCTCATACTACAGAAAATGGGGTTACCATCCAATTCAGCAATTCCTCTTCTGGGAATCTACCCAAGGGAGACTAAAACTATAATACAAAAAAACACCTCTACTCGGATGTTTATTGCACTATTTACAATTTCCAAGATATGGAAACAATTGATAAGCCTCAAAAGAGAAAAATGGATGAAAAAAATGACAAACTTGAAGCTTTTGTGATAACATGGATGAACCTAGAAGGAATCATATTTATGAAAATAAGTCAGAAAGAAAAATCCAGAAACCAGATGTTCTCATTTAAAGATGATCTATAGGGAAACAAACGAAAGGTGGCAGGAGAACCCCAAGAAATGCAGTGATGTAATATATATATATATATCTATAGATATATATCTATATATATCTATAGATATATATGACTATTATAATAAAAATAATATACAAATGATTTGAAATTTTTCCCTTCAGTAATTGCAAAATTGAAAATGTGCATATAGTCCAGAATATTTTAGATTTCAGATACATGAGTCACTAAATACGATTCACATGAAAGTGAAAGGAAATGTACTAGAATGACGCAAATATAGTAATTATTATCAATACCCAGAACAAGACATTCATTGGAAATAATAAGGTCAGTGTGTGCTGGAACTTTGCTGGAGACATTGACTTAGTTACTGTAGGAAAATGGGAGTAAATGAATCATTTGGGACATTTATTCCCTAACAATGACAGGAAAAGTAAACAGGATATAAATAACAGAAAATTTCTGACCCATAATTTGGGGACTACCAAATCAAGATCAATTGGTCAGGAGTTGGTTCCTTCTGAAGACTCATTTGCTGGTTCCTTTTGTCATTCCTGTACTGGTAGATGCAACTTCCCAATATCTGCTTTCATGCCTGCATGGTGTTCTCCTTGAGTAAAACTTTGTGTGGTTATTTGTGTCTATATTTCACCAAATCTTAAGGACACTAGCCATATAGATCAAGGAACTTCTCTACTCCAGAATTACTAATTAATCCAGTAGTGATCTATTTCTAAATAGGATCACATTTTTGCTAACTCCACATACCTGGAGTTAGGACTTCCACTTTTGGACTTGAGTGGGACACAGTTTTGCTCATAAACATAGGTTTTTCTTCAGTCTTCCAAGAAATATAATTACCCTAGCAACCTGTTTTCACAACATAGATTACACAAATTAATAATTATTAAAAAAAAACAGTTTTTGTTATATAATTTGCTTCTTTATGTAAACAAGTAGAAATTTGTTTAGTTCATTAACCAAAATTTGATGCTTTTTTTTTACATTTTTTAAAGTTTTTTTTTGTGCTTGTTTTCTTTTCAAATAACTTTGGCTTTCAATTTAAATTAAGCATGTGAACACGGTCTCATGATCTAACATATTTTCAGTAGTTTACTAGAATTTTATTTCTGATGTATAAATAATTTCTTTGAGGTAATAAACAGGATTTTTTTACTTTCATTACTCATATGAAATTAGCCCAAGACTTTCATGTAGTCATTCTTAACTTGTACTTAGTTTTAATTTCAACATTTTTATCTATGCAACCAAAATATCACAGAGCATAACATCAGGTCCTTTTGTCATGCACACACAATAGTACCATAATAGTACAATAATAGGGTGCCTGGCTAATTTTTGGAGGCACTTACCTTCAGCTTGTAAGTGTATTTCATGTTATCAATATGTGAGAGGTTTATTATGTTTGGATAAAGTCAATTAGCCCAGGTGCTTACTCTAATTACTCAAGAGTTTAGGGTGAACAACTGCTACTGTCAAGTCCTCATAACTAGTATGCAATGGGTTGTATTATATAAATGAGAATGGCTTTGTTTACAAATTAATGAATTGTGGATATGTTCCATCCCATTCTGACTTAAGTCTTATTCAAAAAATAAAAGTTTCTTTTTCTTTGACATTTTTGTAAAAGTTTTTTTCTTTTTTAATATTGATTACACATCTTTTCTATTTTTCTTACACCTTTGTACACCCCATAGTTTTCCTACCACTATATTAACCATGAACCTTCACCATGATTCTTTGTGCGAAAGCAGGGGAGGGATGAATGAGCACAAGGGAAAGTTTTTTAAGTTAAAAGATTTAATTTTAAGTACTATTTCCCCAAACACCATACCCAGGTCTCTTGCTCTGGAAGCAGGGAGAAAATGGCCTTCTGTGTGTAGCCTATTTCTTCTCCACATTCTTCAGGTAAATGCAAGACCAGCATAAGAGGAACAAGAGAATGAAAAAATGCTTATTAAATCTTAGTTAATTCCATTAACTTAGTTAATTAACTAAAAACTAAACCTTAGTCTCCTGAACTTAGCCAACATCAGTGCTGACATTTTTCTCTCAACTGGAAATACTCAGTTCTTTCGCACTTACTGCATTCTCCAGATCTTTTATTCATTTTTGTTTTTTGTTTTGTTTTGTTTTTTTAGCTCCTACCATGCTCCTCATGGAATTCATGGAGAGAAAACAACAGTGGATGAAAAAGATAAAATTTTGCCTTAATCAATATTATTTTAGATGTTAACATAGAATTTGGAAGATAAAACATTTTTAAATTTATTTCAGCAAAAACTGATTCAAATCAGAAGTGGTTTGGTATGCTTTCTGGTTTGGTATGCTCTGTTAACAGAAGTGGAGGAAAATTCTCAATGGAGTAAGGTGAAAGCAAAGTTAGGAAAATGTTGATTGCTTACAGTTTTAAATCCAATGGACTATTTAAGGTTTTGCTCAGTTTTTGAATTTAAAGCCTTGTGGCCATTATAGGCTTTGATTTTTGGTTTTGTAGGTCACCTGGAATTTGAACCAACTCAGTCTAGTGATATCATTGCTTAATAGTTAAGAGAAAGAAAATATTAAGTGTTGAGAAATATGGGTTAATGGGGAGAGCCCAAAAATTTTCGGTAAATTGAGTCGAAGTAAAGCTCAGTCTGAAAAAGAAAATACTCAATTCCTTTTATTTAGTATATTATCTTTTTATTCCAGTAGTATTGGTTTACAATACTCTATCTGCTTAAAAAGTATAGGCTCACATCTTGGCAAATGTATATTATCACAACACATCTACCACCAAGGCATCCTTATTCTATTTCTCACATTCTATGATACTTCTTTTAATCATTCACTTTATTTAAGATAAAGTAAAATTATAATCTTACAGATTTTCAATTACTAAGAATTAAACCATGCTGGTCATATTCAGAACAAATGTAATGGTTGGAGAGGGAGGAAGAGACTGGATGTTTCCTTTCACTGAGATTGATGTTGCATTAAATTAATTTGCCTAGATACACAATTTAATATTTTACATATGGTAAAAAAATAATCAAGACTCTGGAGCTCCTAAAGGGTTATAAAACAGATGTAGTGTGATGAAAATAATGGAGAAATGGAGCTGGAGACAGATAAACATGATTAGACACTATGCTTTAAATTCATCAATTTATATTTGAACTGTGTCATCTAATAATAATAGCCTGGCTATAGGTATGGAGCAGAGGTCAAAGACCAGTGCTGAAGCAGGAGAGTAGGAGGAGGGGACTTAGGCTGCTATATCGCCAGGGATACCAGCGCAAATTGCCACAGACTGGGTGACTTAAATACAAAGAAATATTTTCTCATAGTGCTGGAGATCAGAAGTCCATGATTAATTGAATGACAGGGACATACTCAGGTTTTCCCCTGGCTTGTAGATGGTTGTATTCTTTCTGTATTTTCACACGCTGTTTGGACTGAGTTGTGCTCCTTCCCCTTAAATATGTATTTTGAGACTGTTATGAGAATCATTGTGAATCAGAGTGAGAATCCATGTGATATAATTTATTTTTAAATTTTATTTATTTATTTATTTTTGTGACTATGTCTCGCTATTTTTGCCCGTAGAACCACAGGCTCTCGTTGCCCGGGGTACCACGGACTCAAGTCATCCCCAGCCTCAGCTTCCCAGGTAGCTGGGATTACAGGCGCACGCCACCACGCCCAGCTATTTTTTTGGAACTAGGTTTCGCTACGGGCCCCAGGCGGGACTCGAACCGCGATCCCTATCCCTGGCTGCTTCATAGGCTGAAGCTTACAAGCACGAGCCACCGTGCCTGGCCTCGTGTGATATAATTTAAAGTTTAATGACATCATTAGGTGACATCATCTGTTTCAGTTGATGAAATAGAACTGATAAAAAAAAAAAGAAAGAGATAAAAAATTCTTTCTCTCCTCCAAGCAACACAGAGGACAGTTGATTCATGTGGGGAAATATCAAGAAGGAAACCATAAGTCAGAATGAGACCAATATAGTCAATGTCTCCCAACAAATAAATTTCTAATGTTGGAGTCATTCAATTGGTGGCATTGTGTCATGGTGATTTGAACTAATACATGACATTCTTCCTGTGTATTGCTTGTTTTTAAATCTCTTCTTATAGGAACATCAGTTTTACTGCACAAGCATCCACCCTAATAACTTCATTTAATTGAACTAGATCTCTGAGAATCTGTCTCCAAATACTGCTACACTCTAAAATATAGGTGATTAAGACTTCAACATATGAATTTGGGGCACACAATCATTCCTTAAGATATGGCAAGTTATAATTAGTATTTGTTCCAATTATTTTTTCCTCTGTGTCACACTGGACTCTCTAATAATGGTGTGTATTGCCAATCGATTTTAAGCATCAGACTTCATTGGCTATAAGGATGCTCTCAGAGGAAATGTACTACATGCCTAGCAAAGCCAAACTTGTCAATGCACTGTGGATTCTCTGCCTTTGCCCCTTGAAATTCTCCATTGTAATATGTATACAGCATATCCTAAATAAGATTTCTCTTTTGACACATTCTGCAAGTAGGTCAGAAAAAAACAAACATTGCTAACAAACTCTAGCTATTCAATAGCTAATCTATAGTTATCATTTATTGTGAACAATAAAATAATGTTTGTACAAATCCTAAAATATTAGTTTGTTAGTCTTCACAAGCAATAAATAACTGAAAAATAAAAGTGTTGTACAAAATTGTTGAGTTTCCACAGTGAGTTTTGTACAAAATTGTTGAGTTTCCACAATGAGTTTTGTACAAAATTGTACAAAAGTGTTGTACAAAATTGTTGAGTTTCCACACCTAATATATATGGCAAGGGTGTAGTTTTAGGTTTGGGAAACAATTCACAAGGAAAATGCTACTGAAGTTTGCAATCAGATGATGTAGCTCAAAAACACTGGGCCTGATTATTATCTGCAATAACCTGAATGACAGAATATCTGTCAAGAAAATTTGTAATTTTGGGGAATGAAATTTTACCCAAGAGAGAATATTGATAACTGAAGAGCATACTATAAATTGCATTTGATAACTATCCCAAATTACATTGGTTCAGAAAACAAAAGGCCTGCATTGTAACCTTACAATAAAGGTGAAAAAAAAGTGTGAGTGAATAATACAAAGATTGTATTTATTAACAGGCTAGCTTCTTCTGACCAAGAGAAGAAACTCAACATAAAATCAAAAATATGGTCATCATGTCCTCTGTTAAAATATCTGATTGGCTTGGTGCTGTACTTTTTTTTTTTCAATTAAACACAATGGTTCTAGGAAAAGAAAGCAAGAATACTATCCCACAGAAATCAAGGAAATTCCAAGGGTCTCTAATCAGCTGGATAGATGTATAAAGCTCGAAGGCATTTGGAACTCACTGGAATCAATTAGAAATATATACGTTTTTAATTGAGTGTGTTGCATTGTGTAAAGTCCTGCCAGTTTGGATTAAGGAATATGGAGTCTGTCCAGAGTGAAAAATTACACTTTGAATTCACACAAGTCGTACAAAAAGCATACATAGAAACCTGTTTAACCACCCCTCCTTCCTGATTTTCCACCAATATAAAAGTGAATACTTTTCCTCACTGGTGATTTCAGTTTTGTCTCACTTTCAGAACGGCTGTTGACTGGGGACTATGAGTCTATTTCTTTCTTCCAAATGTTATGCTTTTACTGTTGCTTTCTACAGTTACACCATACTTTACTGGGTGTATAGTTGTATGTGTGTGATGGAAATCAGCTCTATCTTATCCTTTCAGTTCATAGACGTCGGATTGAGTTAAGCTATATTCTCACTTGATGGAGATCCAATGTTTTCCAATTTTAAATCTGATATAAGAATTGGATAAGCCATTTGAAATCTCTCAAAGAGAGTGAATCTAATTGCATTTAAGGAAAACAAATGTTTTTAACTAAAGGAGAAGACTGCAGTAGAATGTATTAATTATCCACTGTTCTTTTTCCTTCCTACTCTTATAATTTACAATGCCTCAATGAAATCTATACTTAACAACACAAATTCTTTTAGATGATGTTGTGTGAACAGATGTGATTTTCTCCATGTTCTTACAGAAATGTTCTGTCACTATTTCCTCTTGTTCCAGCACTCGACTGTGAGAACAGCCCATATCAGCACATCTTTTGTACTGATTTTAAGAATAACCCATTAACGAAGAGAAAGTCTGTAGTAGTCGCAGTTCATCTGTGCTGTAGTAATATCGATAATTTTAAGGTTGTAATTTTACATTTAAAGCAGAACAATCATCCAAATAATCTTTGATGTGTAAGGGCAAATTGGTGTATGTTATTTAAGTAGGGAGAAAATCAGTTTTTAAATCCTAAGGAAATTGGTAGTAGTGACTCATGGAAGATAAAATCTTGTCAAATAAAAGTACTTGGATATTGTATATTCAAAATTTCAAACCCAAAAGAAAAAGGAAAAATGAAAGCTTTGTGTTTTGAAAGATGCTAAAAGAATGCTGAAGAGTGATGGAAAACTCATTGTGCGGTTTGTGGGAGAGTGAACATACAGATCATGCCAGCTCTTATGCAGGAGATGAGTTCTTTAGATTCTTTAGAAATTTCTATGACTAAATATTTTGGGGTCCAAAAACACAACAGAAATAACACTTCAGAAAATGGGTTTCTGACTTATGATTGTGATTTAAAATTCCACTTTCCAGCTACTTTATGCATTCTGAAAGTGTGATTTTTTATTAATTGCCTGATCTATTCTACTCATTTTAACCCAGCTCTTATTTAAACATTACATGCACACTGCTCTACACTTTTCCCCCTGCTGATGTAGTCGTAGCATTAAGTGAAAAAACCATACGCAATCTGAAATACTATGATGCCTCTCTCCTCACCTTCAAAGCATGACAAATCCACTATCACAGAAACTGAAACTGAAAAAAACATTAAATACTTAAACATGTTGTTTAAACATTCTGTTATTTTTTTTAAACAGGCTGTTCTATGTGAAAATCTATGATCATATAGATTTTATGTCCATCAAAAGCTAATTATAACAGGAGTCAATCTGTCACCACAGAGTTCTTTCTTGGGAAGCTCAGGAAAATTTTGCTGAATATAGTTTCTTACATAGAGATTGTTGGATTGATGAAATTCTTTGGTTATGAGATCCTAGGAAGCTTGCCTATCATGTTCAGGACTTTTCAACTATTATCAATCCTAGTGTGAGACAATTCATCTATGAGGTATATTTTAAATTTTAAAAAGAGTGAACAGTGAATAGGAATTATGAAACAGTGAAGTGGCTGAGCATGAAATCAGCAGTGAGAAGACTATCCATAGTGAGAAATTATGTAACTATATGGGAATAAAAGTAAGAAAAATTAGATATACAGGTTGTTTGGGAAAGAGGTATTGGCTTGACTGTCATTAATATATCATAGATGGCTAAAAGGAAAGCTTGCATGTGGCATTGCAAACATTGAAATACATGACACACTGGACACAATGTCCAAACTGAGTGCAATTGACAACCTAAATCTATGTCCTTGAGACTGATTTTTTTTCTCAGATATTTGCAATTAGAACTGGCAATAACCACAAACCTCATATAAAATAAAGGTCTGCCATAGATACTTCCAGAGATGAGACTAAGATGTCACCAGCTGAAACTGAAAAGACCAAGTCACGTGTCTGTAATGATGCAACCATAAACTTTAATGCTGTGACTGGAGCAAAGTAAACTTGTCATAGAATAAAGAATAAAAGATGATACAAATTAATTAAAGTCTTCAAAGAAACATGGTTGGATGCAGATTATTGCAGCATAAAAAATGATAGTCAATTATATTTCCTTGAATTTTATTAGTTTATTTTCAAAATTACTCCAAAAGATAAAAAGCCTACTTAGAAAATGGCTTGTCATATATTAAAATGAAAAAAACAAACTTAACCTGGTAACAGGAAGATTTAAGTAAAATACAAAGTTTTAAAACTTCTATATCTTTCGACCCAGTCATTAGCTTTTATTTGTAGTGGCTATGTTTTAATATTCATAAGGAAAAGCCCATAAAAAACAGTAAACTTTGAATATTTTAGAATAAAGATGTCTGAACAAATGACATACTACTATCTTTTGAAGTTAATATTAATTGCTCAAGAATGTTTTTGTTAAAATAGTAAACAATTTTATACTCATATATTAAACTCCTTTAATATATAGAACAGCGTTATTGAGATACAATTTACATAGCAAATTTTTCTATTTAAGTGCAATTAAATGTTTCAGTATATTTAAGAGTTGTTCCATCATTAACACCTTCTACTTTAGAACAGGTCAATCACCCTGAAAATAAATCTCATGTACATTATGAACCATCTTTTTTCTCTCACTAACCCCCAATCCTTTGAAACAACAGTTTTACATATTGTCTCAATAGATTTACCATTTTATGCAAGAAAAATCTGCAAATTTTATGTAAATGGAAGCATACTGTATTTAGGCTTTTATTAGTGGCTTTTTTATACAGCATACTGTTGTAGCATGTTATCAATAGTTCATTATATCTTTTATCACCTCATAATAATATTCTATATATGTAACATTTTACTTATACATTTATATCATAGATATTTAAGTTGTTTAAATTTCTTGGTAATTCTGAATAATGCTGCCACACATATTTACATACAAGTTTTTTTTGCAGACATGTTTTAATTTATCTTGAACAGATAACGAGGAGAATTTCTGGCTCATGGTAACTATATATTTAACATAGAAGCGTAATTTTATGGGTGTATTTATTTCTGTAAAATTATAAAAATGTGAAAATAGTTTCCCAAGATACCTGTAGTGTAAATTTTACAAGAAAATTTATAGAACATTTTCAATCATCCATGACCATCATTACCAAATTTCAAAATTTTAAGAAAAAGAAAATTAAAGAATTCATCTAAGATGGCTTCTAACCAAACACATTTTTGTCAAAGTAGCATTTGTACTTGCTGCAGGTTCTCAGAAAACCTAAATGACAAAAATGCTCACGTAAGGTAGTAATTTTGTAATTTTATGGCTGAGTGGCCCTGAGTCTATTGGCACCCAACAGTGAGGAAAATTATTTATAAACAGCCACATCATATGCTAGATCACAGTTCTATATTGCCTGAAACTTTAAAAAGTATTGCAAAATAGTTGATGTGACAAAGATTTTGTATTATTGGTCAACTTTTACTAAATTCAACTTTTAAAATTAGCTTTTTTTGCTAATAAAACTAACTCCAATATATATTGCATATTATTATTTTTATGTACTGGTATTGACTACTTTTTAATAGCCTCTTAAAATATTAGATAAATCAAAGGGACATTGGTTTTTTTTTAATATCCATAATTTTAAAGCACTTTAAAATATTTTAGGGCTGGAAACTTATTAATCCTTTTACTTAATGAATACGTATAGTGCTAGTTAATGTGAGTGCATGTTAAATTTTCTTGTACCATATTACAAAGCAATGAATGAATAATCACAAATAAAATTCAGTGTAAAGAGAAACTGACTAATAACAAACTGGTAATCACTCATTTTTGAGTGGTCATGTCTCATTTTAAATTTCTTTTTTTCTCTTTTTTAATTAAACTGATTTTTGAATAGTAACTGAAATAAAGGGATATTAATGTTCACTTTTTTTTAGGCTTTAGGCATTATTTTTACATTACATTATCCTAATTTTCAACAAAGTTGATCCTAATGCATCAAGTTCATTCATTATTAGTACAGTTTTGCCAACTATTATACACTTGTGAACCTGATTATTTTTCTTACCTACTATCACAGAATTGCTAATTGATAGGGTGGAAACTTTAAATTTTACAAAGCATGCATGCTTCTTCAACCACACATAGTTTCTACTCAATTGAAATTATTCATATTGAAAAAATTTTTGTCCATGAATTATATGGCTTTATGCTAGGTGCTAGGTTCAGAAACAGTAGACTGGGTGCCAAGCCTCTCTGGAAATCTTAAGAGTCTATGAGACTTTCCTAAAGGGAATATGGTATAAATTCAGAAAATAATTCCACACCCCCCAACCAACCTCAAGTATCTAAGGTTAAAATTGTTCCCAGAGTTTGAATTTTCTCTGTTCATTGTATGTTCATATTAAGAAACAAAATGAATTTGAAATGATGGAAATAATAAAGCTGGAAGAACAACTTAAACTAGAGGATAAATTTCTTCTTTGCTGAACTTTTCACATTTATCAGTCTAGTAATTCCCTAGTGGGAGGAAGCGAAGTAATTTAGTGAGAGGCTATATATCAGAGATAGGGCTTGATGTAAGAGTTTGAAAGTACAGAAAAAGTTGCTCTAACGTTTATTTATTTGTGTTTAGATAAACAATATTATTTTGAACTTCAGAAGTCTATGAAGGTCTGAGAACTACTTTTTTTTTTAATTAGAGAGATAAATTCCTCAGATTGAGTAGTATATTCAATATCTTCTCAAAGTAAGGATCACGACTGAGGTTAAGAAGTTAGTTAAGAGGTAGCCAGGGAAGAACTTTTCAGAAGTGATGGTGTACTTTTCCAGGAGTTGATGGTAAAGATTTACAATCTAAGGCGAAGTCAAGCCAATCTCATGGAGGCATTCACCTAGATGACAGGGTGGAGATTGAACAATTTGATGACCTTCTGAGGTTATCTGATGACCTTCTGAGGTCATCAAAAACTTATAACATAAAAATGATAACTATTTTTCTTCAAGATTTTGGTTATCAATTTTCTTTGCTCTTGACTCTTAATTCTTAATTTTTGACTCTTAATTTTGTCTAGAGACATAATAAATAATGCATTAGTGGTGATTATAGATATTAGGTCACTTTATTTTTTTTAACAGATCAAGGTGCTTACTCTCTTAATATGAGTACATGTTTTAACCTTAGATACTTGGGGTTGGTTGGGGGTGTGAAAAATGTTCTCTGAATTTATACTGCATTGCCTTTAGGAAAGGCTCATAGACTTCATAAGATTTCCAAAGAGGCTTAGTACCCTGTTCTCTGGTTCTGCATTGAAGAATTCCAAAAGTCATACTGGTGTATCTATCTACTCATTACCTTATGAATTATTTTAGTGGATTAAAAATACACTGCTATAACTAAACATCACAAATAATAAATTAGTTCACTGCAAAATTATTTAATATTTTTTCATTTGGAATTAAGGTATTTCACTTTAGTGAGCATTGAATTCTTTTTTTTTTTGACAGTTACAGATTTTTTTATTATATAAATAATTTATTTATATATGTATTTCAGATCATTGTAATCCCCAGTGGTCACCCACCACCTCCCCTCCCTGGCTGTTCCAGCTAGCCCCCCCACCATTGTATACTTTCATTTGGTTGTCCATATATTAGTGAAACCATTTGGTTTCTATCTTTTTTCTTCCTGACTTGTTTATGCTAATATGATTTCCACTTGGTACATTCATGTTACATAAAGTCATCAAATTTCTCATTTTTAATTGATGAATAACATTCCATTGTGTATATATATATCACATCTTTTTCATCCATTCATCTGTTTTCGGAAATTTGGGTTGTTTCCATGTCCTTACGATTATAGTGCTGCAATGAGCATCTGAGTACAGGTGTCCCTTTGTACCCATATTGAGGGTCTCCTTTGGGTAGATTCCCAGAAGAGTGATTGCTGGATCAAATGGTAGTTCCATTTTCATTAGTTGAAGGTCATACACACAGTTTCCAATAGTGGCTGGGCCAGTTTACATTCCCACCAGCAGTGTTGAAGTGTTCCTTTCTCTCTGCATCCATACCAGCACTTGCTGTTGCCTGTTTTTTTGATGTGGGCCATTCTTACCGGTGTAAGATGGTATCTCATTGTGGTTTTGATTTGCATTTATCTGATTGCTAGTGACATTGAGGAATTTTTCATATGTCTGTTAGCCATTTGTATTTCTTCTTTGGCGAAGTGTCTTTTTAGTTCTCCCCATTTTTTGATTGGGCTTCTTGTTTTGTTTAGTTACTTTTTTGTTTTTTTTTAGTGGTGTGAGTTCCTTTGGATCGTTGTTATTAAACCCTTATCACTCATGTGGAGGACAAAAAATTTTTTCCCATTCTGTTGGGCTTCTTTTTGTTTTTTTCTGTTGTCTCTTTTGTGGTACAGAAACTTTGAGTTTGATGGAGTCCCATCTGTTTATGTTTTCCTTAATTTTTTGCCATCTGTAGATGTGTCCAGAAAGGGATTTCTGAATTGTAATTCATGGAGGGCTTTGCCCAAGTTTTCCTCTGTGTATGTTACTGTTTCAGGTTTGACATTTAAGTCTTTTATCCATTTTGAATTGGTTTTTGTACATGGAGTGAGGGAGTTGTCTTGGTCCATTTTTTGTAGGTCTTAGTTGAATTTTCCCAGCACCATTTATTTAAGAGGCTATCTTTGTTCCAATGCAAGTTTTTCGCTCTTTTGCCAAAGATTAGTTGACTAAATATGTGTGGTTTTATTTCAGGGCACTCAGTTCTGTTCCATTGGACTGATTGTCTGTTGTTAATCATGCTGTTTTAATTATTATGGCTTTATAGTATAACTTGAAGTCTGGAATAGTTAAGTCTCCATTCATAAAAGAGACTCCATAAGTCTCTTTTATTTGGCCAGGAGGCTTTTTGATATTCACACAGTCTTTTGTTATTCCATATGAATTTCTGTAATTTGTGTTCTATCTCTTTAAAGAATGTCATTGGAATTTTTATTGGAATTGCATTGAATCTGTAAATTGCTTTTGGAAGGATGGCCATTTTGATGATGTTAATTCTTCCAATCCATGAGCAGGGAATGTCTTTCCATTTCCTTATGTTTTGTTCTATCTCTTTTAGCACCATTTTAAAGTTTTCTTTGTATAGTTCTTTCATGTGTTTTGTTAGGTTTATTCCCAGGTATTTAATTGTTTTTGGTGCGATGGTAAACATTTTTTTTTTCTTTTAACTTCTTCTTCTGCTTAGCCTTTTGCTTATAGGAAGGTTACTGACTTCTGTGTGTTGATTTTGTAACTGGCTACCTTTCTGAACTGGTTTATTGTTCAAGAAATTTTTCTGTAGATTTTTTGCTTTTCTATATAAAGAATCATATCATTTGCATATAGTGATAGCTTCAGTTCCTCTTTTCCTATTTGCATTCCATTTATAGGTTTCTCTTGCCTTATTGCCCTGGCTAGAACTTCTAACACAATGTTAAAAAGTAGTCGAGAGAGTACTTGCCCGGTTCCAAATATTTATTGGAATGATTTTAGTTTTCCCCCCTTTAGGATGATGTTTACTGTAGGTTTGTTATAGATGTATTTTATTATGTTGATGTATGTTCCTTTGATCCCCAAATTTTCAAGGGCTTTTATCATGAATAGGTGCTGGACTTTGTCGAATTATTTCTCTGCATCTATTGATATGATCATATGTTATTCTTCTTGTTGATGTTATGGATTATGTTAATTGATTTCTGGATGTTGAACCATGCTTGTTCTCCTGCAATTAATCCCACTTGGTCATTGTGAATAATGCTTTTTATACTTCATTGGATTCAATTTGCCAGGATTTTGTTTAAAATGTTTGCATCCATGTTTATAAGAAAAACTGGTCTATAGTTTTCTTTCTTGGTTCTGTCTTTATTTCATTTTGGTATGCGTGTGATGTTTGCTTCATAGAATGTGTTTGGTAGCTGTCCTTTCTCAATTTTTTGGAAGAATTTTAGTAGTGTAGGTGTTTCATCTTTGAATGTCTGGTAGAATTCATTTGTAAAGCCACTTGGTCCTGGTCCTTGCTTTTAGGGAGAATTTTGATGACTGCTTCAGTTTTGCTGCTTGTAATTGTGTTATTTAAGTGCTCTATTTAAGTTCTCTATTTCTTCTTTGTTCAATTTTGGGTAGTTGTATTTATCCAAGAATCTGTCCATCTCAACCAGGTTGTGGTATTTATTTCCATATAGATTATCCTTTGAATTTCTTTTGTGTCTGTTGTAATAGCTCCTCTTTCTTTTGTGATGCTGTTTATTTGAATGTTCTTGCTTCTATTTTTTGTGAGCTTTGCAAGTGGTTTATCAATTTTATTTATTTTTTTCAAAGAACCAGCTCTTAGTTTTGTTAATCTTCTGGATGCTTTTTTTTTTTTTTTTTTTTTTTTTTGGTTTTTTTTTTTTTTTTTTTTTTTTTTTTTTTTTTTTTTTTTTTTTTTTTTTTTGGTTTCTAGGTTATTTATTTTCTTGTATTTTTATTATTTCTTGTCTTCTGCTGGGTTTTGGCTTTTCCTGTTTCTCTTTTTCTAATATTTTGAGTTGGGAGATGAGGTTTTTTTCTTTGGATAGTGTCTTGGTTTTTGACATGAGCCTGTCTTGCTATGAACCTTCCTCATAGATATGCTTTTGCTGACTCCCAGATATTTTGGAATGTTGTGTTTTCTTTGTCATTTGTTTTGAAGTAGGTTTTAATTTTTTCTTTAAATTCTTTGATTATTCTTTGTTTAGTAGCATATTGTTCAGTCTCAATGTATTGAACACTCTTTTTCCTTTTTCTTCCTTGTTAATTTCTAGTTTGATGTCTTTATGATCTGAGAAAAAAAGTTGGCATAATTTTAATTTTTGTGTATTTATTCAAGTTTGCCCTTGTATCCTAATATGTGGTCAGTTTTAGAGAAGGATCCATGTGCATTTGAAAAGAAGGTGTATTCCTTTCCTTGGGGACCAATGTCCAGTAGATATCTATTAGGTGCACTTGGTCTAGGTCTTCCTTTAAATCTTTTTTGTCCTTGTTTAGTTTCTGTTTTGTTGACCTGTCTCTTGGTGAGAGTGGGGTATTAAAATCTCTACCACATATGTGTTTTCATCAATATTTGTTTTTAGTTCTGCTAGTAGCTATCTTATGAATCTTAGTGCTCCCTCATTTGGTGAATGTATGTTGATAATTGTTATGTCTTTTTTGGTGGGTTAAACCCCGAACCATTAGGTAGTAACTGTTTTTACCCTGTCACTTTTTAATTTTGAAATCTGCTTTGTCTGCTATGAGAATGGCTATCGCTGCCTTTTTTGGGCTTGTAAGATTGTTTTCCATTCTTTTACCTTCAATCTATGCTTATCTTTATGGGTTAGATGTGTTTCCTGGAGGCAGCAGAATGTTGGGTTCTGCCTTTTGATCCAGTCCATAACTGTGTTTTTGATTGATGAGTTTAGACTGTTGACATTTAGAGTGATTATTAATGTTTGAGTTTCTAGCATTGGTTTTCTGGCAGACATTTTTAGGTTCCTTTGGTTTCTTATTAGGTTTGTTATATTTATTCTTCTGAGGAACTTTGCCTTGAGGGTTCTTGCAAGATTTCTTGGAGTAGGGGTTTGATGTTAGCAAATTTCTGGAAATTTTGTTTGTCTGAGAGGATTCTAATTTTCCCTTTTTGAAAGGACAGCTTTGTAGGGTAGAGTATTCTTGGTTGGCTCTTTTTGTTTTGGAGTTTTTGAAGATTTGGCTCTATTCTCTTCTTGCTTGGAGTGTCTCTTCAGAGATATCTGAGGTCAGCCTAATGGGTTTTCCTTTGTTAGGTTATCTGTTTCTTCTCTCTAGTCATTCTCATTACTTCTTTATTTTGGGCTCTTGGAAATTTTACAATGATATATCTGGCTATAGTTTTTTTTTTTTCTCATTAAAGTAGTTTGGTGTCCTTTTTGCTTTCTGTATGTCTATTTTCATTTCATTCTTCAGATTTGGGAAATTATCTTCCATTATTGCATTAAAAAGTCTTTCAGGCCAGGCATGGTGGCACATGCCTGTAGGTGGCAGCCTAGTGAGTTATGGCTGGGGCCAGGGATTGCGGATCGAGTTCCACCAGGGGCACGTAGCAAGACCTAGTCCCAAAAAATAGCTGGGCATGGTGGCACGTGCCTGTAATCTCAGCTACCTGGGAAGCTGAGGCTGTGGATTGCTTGAGTCTGTGGTACCCTGGGCAATGTGAGCCTGAGGTTCCATGGGCAAAAATAGCAAGACCAGTCTCCAAAAAAAAAAAAAAAAAAAAGTCATTTCCTATGTCTTTCTCTTCTCCTTCTGGGATTCCAATTATTCTTATATCTCCTTTCTTTAATGTATCTGATAGAGCTCTGATTTTTTTTTCTTCTGTCTTCTTACTTTGTTTTTTCTCTTTTTTCTACGTTCTATTTCTGTATCCTCTAGTGTGCTGATTTGTTCCTCAGTTTCTTCTAGTCTGCTTTCATGGTTTTCCCTGCATTTTTGAGCTCTTCTGTTGTTCCTCTTATAAACTGTATCTCTTTCAGTTTCTAATTTAGTGTTTCAATCTCATTCTTCTGTTCGACAATGATAATGTTCATTTTGCTGCATTCTTTTTTACATTTTTCTACTTCTCTTATCTCGTTGAGTGTTTTTATCATCTATCTGAATTCTTTATCTGACATATAGGTCATTTCTTCAATGTTGTCCTTGTTGGTTTCTGGAGCTTGTTTAGTTTATCCTGTGGTGATGAATTGTTTCCCTTTTGGCTAACTTAAGTATTCATATTTTTCTTCCTTCTATGTAGTCTCCTAGATTGTGGTTAGTTCTGCTTTTTTGTTTGGGTTATTTCTTGTTCCTGTTGGCTACCTGAGGGGATAAGTCTTTTCTTTGCACTGGTGTCACACAGCAGAACCTGTCCTTCTGGGCTATGGGGTCCGTTCTGTTATCCTGCAGATCCTCTCTGCAACCTGGCTCTCTTTAAGCAGCTGATTGAGCCTTTGCAGGAGACAATAAATAGCTAGAGTCCTTTGAAATGCAAAACCAAATTCCAAGTTCCTACCTGCAGTCAGGGTTGTGGATTCTTCTGTCTTGCGTCTGAGTTGTTATGGTGGTTAGTTTCTGGGTTTTCTTTTCCTGTGTTTAAATTACCTTGATAGCATCTGACATAGCACTTTTGTGTGTGTGTGCTATTAGTGGTTCTCAAGTGTTTATTTGTTATTTATATCTGCCCTGTTTTTCTTCTTGTGTGTCTCTGTATACTGTTGGTTATTTGTTTAGAGTCTTTGTCAGTGCCTACACCTTGCTATCCACAGCACTGGTGATGAAGTGCCCCAGTGATCTGAAGTGGGACCCCCCAGAGGGGCTCGGTGGTCTGGTCCATTGACACTGAGGGTGGAGGTAGAGCACATCTCACCTCAGCTCTCCTCAGTTCACCTGGGTGTGGAGGGAGGCAGGAGCACTGAATTCTTACAACTTGCTTTTTCTTTCCTTGCTCTGTAGGAATCTGGCAATTCTACTCAAATGTCATTGAGATTGAGGCAATTAGGCTTCTTTTATTGCAGAACAGATGTTCTCAGTGTTGGGTTTATTTGACATGGGTTGGAGTCCAGATATCACAGCTGATATAATTTATCCTTGTTGGGTCAAAAGATTTCATCATTATCAGTTCAAAATATGTATAAAATATAAAATTTTCACATATTTTCAATTAAATTCAGTTTCTCTTAGTCACAGCACATTGTGAATTCTTATATTTCCCATCATCACATATGTTAGCAAGGGCTGTAGTTTGACAAGTCAATATTCATTTCCATGATTACAATGAGGGGTTTTATCTGTATATATAATAATCATTACTGTTTCATTTTTATTACAATACTGAGAGCAGCTGATTGAAAACAGCGGGAAAGCTCTCTCTCTGCACTACTGTCATATTTCCAGACAATATACTCTGAGAAACTTTTTGCATTACCAAATTTTTTGAATATTTTCCTGTCAACCATCAAAATAAAGCATTTTTTCACAAAGCTATATATTTTTTGCTTATCACTATTTAACATTCTAAATCAGAGAAAAGTCAATAATTAATTTTGGACAGTATCTGATTCAATCCAAAGTGACTGTCTGTATGATGAGTTCCACAAATGATTAATTTTCATCTCAAACAAAAAATATTAGCTATTGCTTGGAAATAGATCAACTCAACCTAGGTTGCTGCAATCCCATTTAGTGATTAGGATTGTTCAAATAATTGAATTGACTTTTCAATATTCTAGTTATATCAACCTTAACCATTGAATCAGATCCAATCTGTAGTGACAACATCAATTAGTGACAAGTGACCATTTCTAAAGCTACAGGAACACTTTTGTGATCTTACAAGATTATTTTCACCATTCTACAAATTTTAACTATGTATTTCTACAAATTTAACTACATATTTATTTTGGCATTAGCTACCAGGGTCATTTGGTAAAAAACAGTTGCCCTACACAGGTAAACCACTGCAGGTTCACAAGTCTGGGAGTTCTACAGGTAAAACATGAAAGTGGAACCCATTTATAGAGTGCAAGGAGAAAACAAAGAAAGATGTGGGCCACTTCAAATTGGTAGGTTTTCATAAATTAAAGAACTTACATCTGAGACTTTCTTGGGGTAGCAAGAAGTAAGTAATTCTCTGCAACTACCCATCAAAATCAGTTTATGTATGTTGTTTTCAGTTGTTGGCCATTGCAAAGAGTGTTTAAACATAGGAACACATATATTCCTCCAAATTATTGTTTTGTTTTTATATTTTTGGAGTAAATGCAAGGTCAGGATAACTAGATCACATGGAATTTCAATTTTTAATTTTCTGATGAATCTCTAAACTGCTTTCTATAACTGCACCAATTGCTAGCCCCATCAACAGCTTATAAGGATTCCCTTCTCTCCACATCCTAATACTTAATATTTTTTGTCTTTTGAATAACAGTCACTCTCACAGGTGTGAAGTGATATATTGTTGTTAGGAAGTGGTCTAAGTGTGCATGGATAGGTAAATGAATTAAAATATGGTATATATACATGATAGAATACTACTGAGCTAAAGAAAAGGATGAAATCCTGCCATTTACAACATCGACTAGTCTAGAATGTACTATACTTAATGAAATAAGCCAGACAGAAAAAGACAAAATTTGCATGATCCTACTTGTATAGTAAATAGAGAAAATAAATAAACAAAATGGATGAATGAATATAAAACAAAACAAAATGAAAACCAAATTCTAAACAAGGCCAATCATATCACAAGAGTAAAAAGGAGGTAAGCAAATTGAAAAAAAGGGGACAATGGTATGATAAACAATAGAGTTGAACTTTTATGTTACTTATTGTAGTATATACACATATTGAAATCCTTGACCCTGATCCAATTTAAGGTGAGGATATATAACCTTGCTTTTCCTTGCTGAACTTGGAATCATTGTTTTTATGTAGATCTCCTCACATGTGTCATTAAATGTTTTCTCTATTACTAAAATTTGTATTATTTTGATTTGATTATTGATCATCCAGAGAAGAAAACAGATGGATGGGACAACTTCTTTTTCTTCTAGAATTTATAAAATATACCAAGATTGATGAAAGATTATACATAAATGAGAGATATATACATCATATACATATACATACAGAGATATTTACATATATATCGAATTTCACAAATGTCATTCAATCAAAAGTTTGCCAATTTTAACAACTGGTATTTTAAGTTATAAAATATCTTTGCTCTATAAAGCTGCCAGATATATCCAAATTCTGCTCTTTAAGGTAACTGTCTTTTTATATGGAAAAAAAAAAAACTAACCAGATAATATAATGGAATTAAAAATAGTACAAAGGCAATTTTTTCTCAGAGAAGTTTGGGACACATTTTGTGATTATAATATATTGCTTTCTATTTAAAACTCTAATAGTTGTAGGCTTTTTTTTAAATGGCATTTATAATTTCACAACCTCTGAGAAATGATGAATTTTTGTAGAAAGATGTGTTTTGTTGTGCGCTTAATGATATATCTTCTCTCACCTCAAATAAGAGAAACAGCAGGGTCTTACACTGACAATGTCACAGCTGTTTCAAATTCCCTTACTTAGTCTGTTCCCAGCTTTTATAGCTTGTGCAGCTGTCAGCAGCAATAGCTTTTTCTTTCTGAGGCAAGGAAATGTCTAAACTTATAATTAGACCTCAGTTATGAAAATGTAACCAGTTAATCATAGCTTTTGCATGCCAAAGGGATTTGAATGTAGCCAAGAAGAGTGAAACACACCAAACAAAGCTGGTCTGAATTATTTTAGGATTTACTTTCTCATTCACGTAGAAATGTGCATCTTCACCATTTGAACCAGAATCATTATTTGAATTAATATTTAATATATATTAATTACCCTAAATGTTTACATCACCTCTAACTTCAATGTTCAAACTTGACTAATCTTTGCTGTTCTCAGGGAGAAACAGATGAGATGGGATGAGAACTTGTGAGTCAAAAGTAGACATGCAGAAAGATATTCAAATTAAAATAAAAAATAAAAATAAACATTGTATTAACCAGGGTAGTGAAACAAAAGGAACATAGAGAAAGAAAGATACGAATATTGAGGGACACATCGCTTTTTATCATTTGCTCTCTGAGCTGAGTTAACCAATGCTAGTCAAAGACAGAAAAGCAAGAGAATTTGTATTCTCCTATTTTCAGTTTTAAGACAAGCATGACTACCTACCTTTGTCTCTGTCACAGTTCCCAGCACCCCCTTCTTCAGAAAATTAGGTGCAGGGCATACTGGGAGTTGTAGTCCTTGGTGTCTAAGAGAGCGTCAATCTATAGAAGGGTGTGGAATCTATAAGGATGTCAGATGCTGGAGTGAAAACAAAGTTATTAGCAAAAGAAAATAAAGATTATTTCAGGCAAAGTTATTTCTTAGAAGGAAGCAAGTGAATCTTAGCTAAGCAAATAACCTCACTGGTGCTTACCAGGAAATTCCACATAAAATTCTACAATTAGGGGTGGTTTAAATTACAATTAGGTTGGTTTTAAGTCTTGCTGGGAATGGTGTGAAAAATTCCATTTTCGTCTATTCTTCTTTTATTAAAAAAAACCTGTACTAATAATCTTTCACTTTCACTTTGTTTTTTTTGTTGTTGTTTTTGTTTCTTGTTTTTTTTTTTTTTGTTTTGTTTTTTTGTTTTTTTTTTTGTTTTGTTTTTTGTTTGAGACTAGGTCTCGCTATTTTTCCCCCTGGAACCGCAGGCTCTCGTTGCCCCGGGTAGCACAGACTCAAGCAATCCCCAGCCTCAGCTTTCCAGGTAGCTGGGATTACAGGCGCGTGCCACCACACCCAGCTATTTTATTGGAACTAGGTCTCGCTACCGGCCCCAGGCGGGACTCGAACCGCGACCCCTAGCCCTAGTCGCTTTGTAGGCTGAAGCTTACAGGCACAAGCCACCGTGCCCGGCCATTCTTTCAAATTCTAAACTGCTAAAACATAACACTTGCCTTTTTTTTTTTTTTTTTTTAAAGAGACTAGGTCCCACTGTATTGCCCAGGTTTGTCTGGAACTTGTGAATTCAAGTAACCCCTAGCCTCAACAGCACCCCTGGCTTCTGTGCCAAATTTATTGCTAAATACAGTGCAGAATATGTATTAAGAATTCAATAAATCTGTGTTGAAAGAAATATTTAAAGAGAATGAATTTGAAATTGCCTTTAAATATGTGCTTTTGAAATCATCCCCCAAAAGGTAAAACCCACCCCAAAACTAGACTTGGTTGCTTTCTGTCCATACCTTACGTATTGTAGGGTAACTGAGTTTTCAGGGTTTTTCATACCCTTTGACCAATAGGGTATGACCAATACCTGTGATGTTATACCTTCCTCACAATTGTATAGAACTGGCCCAATGGGTACATGCATAAATGAACTCACCTGAGCCTTAGGAAAGAGGTGATGAAAGGTCAGCATCTACCTGGGAGAAGGGAGGAGAGACCCTAAAAAGAGCCCAGAGAAAGAACGTAAAGATTCTTGGAGACTGGGGTACTCACCTGCTTCCAACCCACACTGCCCCTGCTGGCATTCCTAGCCTGCCTACTTGCCATACAATTGCCTGAGCTTCCTTGCCTAGTGTGTCTATATACCTAGTTCCCTGAGAGCATTAAAGCCTGTATATTACACCAGAGGCTCTGACATTCTTTATCTGGTAGAAACAATGAATCTACCCTAATTGGAAATGGTAGAATAGGTATTAACCAAATCTAAACAGTTTCTGATTTTCAGTCTTACTAATTAGGACTGGGGTACTCACCTGCTTCCAACCCACACTGCCCCTGCTGGCATTCCTAGCCTGCCTACTTGCCATACAATTGCCTGAGCTTCCTTGCCTAGTGTGTCTATATACCTAGTTCCCTGAGAGCATTAAAGCCTGTAAATTACACCAGAGGCTCTGACATTCTTTATCTGGTAGAAACAATGAATCTACCCTAATTGGAAATGGTAGAATAGGTATTAACCAAATCTAAACAGTTTCTGATTTTCAGTCTTACTAATTAAGTTGAATAATTTACAGTCACATTTGTCACAATGCCAGGACTTAATTTGTTCTCAACAGATAATTTTGTGTTTCCAGGTACAGAAAATATGGCACTCAGGTACAGTCTTATTCAACCAGGTGTCTATACAACGGAAAGACCTGACCACCAGCATGGATGCAGAGAGGAATTTGCTACCATGAATTGTGTTCAGCTAGCTCAGCATTCCTGTCTTCCACCCTCTTTACCCATTGATCTTCTGCCAAATCTTCATTCAAGACTTCACTCAATTCCACAGTCAATAAAATTCAACTCATTTTTCCTCCCAAGTCTTGTTTGCTAACATGTGCTATAAACCTGTTACACAGGGCAACCCCAAGGGGAAATGGAATGACCTGATTGTAGTAACCTACATGATTAAGAACTCAGGACAAGACTCAAGAGTCAGCACACAGAGAAAAAAATAATAAAATCTTTATTTAAAAAGGGAAATTAGAAGAGGGAGAACACATGTTCTTAGAGAGATTAACTGGTAAGTATCAGTAATATTGACTAGGCTGATGCCTCCTATACATGCTGAAAGAAGTTAAAGCAAAGAGGCTCACAAACACACTTGTCTTCAGTTCATATCAATCTTCATAGCTTAACCCCACCCTTATTCCTGGCTACACCTCTTTCAAGTCAAGAGTCAGGGCAGATACAAAGCATCATGGAAAGTGTAGTCTCTAGTCCCTGAGATCTCTTGGCAAGGAGGTGGGGGTTGAGTCCTTACATATCAGTGGTGGAGTTCACCCAGAATCTACAGTTCTTCCAACATACCCATTCCCCATGCCATTTAGGGAGGCATATCTGCATCCTGAGGCTTCTGTCCCCTACTGGGCTGACTGTTAAATCCTTTGTTTTCCCACCAACAAGACCGCCTATCTTTGGTTTGCACACATCCATCTGATGTATAAACTTTTGATTTCTTATGAATATTATCACTTTACTATTATAAAGTAAAAAGAAAATGCTACCAATGTTGGTTTATAAAGCTATTATTTTATAACATGGGGGGAGAATACCAACAATTAAAATTGCTATAAACAATTGATTTTAGATTCAGATTTCAAAAATGTTAAACTATAAAAACCTGTTTGTTTTAGAACGTATTATTATTGCTATGCTTATTGCCTCAAAAAAAACTGTACTTTATCACAGAATATAGACTAGCTGTCTATTTTCTTTTCAAATAAATGAAAAGCAGTTTACTGTAGACAAAGAGTGGAGTAAGGGAAATACTTTTTGCTTTACTTTTTATGTTATTGTTTGGGAAAGTCCTGTAATTAAACATGGAGATTATTAAACAGACATTTAATAACATGTATACCTCCTGTATACATGAAAGATACTTGGGGACACAAGTAGTTGGAACTGTGACATGTTTGTGCTATTGGGTGCAGACTCAGAGCGAGGACTTCACGTGCAAAGTGGGATGTGCACAAGGCATTGTGGTCAAGGGCAGAAAAGAAAAAAAGGAAGGCATGAAGCGCTGAATTGCAAAGCAGCATGCAGGAGGCCACGAGGCTTATTTCCCCCAACCCTCACCAACAGCAGGAGTAGGTTGCAGGGGGCAGGGAGAGAGCAAAGGCCATGATGAGCAATGGATTGGCAATGACCTGGAGGGGTTGGAAGCCCAAACTTGAGATCTGTGTAAGCTGATGATATTTGCTGAAGGAGTTTGAGAAACTTGAGAAGATGGACTTCCTGTTGGATCCGTTTTACCTAAACTGATTGAAATATTTATCATTTGGTGCTTGGTTTGGAGTTTTCCCTGTGTGAAGCTGGAACAGATGCTGAAAGAAAAGCGGACAAGCAATGTTTTGGACCATGTGTCTGGAAGTCCATAAACACAACTTTGAACTAAGGGACTAATTGGATTGTGTGGTAAGGTAATGGGGTTTCCTCCAGTCTTGGGAACTCTTTGCTTGTTTATTTGCTTGCTTTTTCATGAATAAATTTTAGTTCAGTCACTTTAAAAACTTGGTCTGGCTTTGAAACTGCAAGGAGGACTGAGGGTGGGAAATGAACCCTGATTGCAAGCAAGTGGCAGATTTAAAAGGTAATGACCCCCCCCTTTAGATTCTTGAGAGTTTAGTTGGAGACTTATTGCCCCTTTTGTATCCAATATCAAAAGGATGATCTCTCTTCCAACTTCCTTCCTGTTTGTTTCACTTACTACCTAACCCATATTCTATGAGTCATTGACTAAGAAAATATCAGAAAAACGTACCATCTCCCAGGGCACCTTACTAAATTTGACTTGAGGGAAACTAATCACCTCTCAGGAAAGCATCCACTGAACAAACTCCTCCAGTCCACCTGACCCACCCTGCATGATTGAACCCCCACTCCGACCAGATAAAAGGACACAGTCATGAAGATAAGACACCAGATTTATGAAGCTTTAGCCTCTGGCCGTATGTTTGTCAATTGTCTGACAAAGGTTCTTCTAATAGACCTGCTTCTTTGTTAGTCACTGTGATAGGGACTGTGGTGATATTGGGGGACCATGGCCCCCAGCATTGTGATGGTGTCTTAGAATGGCAGCTATTGTGCCCTGGTGGGCAGAGACTTGGAGAAGGGAAGCCAAGGCTTGTCTCAAGAGGAACTGAGAGAGGGGATTTAAAAGAGAAACAGAGAGAGAACAAAAGTTGGAAAGGAGAGAGAGCAGAGGAGCAGCAGAGAGGCTGGAGGCCTTGGAGCTACCACTCACATGAGCAGCAGCAGTGCAGGGAAGGAAGTCACAATGTGGGTTTCCATCCATAGCCTGGGCTGGTGAGGAGCCCAGAGAAGCATGAGAGAAAAACGTGTGGCCTTAGCAAGCTGAATTGGCAACATAGTATGTGAGAACTTGCTTTAACTTTGAAATGTGAAGTTTGGGAAATGTCTGGAGACCTGAAGAGAACTTTCTGTGTTGCTGTTTTCTTTGTGAGATGACTAAATTAGTTGCTGCTGCTGTATCAAGTGAGTCTTGCTGGTTTCAGGCCTCTTTACAGTTGAAACTGAAAGAATGTTGGAACTGTATCTTTTGGGAGAAGATCAATAACACCATCTTGGTTTCTTCATTGAATTTGAATTTCCCGTTTTTGAAGGAGGATTGATGATGCCATCTTGGTTTCTTCATCTGGCTTGAAGATGGGACAGCTGCCATTTTGTGGACACATATGGCTAAGGAACTATGTTCGGTTTTTTGGACTAGAGACTGAACTGATTGGTAAGATGATCAAAAGGGGTCCATTTTATGCTCAATGACTCTTGTCTCTTTTGTCTTTAATAAGTAAATTGATTTTTGCCTCTTTCAAAGCTTAGCGTGGTCTTGCTACTGCTTTGCATGAATTGGGACAAACCTGATGAGTGGCTGGGTTTAAAGGGACAGTTGGGGACAGTTTCCATTTGTTAGTTCAGTTAAGTACTGTATATTGTTGGTTTTGTGACCTGATTTCACTTAACTCTTCATTTCTTGTTTTCTCCAAAACTTATCACTCAAGAAAACTAACTTTCCAAAATATTCTAAGCCACCCACTTAAATAACATCTCTAGTTAAAAGTAGAAGAAAAGTTGAGGAGTGGGTCAAAAGTTATGGGAGTATCCTGAGACAGATACTGAGACCTGGAAGTATAGAAGTCTTGAAGACCAGGATAACCAGGGACAAAGAAAGTACATTCCAAAGGAGGTTACTAGTCATACTCTAGACTAAGGGATCCAAATTCAAAAGACATAACAAGCACCTATGATGTAAGAAAAAAATAAGAAGCTAATGGGAGCATTTCCAGGCAGAAACAAGACAATTTCCAAAACCTGAAAACTGACAAGTCCTGGCATAATGGCTTCAGCCAATCACAGGGAGACTGATGGACCTTTGGAATGCTTAGGAAAGTGGCATAAAATTTCTGAGGCTTCAAAACTCTTTCCTGCCTGTGAGTCAAGGATTCCCTCTGTGTTTTGTTCCTCTTCTTTTTCTCTGTTATAAGCTTTTTGTCATATATGATCTCCTAACTAAATTTGCCTCTTTCTGCTTGCATCTGTTGTAAAAATTCCTTCTGCATCGCTCTCTCTCTCTCTCACACATACACACACAAAAAAGCAGTGAAATCATATAAAGTATATGAGGAAAAACACAATGAACTAGGTTAAGGTTGTGCAGATACAGGTCCTATCTTCTTTAGTGATAGAAGTCTCTAGAGATTGCTAACAGAAACCTCACCCTTAAAAACAGTTTTTTTTCTAATAAATGTAAATATCTTATAAAAAGCTAACTTCAACTCAGTTTTCAGAATACCTCCTGTGTCTGCACTTTCTTAAAATAGACTCACCCTAAAATAATATCTACCCAAAAACTGTATTTTGTGCTGAAAGGTTTGTTCTTTTTATCATATTATAAGAAAGTATAAGAACTTATAGTAACATTGATATGAAATATTTTAAAATAGAAATGTGCTATGTATTTGTAGTCATTTGTAATCACGCAGCTGCACGAAGTACATATTATATACAACTAATTAATCTTAAGTAAATGTTCACGTTTTAATGCCATTTTAGCAATGGACTATTTAAAATAATTGACTTTTAAATCATATATAATGCACTGCTTAAATTCCAATAGAAAACAATTATCAGGTTTTTAAAATGTGCATTAACAAGTTGCAATACATTTTCTTTCCAAAATGAAGCAATTTATTCTACTGTTTTATCATAATTGAGGTGAGCAGAGGAGAAAAGTTTTACAGAAAAGCAAATTTCCTATGAGTAGGAGTAATTGAGTTGCTGCTATGAATCTCCCTCAGCAGATAACAAGTCCACTAGAAATCTGATTCTATGAATTTGAGCAATGTTTGCTACAATTTTCATATAAAATCTTTGCAATGTCCAACTGCTGCTCTTTAATTGTATAATCTGTTTCATTATGTCTTTTCGCTTCATTTTTTTACAAAATGTCAATTCTAAACCTGAATCTGAGATACCAATCATAGTGTAAATTCCATTAGCTTTCATTTGACACACAAAGTTCAAGTTGAAGGAAAAAGAAGACTATGAATGCATGATGGAGTTGGGATATTCATATAAAATCTGTATATGATGTTCACTTTCAAAATGATTCTTAGAAAATTATTATTAGTCTCACCCACATGAAATAAAATAAATTTCTATGTATAGTGCTGGTATTACTTTATTCATTCTCCTAAAATAATACTCACACAACAAGGAAACAATTAATTTGGGAATATTTTTTACAAAGTTATCTGTAAATGCAACACTATTTTTTTAGCATTTAAACCTGATTTTCAGCATTATTTTGTTTTTACTCACTAGATTTCTTTTTCCATATATATATATATATTCTCTTCTAAAACTTATTTCAAGTTATTCTTAAACATACAGACAAGTCATATCCAAATAAGACCTACACGATGCAAAAATACATAGATTGAAAAACACGATGTGTGACAAAATGAAGTGATGTTCTGTGTAATGTAGTAAAGTGAATTTTGTTTCCAAAAGTAATTGTGAAGATTGTAAATAGATTAAAATTTCTGTTTATACAGAAAAATATATACTCAGGAAGAATTTACATTAATACTCAAGCACTCATCTTTTATATTTTGCAGTTAATTATAATTTTATATTTAGATCATCTCCTTCAAATTCCTCCTTCTTTAAAGATCTAAGAGTAAAAATTAAGTATATCAATTTCTAGGTATAAGTGGAGCAGTGTACTAATTTATTATTGAAACAACTGTGAACAAGACAGTTTTAAAATAAATGTAGATAAGATTTCAATAATCATGGAATTGCAATGATATCATATGTGGAACTGGTCTTTAGTACACAAATGTGAGATGTGTAGGTTTTCAGTTCAGAATGGACAAATTTAATCCAGCACATTGTACTATGTCAGCTTCCACATGACACCATGCCCACCACACTGCCTGAAGTTAATAAGCTGTCTGTTTTAATTGGGATAAAGCAATATATTGTCAAATATTAATTCAAGGTTTTAAGACATCTGGCTAAATCAGTTTTAGCAAAAAATAGAACTATGTGGAAACAAGCACAGGCAGATATGTAGAAGAGATAAGAAATTCCTCATTGCAAAGTACATTAGCTGAAGAAGAAACTTGTGCAGGCCTACGGAAGAAAAGGAAAAAAAGAAAACAGAGCATTTGAAACAGAATAGAGGATGGCATTATAGTAGATCAATGTTGCTAACAGAGCAGTTTTTGTTCAAGCCTATTATTTTCAAGGTAATTAATAAAATGAGATTATTATAAACTCTGAAAACTCATAGTCTTTTGATTATGTGGATATATTCATGTAGGATTTGGCAATCAAGCAGAGCACAAACAAATAAAGATGACTGGAAGCAATACCTCACTAATGCATAAAACATTTTAACATTTAAATATATACATATATTCTGTTCATCGAAACTTTTTTTTCAATTTTAGAATGGTTGCCTGGAATACTGTTCATTACATCACACATGCATTTTAAAAATCTCATCTGAATCCCAGAAGAAAAGGATAGAGATAATCATAGGGTTTTATATTTGATACTTCCAATACAAAAACATTTTAATAAAAACCCTGCATATTAATATCATCCAAGTAAAGGAATTTTATTGAGAAGAAACACAGCAGAAATCTTATACAAAGGAGATTGTTAAAAGTATGATCTCTGTTCTTAAGGTATCAGTCTCCTGACACTTGCGTGAAACAACTAGCTCAAAAAACAAAACCAGTTAGAAATGTGAATCATTGTATAGAGCTTACAGAAAGACCGGCACATGAAGATAGGTCTTCATTTAATAGACTTTGAAGAATTGATACTGAAGAATGATACCTGAAGCTAACCAATGTAAAAAATATTTTATTTAGAGCATCTAACAGCAGTTTTTTCAGTGAAATATTACTCCACAGTTTTCCAATGGAAACTATATTTTGCCTTTGAATAGAAAGAAGTGTTTTATTATTTTTCTTTTCTCATTTCATGTTGAAGACCAATTCTTCTCAAAATATTCAGAACAGGACTTCCTAAGACATACCGTAAGCAACCAAAATAAAAACTTCACTTATGCCCAGAAAACCAAAAAATGAATCTTCAAATATTTTTGCAAAGAGTTTATGAGGTGACTGATGAAGGAGTCAACAATCCATGAACACACTAATGAAGTTAGCTCTTTGAATAATCGGGGTGCTGCTATCAGATATGGGGGAAAGAGTGTGTGGGAAGTCTGGGACTTCTCATTCCAGGTCCCAGGAAGGTTCTGGGAAATCTAGGCATCGTGGGTCAAGATGTTTGACTTTCTAAAAAGAATTTTTTCTCAGCAATCTGCACCTATTGTCTGATGCCATTATTAGTCTCAGAAGACATAGGACATTTTATTGAGGATATAGGACAATGAGTTTCTCAAGTTTCCAGGAATGTAATTGGAACAAGTTCAAAGAAAGGTTAAGAGGGAGAGAAAAAATAAAGTAGCTAGAACTTAATTAGATGTGTTCCTAATTTTTTAGTCTAGATAAGGTTAATTTTGTAAAATGAAGGAGAGCTAGTTGCGAAGTCCCTTTAGTATTTATTGACAATAAATATTTCCAGCCACCCACCAAGGTCCTGTAGGGTTACAACTAATTATTACCACCCCCTTTATCACCAGTACTTGAGGTTAAGCCCCTGCTTGGTTCTTTCCCTACCTAGGAAACATTGACCAATAAAACAAACACAGGTAGAGTAAACAGAAGCTTTCTTCCTTGATCAGAGAAAGAAGAGTGGTGAGCCCTTCCTTGCTAAAAAGACACCTTCCCTTAAGGACAAGGGAATATAGTGTCCCTAATGGGGAGAGACTTTCATGTCACACATTTAGAGCAGAGTTCCAGTGGTCATTTACAGATAACTTCTTTATGGACTAGGTACCTTTGCATATAGCCCCTTTTTTCCCACAGGTCACACCATCACCATATTGGAGGGAGCTGGTTTAGTATAGCCCATCTTACTGTGGTTCTTTATTGTAAGCACCTGGAGGGACTAAAAGTTACTAGTGTATGTGACCTTACCCTTGCTAAGTGACACCGTAACTATTTTTTAAATGATGGATTTAAGATTTTTACCAGAAATAAACCAGGATTAAGACTTTTACCAGAAATAAACTTTCTATGAAGTAAGTCATTTATATGGAATAATAGACGTAATTATAGAGCTCTTCTTGATGTAAGTTCTTCTCTGCTTTCCCTGAAGCTTAAGACCTCTACTGCATTTTTTAATTCAGAATACATACTCATGTTTTTCCTCACTAACATTGGAACTCATTTTTTGTTTGTTTGTTTTAGATTAGGTCTTGCTATTTTTGCCAGTGGAACCGCAAGCTCCTCATGTTGCCCGTGGTACCACAGACTCAAGCAATCCCCAGTCTCAGCTTCCCAGGTAGCTGGGATTACAGGTGCGTGCCACCACGCCCCGCTATTTTTTTGGAAGTAGGTCTCGCTATGTGCCCCCGACAGGACTCGAACCATGATCCCTGGCCCTGGCTGTGGCTTCCTAGGCACTGCTTACAGGCATGTGCCATCATGCTTGGCCTGGAACTCATTTCTATGTAGTTTGCCATACATAAACTATTTTTCCTTCTGTCTGGTAGTAATGGTATTACTTGACCAGTCCAAGAAAAACCTAGAAGGTTAGGAGTAAATCTTACCTACCTCCCAAACAATACCTTCCCATCTAAAAAAAGGAAGTTTGTACTCCTGGTAGCTTGGGCTTTTTTTTTTTTTCTTAGAAGATTGCATATTAATTTTAGTACTGAAGTCACATAGCTAGTTAGAGGAATTACTAATTCAGTCATATTATAGACAAAAATGGTTATCTTTAAAATTAAAAGGCAATGTCTACATTTCTTCATTTGAGATATTGGCTATCAATAACAGTAACTATTAAGAAAGTCCAATTCAAAGAAGAGATCACTAATCATCAGTGATCACCTATGGATATGTGAATAATGTCTAAGTGCAAGACAGGAGGTTAAGTAGTTTCAGTTTCTCTTATTACCATCTTCTACTAAATATTTTGTTTTACTCTTTTCTTGAAATCTCTTAGTTATCCAGGTCAAATTCTGAATTTTTCTTTTTATTTCTAGCTAACCTTTGTCAATTTAAGTCTCTTTAAACTCTCTATTCATATTTTATTAAAAGTAGTTTCCATTCTTATAAATTCCAGGGTTAACAGAGTAATTTTGTAACCAGTAAATAGGTTTTCAGATTATGAATAAAGATGTAACCTTAATATTTGAAGCATTTATATAAATAATCCACTACACTTTACCCAATATATTCAAAATTATTTGCACAAACTCAGTAGACTGCCAGAGGAAACACTATAAGCAAACATCATTTATCAGTAAATTATTTGTTCAATGTCAAATTTAGAATTAATATAGTACAGATTAACATTGTGTTTAATATGCTTATATTATATGACTTGGTAGAAATAATATTGATTTACAGGTTAGAAATGCTGAACTATAGTTTGATCATCTAAAAAATGAGACATTTACACTTTTTTGTAAAGTTGAAAGTCCCTTCAATGGGCTTGCTTTGTAAATATCAGTTCCTATTAATTTCATTTTCAGTAATCAATTTTCTACCATACATTCAGTTTAACTTTTCTTCATATTAATATATTTCAAAATTTTCTGTTTTTAGTTCTGACAATTGAGAACATTGTGTTTAGTTTAATAATATATTATTATAGCTTTGATTTTTTTCTTTAATTTTGAATCAAAGTATTGATGGAATGACAAAAGAAATAGTTTCAACATTAAGAAGTTCCGGAAGTTTTTTCTTATACTTTGTAATTCCCATGTTTCTGTGCTTTTTTTAGTGACTTTCTAGCACACCTTCTATGCCCTGAATCAACCTCCTGGCTCCAGAAAGGGGATATAAGGACACAAATTTCTTTTCTTTCAAAGGTGCTCATGACAATAGAAAATGTCAACTGAATTCAGATGATGATAAGACAATCACTTATTTACAAGTGAGAAATAAAGTGACTGACAGTAATCACCCTTTAATTAAAGCTTAACATCTAATGACAAATTTGATGGGAGTCAATATATTGGAGAACAGTCTTTCTTGAAATAATTATTTCACTTTGTTGAAATTATATTGCATTTATTTCTTGTCTGTTTATATGCTGTTTGAATTGTGTAAGATGTTTTTACCTGAATTGTAATGATTTTTTCTTTTATTTCCATTTCTAAGACCTCTGCATTAGCACCAGGCTCAGAATATAGTGATCTAGGAATAACAGTTTCATCCTGATAAACTATTAATGAATTTAAAGTTCCCTCTGGTAACTCATAGCTGAGTTAAAGAAGCCTATTGTCATATTAAAGTCAGCACACTATAATTTTAAACAGAAAGTGAGCAATAAATGTCTATTATCAAGATAGTACCAAAGAACAAAAAGTATTATTCTTGGTTGATAGGCTTGTGCTCTTCTATTTTTAATTTAATGAGATCTAAAATTTGAACCTAACTTTAAGAATATTTGAGATAAAGTTAGGTTTACATAACCTGTAGTGACAAATAGGAAAACTATGTGCATTCCTGAAAAAAATTTTAGTTCAAATAACACAAGTATATATTGTAATTATAAGTGCTAGATAATAGACTTTATATTATAGTACAGAAATTAAATAAAAGAATGTATTTAGTGGTTGCATATCCTTAATGAATCTGTGCATTAAGTCCTTAACTAATGGTAAATGATAGACAAATATTAAGTTGAAATTTGAATACTATTTGTCCAGCAAGACAACTAAAATGAAGTATAAGTCTTTATTTGGTGACTAAATTAAGGGTTATTAAGTCTCATTTTTTTTTTCTTTACAGGATTAAAAATAGTAACTGTGGTCACATAAATTCCATACCAAGTTTCTATTCTAGCCATTCAATTTAATTTAAATTAAAAACAATGATTAAGACAATAGAATTTGGGAAGTTTGTGACTCAGATACCTTTGGCTGTCTTCTCAACCAAAGAAATGAGACTGACTTTTAATGTGAAGATAATTCTATCAAGACAAAATTAAATCTGGAATGTCAGTACATTGTTTTTTTTTTTTGTTGTTGTTTGTTTGTTTCTATGAGGGTCTCATTTAGCAATTTATTTTTCTAGTTTTTAATTTATTCAAATAATATTCTTCAAATGCATTTTCTTTTAAATAGAACTCAAAAAACTACATTTTTAAAAAATTTCTGTTAACATGCTTTAGAATACATTGGGTTTGGGCTAACTTTATCCAATTGATAGAAACTTAAAAATGTGGATATTGGATATACTGCTGATTTACTTTAAATGTAATTACCATACTGGATGAAATGAAAAGAATGATTTGCACAATGATAGTTTCAGAAAGAACACTTCTATAATTTTGTTGCTAAGTTTTTCTTCTTTGCACATCTTATACTTTTCTGCTTAATACAACATTTTGGTTAGAGAACATATATTTCACATCCATGCTTCTATAGTTGGGTGATTTTTCCACTATCTTGGAGTGAGATTCCAAAAAACTTCATAGATTCTTTAAGCCCCACTATCTCTATCTTCTCTAAGATAGAAGTTTGGCAAAGAAACTGAGCATAAGAATTTCAGCTAATCTTATATGTTTTTATGTGCAAGACACCTAAGTGTATATTTATAAATATATATGGGGGGGGAGGGAGAGAGAGAATGAATCATCTTTCTCTTCTGTTCTATGCAGAACAGATATGCTGCTCTTGTTCATTTACTTATTATTTGATAGGCTTTTATAAACGATTTTTCTTAAGATCTAGAGACTCATTTGCCCACTAGTTTTTATTAATATTAAAATTAAATATTATTTTTATTGAACTTTCTCTTCTACTTTATTTTTGATTGTTTTTGGTTTATTTCTTTCTTTTTTTTTTCATTTAAAAATTACCTGCATGATTTTGAGAATTGCTGTTATTTGGGACTTTTGGATGCTGTTCGACATGTCTAATTTGTAGTTAATTTAATGTCATTTTAAATTATATTTTTGGAATATACTCTAATAGGTAATATATCCAATTATTTACTTTTTGAAATAATAATTCTCATTCCTAAGATATTTGAACTTATTTTTCACATAAGCATTAAATTATGAGCTAAATTCAATAATACATTTTAAAGTATTTTTAATCCTGCTTTCTCTCATTAAAAATATATTGATTGATTGTCTATAATATCACATATAATAATATAGGTGATTGAGAGGTAGTGATGAACACTGTCAACTATAAGGTTGTTGTCCCCAACAGGGACAACACGGCCCCCCACGGCCTCCTTTTCTGGTATTCACCCCTGTTTCTTCACAACGCACCTACACCTCATCCAATCAGCCATAGCCACATCTGCATAAAACACTCCCATCAACACCTCTTTATATAAGTACTTCAAACTCAATAAAACCGGAACTTCTCTGGTGATTAGCTTTGACCTACGGTTCGTGGCTCTTGTCTTTCTTACATCAACCCTGTTTTATAGGAGCTTTATTTATAAAGGAAGGTCAGTTGGGGTAGTTTACAAAGCGTACTGAATATCTGCAGCTGCATTAGTGGCAGTCACATAATTTATGGACACTATCAACACCAGACTTATTCTATATGAAGTCTTGGGACATTTTCAGTAGCACTCATGCTGAAATTGATGCAAAAGAGGGCAGAAGACTCCAGCCAAAAAACCACAGGGGGGAAAGAAGCTGCACCTTTAAAAAGTGACTTCTGACACTCAGGTTCCCCGTCAGGTTTGTACCACTTGTGCCTAGCAGTTGTCAGTCAAATGCGATTAGAACAAGAAAGTTTTGTTTACAGGGAAATTAGGAAAAATAGAAAGTCCTTAAAGCAGATGGCCAGTTATCTTACCCCAGTCACCATATTAAGTCCCAAAGGTCCCAAAGACACATGTCCATGAAGGCGCCTCTTTGCCCCTCCAAACCTGAAGCAGGCACTCTGCAAAGTCCAGTCTTTCTCCAGCGTCTTCTCTTTGCTTCTTCTCTCTCCAGTGTTCTGAGCTACTCCGCTTCTCCAAGGCTCTTCAAACTTCTTCAACAAATGCTGATCCCAAATCTGTTTTCCAAATCCCTGGCTATATCCAGGTACCAGATCACGCTTCAAGGGGACTTCCACCCAGCCTGATCACGGGCACTTTATTGGCCCACCATTCTTTTGTCTTCCCTTTCCAAAGCTTCTCTCTCTCTCTGTCTCTGCTCCTTTCCTTTTTATCTTTTTTTTTTCCTCCTAAAATGCAAAGGTTCTAATTTCCCTCTACACATCCTCTTGATGATACATATTATCTTCCACACCTGGGATTCGCAGCAAAGTAAAAGTACCCTTATATCCTATTTAGTTCTCTGTGTTTTTCAGACACAGCTAATGGCCATCCTAAATTTTATGAACAAATATACTGCCCATGTTTGGGGTATGATTTCAACTTCACCTACAAGAACATCAGTTTAATTAATAGTCCACCTCAGTTTCTCAATGATCACCAACCAAGTCAATTCCGGCAACCAGGTTAATAGCATGAAGGAAACCCCCTTAGCCAGAGCATGAGCAGATGTTATCTTCCAGTGGTTTAAGATCAGTGAGCTGCAGCTTATAGGAGAATATTTCCCTGAGTTGGGCCTGACCATCCAGCAGATTGTCCATGCCAAGGGTCTCCTGCTTCACCAGGAAATGCAGCAGAGGGTGTTCAGACGATAGTCTTTGACAGCTGCATGAGCTACATTGCAAAGATGTGAACTGATGCTAGACATGGCTAGGAATAAAGATGAGGTGAATGAAGTTTACTGGTGCCATTTTCACCCTAAATAATATCTATGCAAAAGTATCTGAAGTCTTCCATACTCTAATAGATGGGTCCCTTTAAGGAGTGTTGTGTCAGACTTGTCAGGGCTGATTGGTACACTACTACAATCCCTATTGGATAATGACCTCTAGTCAGATGAAATTAATTCCTTTCCTCCATCTTCAAAAAATCCTATTTCTTCTCCTATCCATTCTGCTCAATATTTCTTTCTATCAATCTTCCCTCCCTCCTTCTCTCTCTCTCTCTCTCTCTCTCTCTCTCTTTCTCTCTCACTGTGTGTGTGTGTGTGTACACCATATATCCATTCGCACATACCTAACTGAGGGAAGGGAAAAAATAGCAGAGCAAGATATACAAAGTTCTGAAAGATATAATCCTCTAACTTTCTGAGGTAGGTATTATTATCGCATGTAACAGTTAAGTATTTGAGACTCAGAGATGTGAACATTAACTATATAACTGATCAAGATCTCCTGAGGAACATCACTAGGATAGAAACATGGTTTTCCACTGCTCAAATAACTAAACTAAAGTGATCCCACTTCCCTCAACTCATCAACTCCAAAATAATGGAATGAGAAAGACTGTTGTCAAAGTGCCAGTGAGGGTGATTCTAAAAGCACAAGCAGCACTTTGGTTGTTGAATACACATCCTAGGAGTTGTCAACAGAAAATCAACTGAGATGTAGGGAGAAAGGAAATATAAAAGTTCAAAACATTCAGAAGCACATGGTTATCTCATCTGTCCAAAGCAAGATTTTTATTCCTTAAGCAATCAACAAGCTTATTGAGGTATAGCACTGTATTCGGCACATTATATTAAGTATAAATACAAAAGTAAAAGACACAGTCTCACCAGTTAGTGGTGTATAATCTAATATTTCTTTAGAAACATTGAAAGAATCAAATCTTAATTTAGTAGTCAGTATTGTAACGAGTAATCTTAAAGTCAGCATTTTAAATAAAACCATTTTACACAGTAATGTATTGCGAAATGTCTTCTTAATACTAACTTCATGAATGGAAAAGGTTTTATTTCTGTTAAAATGCACCTAAGGCAGGCCGGGCATGTTGGCTAGTGCCTGTAAGCTTCAGCCTATGAAGCGGCAGGGGCTAGGGATCGCGGTTCGAGTCCTGCCTGGAGCCTGTAGTGAGCCCTAGTTCCGAAAAAAAATAGCTGGGCATGGTGGCACGTGCATGTAATCCCAGCTACCTGGGAAGCTGAGGCTGGGGATTGCTTGAGTTTGTGATACCCCGGGCAATGAGAGCCTGTGGTCCCACGGGCAAAAAATAGCGAGACCTAGTCTCAAAAAAAAAAAAAAAAAAAAAAAAAAATGCACCTAAGGTTACTCTTACCTGGGATTTGATTTTTTTTTAAAGTTATTTCAAGACAAGCACTTATGCACAAACTATGCAAGTACTTAGGCACATTTGGGTAGCAATTCTTTGAACAAAAATGGACAAATATTGGCAGTAATTCAGGGAAAATAGCAAATAAAATGTCAGTAAATAAATATAATTTGTATACTTACTAATACTGTAGGTGTCTTGGTATGGGTGTGGTATAGTAACATATACTTGAAGGCTGTGATCCTAAATTACATACAGTATTTTAAGTCAATGTTACTTCAATTAAGAAAAAAAAATAACTATCACATTACTTAAATAATTGATTAAATTAGCAAATAACAAAACATTGTCAACATTTTATCTTCATTAAGCCACATTATCAAGCATCATCTATGACTGATAAAAATATTTATGTCCCTCAATTTCTAACTTCAAGAACTTTAAATAACAATAATAAACAAACAAAAAAAACCCATCTCCAGAAATCCAAACTTTAAATGTGATTAAAGAGGTATGTACATCAGAACATCTCTCAGAGGTCAGAACAAAGTGACACAGAAAATAAGGAACAGTGATCATGGCCCAAGGGCACAATGGCTCATATCAGTAGCTCACCTTGTTAACAGAGTGAAAGTTCAGAGTGAAAGTTCAGTCATTATCCAAATGGCATTTCCAAATTGCTATGGACCAGTAGCCACTGTTTTATTTTCTTTTCTGAATAGGTCTGTTTCACCTGTTCTGGTTGTTTGCTGTGTTTGAGGAGTGTTAGGCATCTTGTCACTTGTATTTTCAGCTTTTAGCCACAGAGATAAGGGGGAGCATCCTCTGTAACTAAGGCATATTAAAAATTTTCTGTATTCTGAGACTTACTTCATGATTGTATGAGGGTGAAGGTCTGGGGGTTAGTTTCCCACAGAAGATAATATTTTCATGAGGACAATATATGAGATTTTATGAGTCATAAACCAAACCATAGTATGTTTTGCCATTTCACCAATTATCTTCTCCTTCTCCTTTAAAAAAATTTTATATCCCATCTTTATCCTGTCCCATTGTTGGCCTGGTTATGTTTTTCTATTTTCAGTAGACTACATATATGTCAAATCTAATGTTTTCAGTATGTCTTCTGTCATCAGAAGTCTGCTCTCCTTTCTGTCTGATAGCCAGACCATGTAATCTAAAGAGTAGGGCCAAATAAAATCACTGCCAATTTGCAAACTCATGAATGAAAGATGTGTTTGGGATGGCATCCAGAGGGATTATAAGGACAAAGCTTTCTCAGATATCTGCTAAGATTATTTATATTTTTGCTATTAGCATCTATCCTTTTTTACTAGTTCTAATTTTTACCTATATTTATCATTAATTTATTCATGTGTATATTCCTTATTTAATTGTATCACCATTTTTAATGAAGAACAATAAAGAAAAAGCCTACTTTTCTCATTATGGCCTTAAAGTCTAAAATAAATGGTCTCTGGTATATAACAAAGACACAGAAGTAACTGTTAAAGCAGCAATTGATTGAAGGAACTCACTTTCACAGTTATAACTTGCAGATACTAATAAATAGTATGTTAAAAGATATTCAAGAGGAAGTGAACCTTATTCTCAAGATTAGTAGATTAGTGTTACTTTCATTTAATATACTCTTTGAGTGTGTTAAAAGTTTATTCCCACATTTAGAGCTCAAGGTCTTCAATACCAGTGACTTAGACTTAAACATCAAAAATCACTTGTTTTCCCACATCCAAAGAATTTCTTCACAGCCAAAGAAATATATTTCATCATTTTTTTATTTGAAATAATCGGTGGAAAGTCTTTTTGATACTGTATGCCAGCAAATGTTTTTATGGAATTCATTTTTTCTGGTCATCAGCCCTAGAATTTCCACTGATATGAAAAGTGATACTTCTCACTGAAGTGATTATCCTCTGACATGAAGAAATATTACATCTATTCTCTGAAGCACTTTCTTCATTGCTTCAGTTGTTTCTTTGTTCTTTATCATTCAGTGTTGTTCTGAGTCTTGGGGCTTCCAATCATTCCATTATGGAATTTGGAATATTTCTTTTACTAGGATTTTGGACCCTGTAGAGAAACAAGCTGGCAGAATAATGGTTGGTTATGCTTTCCTATAATACCAAGCAATCATTTAGGAAGCACATCATGTCCACGTTTCAGATCAAATGAAGTTTTTTTCTCTTTTATGTTTCAGCTATAGCTGTTTCAGCTATAATAAACATATATATATAAGCTATATATATATATATATTCTGTTAAAACTAAGTTAAATAATCTCAGATTTCTCAAATTAAAATTGTCATGTACACACATAAATATATATATGAATAGAAAAATATATCTGAACAGTAGCATATATGACCATTTTTGACATTTGTTTATGTCTTTAGAATTTCTAGCTTCGTACTCCTTACTTCATGTTGTATTTCCTACAACTGACATCGATACAAGTAGTATCATTTTAGAATAAGGGTAGTAAAAATCATGAATATGTGAGTTTCCTAAAGTCATATATATATATAGTTTATATATAACTAAATATAAACATGTATATAATATGATTGCTCAGACAAGACGATTGATATGCTATTTGATGATCTTTTATAAATCTTTGATGATCTTTTATAAATCTTTGCAGCTTGACTCCAAGCCTTTGCTACAAAATATGTTTATGGAAGTCATTTACAATAATCTTTTTTTAGTAGTGTGCAAAGTAAAACTAACCATTTAAAATAACTTGTAAACATTTAAATATTTTGAAGAAATTGAAAGAAACTGTATTACCTTTGTATTTTTAAAAGCTCCTAGATTTTCCTCTAGCAAGGGCACAGAGAAAATTAGAAATTTAGAAAATAGAGAAATTTAGAAATTTGACCAGGAATTTTATAATACATATAGTGTCAATATAATACATATAGTGGTAAAATAAGTTCACTTCTGGGAAGAAGACTGGTCAGCAGTCCATAGATCACTGTGTTTTCTATGATCGTGTAAGTCTCTGATTTCATTAATCACATCAGCTTTGACCTTTACTGACTTCTGTCAACTGAATAGCTACTGTAGGAGCAGAAAACTTCTATCTTCTCCCCTTCTACTATCTTTATCTATCTAACAATTGAAGTGACATAGAACAGCTTAGCGGGAGAAAAAATAATGTCATATCTACTGGAGCCCAATAGAAACATGAAACTTCAGCAACCAGAAACTGGAGTCTACATGCCACCCTACATGCCAGTTAAGGACAAGATTCTGGGATTTTACAGGTAAAGAAGAGAAGTCAGTGAAGATGAGAAGTGCAAAGTTTGCCATGTCTTCCAGGTAACAAAAGTTACCTGGAAGTCATCTCTAATAATGTATCTGTTTCTAGTATAGATCCCTTATCTTAGCTATTATTATTATTATTAATATTATTACCACTATTATTTTGAGACTAGGTCTCACCATCTTTGCCCATGGAACCACAGACTTACATTGCTTGGGGTACCATGGACTCAAGCAATCTCCAGCCTCAACTTTCCAGGTAGCTGGGATTACAGGTGCGCGCCACCACACCCAGCTACTTTTTCGGGACTAGATCTCGCTGTGTTGCCTTGGGCAGGACTCGAATCGCTATCCCCAGCCCTGCCGTGGCTCCATAAGCTGTCACTTACAGCCACATGCCACCATGCCCGGCTGATCTTAGCTATTTTAAACAGTTAAAGAAGTTTGGGGGGGGGAAGCATAATTTGATCTACTTGGTCTTGATTGATTTCAAGAAAACAGCGTGGCACATATTCTGCCACTAGTTGACATATTCTTCTCCCTCTCTTCATAAAATTTGAAGTTTCTTTTAAAAGTAACAGAAATTATACATCCAAGACAGTTAGAAGTTATTTTTAGTTAAGATAAATAAATATAAAATTTGAGAGTATCAGAATACATTCCCTAAATCTCAATGAATACAACATTTACAAACTGAATATTAGATTTAGACAATGTCCATATTGCATAGTTCTTTCTTAAACTAAATATTATATAAGATATGCTTGGCAAATAAACTGTTGGAAATTAAATTATTTTTATTTATTGAGATCACTGTCTAATATTGTGTACACAGTGAGAATCAAATTTTAGGAAATAAGAATTATATGCATAGTGAAAATCAAAGACTAACACCAGACCCTAAATCTAAGGTGTTAGGGAAAATTTTAGATCATAAGAATGGTCAAAACACATAAAAAAAAATCATTGTTTTATGTAATAACTAAATCATACTCTAGGAATCTTTCCTTATGTATGATAAAAGCAATATAGTGAACAATGCTATGAATGTGTTTTCTAATTTGTCATTTATAAGGGCAGAATAAGTCTACATCTAAATTTTGACCAAACGGAAAAAGAGTAGGGCTCCTTTACAAAAAAATTAATTGATGAAGTATATTTTGCCAAAACACTTTGAAATAAATTTTATCCAAATTAAAAATATTTGTTTATTTTTATTTTATTTTATACTAAACTCCTAGCATGTCTATTTAGATGAAAATATTATGAACTTTAGACACATAGATTAGTTTTCAGGGCCTCAATAGTTATTAATAATTTGTTTTTAATTAAAATAACCTGATACCTTTCAAAATAATTGGCAGTGTTTTCCTCAGTCACAAAGATGTTCTATAAAATATACATAACTTCCATCCATAAATTATATTAACACATTTTCTCCATGAGAAAAAGAAATCAATCATTTTTAGACTTCATCTTTGTAAATTTTCCCAAGTGAATTTAGTCAATTAAAGAATAATGAGTTAGGTATTTATAGGTGATTCAAATAGACAAAGTTATATATTGCTTAAAAGTTCTCAATAAAAATAGCTGCAACAAAATACTAGAAGGTATGTCACCTATGGTGCTTTTGATCATTAACCTGTGGATGTTAGAAACAAATCAACAAGATAGACATGCTTTTTTTGACAGGAGGCTAGAGAATTCTGAAGATGCAAACATCATTATTAAATCATGTTTCAATATGAGCATAGGAGAAGTAAATATTAATGAGCTTTTGGTGAATAAGAGATAAACGTACTGTCAAACAGACATTGTCTTCACAGGGAAAAGGTAGCTTTATAGAAATTTTTTTTTAAAGATACCATTTAATGACATTAATATTGAATAAGCCAGTGCTAACTCCAGTGGGATTTTTGAGCTCTTCTGTAAGTATCCGTGAAGTGAGAAGTGCTTGCTAATTACTATCTTGGCCTGTGCATCTTGTAGAAAACAGTGACTCTGATAAGAGCTTTGAACAGTTGAGTTTGCTCATTTGCTTCTCTGAGATTATAGCAAAAACCCGGGTGTCAATTCACGCTGTGTGAAGAGCAAGAATCTGCTTTTTTTTTTTTTTTCCATCACAAAGTTTGAAAGATGGATGAAAGTTTTTATATTTTCCCCAGATCACTGGACATAGGAATATACCTTACATGGGTATTTTCGGCAGCTTCAGAGAAGCCCATGAAGTCAATCCAAGAGTTAGTAGAGAAATCCCGGATGCAGTCATTTTCCCTGACTTTTAAGCTTGTGCAAGTTCGTCGTGAACTGTAAGGTCAGCGCCAGGCCAGCAAGCTTGAGATAGCTGGAAGCTCATTCTTGAGGCAATGGAATACTGCATATTCACTGGAATATGAAATAACAGCTGTCAGTTTTCACCTGTTTTCAGAACTTTCACTGACAGATTCCCAACAAGCACAGTGCCTGCTGTCACTGGAGGCTGCCTGAAAAGCGAGTATATCAAGACAGGAATGTAGGGAGACTCCTCTCAGCTGCACCTTCTTCAAACTTTAATCTTATTTGAAGAAGGGGAAACTAGCATCATGTACCCAGGAAACTCTATTAAACACGTGGGACAAACCAAACAATTGTTTTGCTCTGTGTTACTTTGACTCCTTCATTTTCAGTCCCTGCAGACTCCAGTTTTTCAGGCAATTGGTTCTCAGAACAGATTCCCAGATGAAATTTCAAAGAGAGATTGATACTCGTTACTTCTACTTGAAGTATTCAGAATGTGTCTTTAAAAAACACTGTACTTCCTTTTAATTGAGATAATTGACATATAACATTCCATTAGTTTCATAATATTTATTCAAATAAAACTGTCATATTAATGTCCAACAGAATGATTTTGATATATATATATATCATTTGATATATATATATATATATATATATATATAGTGAAATGCTCACAACAATCTAGTTCTCAGATCCATATCTATGCCTGATTATATTCTCCAGCAAACTAAATTGGTTAAAGGGACAGATGTTTTCAGCAAATCTTTTGATCAATTCTAAATCTGTATCCACTGATTTGTTTTTAATGGCCCTATACAAATGCAGGAATCCATGGTTACTTCAACATGCCTCTTTATTTTGGAACAAGTGTTTTTAAGCTCATGCTAATAGTACCACAGGTACTTCCCTATATTTCTAAAATGAGTGCAACTGCACTGTGATATTGTCTTAGGGATGCTTACTAGTTCCCAGACATACACCCCTTTCTAATGAACTCTGTTTTCTCCAGAAGCAGCTGCAAATCAGAAAGCAACAGGGTTGGCTCATAACTGGAGCAATTTCTTTGGCTGTTCCCACCATTTCCCCTGCAGTACAAAGTGGCCATTTCCTGGCAGTGAATGATATAGTACAAAGAATCTTGATAGTTTGTGTGACAAAAGCAGCTGCTTCAGGTACAGGTTTGTGCTAACTACAGTTAGAAAGAGACACAGAAAATGTCAAAAGAATTAGGATAAGGAAGAGATCATTACAGGCTAGTGCAGGGAAAAACTGCAATTTCAATAATGTTGAGAATCTCATAAAAGCAAGAGAGGGAAAGAGAGAGTAAAATAAGAGCAAAAAAGAAAGCTCAGCTGTTTCCTAGAGACACTGGAATTCTCTTCTGACTTTCCAGAACCTTCCATGCTCACTCTCATTATAAACTCTCTTTAATTTAATGTTGTCTGAGTCTTTCGATCTTTCTTGCATTTGAAAAATGTATGTTAGAGAAGAGTCATTTAATTAAATGCTTTGTGTTGACTTTTTTATAATTCAAAACTGAAAATCCGGAATGAATTGAAGTGATATGTAAAGGAAAACTTTCTAATCAGGACTTATTTATTTAAATTTTCACCATGCCATGTTCAATACTCTAAGAAGGTGGTAAATCTTCATTTTTCACTCAGTAAAAAATTATGTTTTAGAATATCTTTGCTTTCTCTTAAATCCTTGGTAATACATGTGAAATAACTAACATGTAATATGGAAAAATGAAAAAAAAAATCTGGTTAGACTTAATTGTACCCACTTCTTTTAATGTTATTTTGCACTATTTGATTATATTTCTATCCCTCAAAATTGCTCATCTTTGTAATAGAGTGATCTCATTTATTTTGAAATGTAGACAACCAGCACAGATTCTAGCAAATATGAGGTATTTGCTTAGTATTTCCCAAATGAATAAAGTATTTTCCTAATTATAAATACATACATACATTTTCATAGACTCTGATTCATAGGGAACCCAAATCAAAATCACCCAAATCACAGCTTTTAATATATATATATATATATATATATATATATATATATATATATATATATATATATATATATATAT